>OY292394.1:31089475-31689475 GCA_958496205.1 Idaea biselata | reverse complement strand
TAAAATAAAATAAAAATTCTTTTAACAATACACAGCGCCATCTAGCCCCGTGGTAAGCAACTAAGCTTGTGTTACGGTGACTTGACAAAGGATATAATACATATATTTATTTTTCTTTTGTAAATACATACCTACATATTAATATACATAAAGGGACACCCAGACCAGACACAAATATTTATTTTTTTAGCATAAATACATGCACCCGGCGGGAATCGAACCCGCAACCTTCTGCATTGCAGTCGTGCTTTCGCACGACGCGCCACTGAGGTCGTCTGACTTAAATATTTATTTTATTTTCTTTATTTTATTCGGTTTTATTTGTGGTTAAAGCGACAAAAGAAATACATCATCTAGGAAAAATTCAACTGTTTAGCTATCACGATTCATGAGAAACAGCCTGGTGAAACACAGACGGACAGTGGAGTCTTAGTAAAAGTAAATGCATAAAAAGTAGAGATGGGCCGACTAGGGGTTCCGCCGACTAGCAGACTAGCCGACTAGTCGGTTCCAAAATTGCCGACTAGTCGGCCGACTAGTCGGCAATGCAGATCATTATAATTCCGAGATATTTGGGTTAATCATGATCACTCGGCGATTGTTGCTATTTTTGGATAAGTTTGCACTTCGAAAGCTGTAGCGAAACTTCAGAAAAATGGTTTAAATAAAAATAAAAGTTAAAAACTAAAATGGAGCTGAGGCATAGTTATGACATTTTAGATGTTTAGATGGTGTATGTAAGCTATGACGTGTTTTGTTTACGATTTTCTGACTACCCACCTTCTAAACTGTACTACTAATTGAATAAATATTGGTTTTATTGTATAATTGTTAGTTGCCGACTAGTCGGTTGAACTGCCGACTAGTCGGCTTTCCCGACTAGTCGGCGACTAGTCGGCCCATCTCTAATAAAAAGTTTTATCCCAATCGGTTCAGTAGTTTTTGCGTGAGGAAGTAACAAATATACATTCCTACATAGTTTTTACTTAAACACTTAACTTTCATATTTTGTAATATTAGTAGGATTTTGAAAAAAGACTGACTGACTGTAATCCGAGAAATTTCAGACCAGACCAAAATCAACTACGCTGTGGTGGTTTTTTATTTGCAAAAGGTAAATTACAGTACAAGTTAAACTAAAATAGGTTTAATAAACGGTTTAATAATACGGGACAAGTTTCGATAAAATTCATCAATTAGGTAATGCTATGAGCACGTATTCTATAAATGTCAGCATTGTTGGGTTTTGCTCGAAAACGGATCAGCTTTAGCCAAACTTTGCATAATAAATAGACCTAGAATTGTTGAACCGTTTTCGAGAAAAATCTAACAATTGAACTCTAATTGAAATCTAACAAGCAGAAACGTTATTGTTTAAGAATCCGTAAAGGTCAATGAATAGATACGTTCCTACTTTTCTAGCCTATATTTTTTTTGAGGAGTTATGTAAAATGATGCACTATTCCACCGCTCCGGGGGGAGCGACGGGGATGAGTGGGGCTTCCTGTTGGCCTAGGATGGTGGGCAGCCACTAAAACTCCTTGGTGTCCTTCTGTTCACCATATTCCAGGTGAAGGTAGGCACTGTTTGAACATACAACAACAATCCCCTGGAATACTTTCCTACTGTGCTGACTCCGAATACCTTTATTTATTAGATTACTGATTAGAAGAAACGTGCAGTGAAAACGTGGGCTGCGTTGCTTGTTAGAAATATATCCTTACAAAAGACTTCAACGCGTTCCTGAAAAAAAATCAAAAACTTTGGATTAGTACCTACCCATTCAAATACTGCAGAAAATTATTCCGTCCAAATTCCGCTAAGTATTGTGTTTTTTTTTTTAATTTTTATATTGCTAAAACACTCGCGTTGTCATTACGAATCTAATAAAATCCATCGCATCGTTCAGGCTACTGAGAGTGACATACGATTAAATAATTTAAAAAAAATAGAAATTGTTGGCCATTTAGATTTAGATTTAATTTTAGAAAATGTACCTACCGTGATAATTAAAGACGCTTTTCGGTTTTAATCGCGTGGTGTTTATTACTTTAGCATTGTTTCAACACTCAACGTTTCGAGACCTTTACAGGTCTCTTCTTCAGGATTTACTAAGTATAAAGGAAATCTAAGTGGCTAGGCCTAAATTTAGTAGTTAGCTCCAGTAGCCAGTAAGTTTATCTTTTCTACAGAGACGCAACGAATTGCAAATACTGACTATAACTTACAACTATTTTTTTTTGTTTTACTGGTATTTATACAAAAATAGTCTGACTAGTTTTTGTGCATTAATTGCGTTACAAATATGATTGCGTCTCATTACTATTTTATGCTAGATTTACCTAGAGTTTTGTGAATTGGTAGTTACTTACTGTTAGTATCTTTTTGTTATAGGACCGTATTCATAGTTAGCAGCTATTAGTGAATGTCAAGAACGTTATTGGAATAGACCACTGTATGGGGGAGATTGACCACGGGGTGGAGAAATCGATGTTCGCCCATGGGAATAAACGGGTTAGCAGTTGGCCTAAAATTACAATACCAATTTTCACAAAACACGTTGAGCGCCAAAACGACGATATTCAATAGGTTTTCTCCAGGTGTACCTACAGTCTATTATTTAGAGATTTGAACCTTTGCCTTGCACGTGATAAGAGGTCATTATACCTACCTATTCGTCTTGTAGGTACCCATAGTACAAGTCTAGTGCTCAGTTTAGATTGCGCTGTGTTAACGTCGTGCAATAGGTATTTATTTATTAATTTGGAAGAAAGGAATTTCAAGTCTAACGCTCTAAGGAGGAACTATAGTATAAAATAAAGTCAAAATAAGCAAATGATCGTTTAAAAGATTTAAAAGTATAATAATTTGAATTATAATAAATTAAAAAAGGTGATATATTCAATGATATGTGAGAGAACACGAGAGTCGCGGCTGCCACGATTGTCATCGATCATTCTTTATAGAAAAGAAGGTGTTGCGTTGAATCCGATTACCCGGGTATCGATCGGGCTGATGGTGGCGAGGAATCGGGTGCTGGCGGTAAATCGTCCGCGTCGTCGACGATTCGTTACGTCGTCCCGGTTTACCGATGTTAAGAAATATGACGGCGGTCGCTTTGTTACTAATATGTTATTTAATGCGGGCGAGGTGTCCCGCCGTGCGCCCGCGCCGATCCAGCCGCACTCAATGCCGATATTGATGATACGAATGTATCACCTCACACGTCCACCTACCTCAATACCTATAGGTATCCACCTATAGGACTTACAACGTGACACGCGATCTCTGCAAAACGTTTTAATTGTGGTACTGGAATGTCAAATATAAAATTAAAGTTGGTTACAGGTGCTGCATTAGTCTGTATAAGCATTAACCCATACTTGGTACTGTTCGGTCGAAGTCAAAATATGAGTAGGCAGGTACTTAATTAAAACTGTTTTCTGAGGAACTGTTCTAGGCATAGACATGAAAATGTCAAATGCAAAGAACAAAAACGTCAGATCATAGTCTGGAATTAAAAAAAAACGTAGGTATCTCTACCTACTGTATAATAGGTGTACCTACCTACAGATGAATCGTTGTAAAACAGTACAATTATTTTGTATCAAATTTCGGTCTGCAAAACGTACTTAAGGATAAAAAAAGTTTCTCTTCAGACAATATTCAGGAAAAAAAACAGGGCGAATTTATATGGAGAAGCGCGCGGCCGTCTGCTAGCTTAACGAAACAATCAAACAGGTAGGTAGGTATCAATATTTTCCGAAACATCAAAGTTTTACGAGTCTCTCGGACAGTGCGGCCATCGCGCATCGCTCGGCAATAGAACGAGTTATATTTGTATATTGTAATGATCGTGCGAAGCGCCTGAGCCGCGCCGTGCGCCGTCGAATAATGTTACAAAATGTAGTCAATCAATTCGGTTCCAACTTACAACATTTACAAATTGCTAAAGAAAAAAACTGACTAATTGGCGAGCGAATGAAAAGAACGGAAATGGCAAAGTTTGTATTCTGCTGTATATTTCTAAACTAACTGGTCGTTATAAATAAAGGTATCGCCAAATTGATACTACTAGTCGTACCATTCCAAGAGACATGAAGCTCTTATAGTTGTCACATAATAATGAATGTCTTGTGGTTTCTTAAGCTAAAAGTTCCTTGTGTTTTTCTCATTGGAGTGCGCATTTTGAAACCACACGTCATACATAGATAAAATTAAATTTGATTAGGTACCTACCTATTTGTGCTACCATAGATTCGCAGTGTACCGACCAGGTTTATATATACATATATATGTCAGAGTTAGACTATAGCGTAATTATCAGTAGGTACCTACTATTTAGATGAATATCGTTCGGCTACCGAGTGTCCTGGAGGCAACAAAGGTGTGAAGGGTGAAGACAGCCGACAGCGGGGCGGAGCACGAGTGTTTGTACAACAAACACTGAGCGACGGACCGACGGACGGACGAGTCTTTGTATCGACATGACGCGCACCTCTCGCGGAACACGTCTTTACGGTATTAGGGTACCTTGAGAAAATTACTGACATTAATGGAACGTTTACAGTAAACAAAATTGGGTTTTCAAATCTAGAGTGAATATGTTTGGAGATGGTGTGTACCTCCAAAGGGAAGATCTTCCACCGGGCAGGTGGTTTTGCCCCGGTAGGCCGCGGGTCCGACGATGTTTCGTCGAGAGTAGTATATAAGCTTATCTCGGAAAGAATTTTGATAGTGCGATTCAGGATTGTTCTAGTTACGCCATCTAGTTGGTTCTATGGGCGTCCGCCACATAGGTACTAAACTTTACACCCTTATTAATAAAATCATAGAGCTACGAATAAACAGCCGTATCCTTCAGACAGGCACGATACGTCATCCTATCAGGTGAGGTAAGATTGAATAAATGAAGCTATTGAAAGATCATTATTCTGCCTAACAACTTTCAGTGATAGTTCGATGGCCTCTGTGGCGCGTCCGACGAATGCACAACTGCAATGCAGAAGATAGCGAGTTCAATTTCCGCCTGAAGCAAGTATTAGCAAGAATTGATTTAGAATTAATATTTGTTTCTTGATCTGGGTGTCTTTTTTTCTATAATATAATATTTTTATAAAAGAAAAATAGATAGAAAGTATTATATCCGTTGTCTAGTCACCGTAACACAAGCTTAGTAGCTTACCACGGGGCTAGATGGCGCTGTGTGTTGACCACAGAGTTTATTCATAATTAGCTTTTTTAAAATCCATCTTTGTATACTTATGTATACAAAGATGGATTTTAAAATTTTAATATTTTGTGCTTTATAGCACAAAATCTTCAATTCACTTTAACCAACTTCTAATAAATGCGGAGGTTCTTAATTCGACCGTATTTTTTATTCATTTTTGTTCTATGATCAGTTTGTCCGAGACTTCCGTGTTCCCTTCTTGTTTAGTGATCGAAGATAATCGTCTGGTATTTTTTTGATATATACATTGAAAATTTTCTTTTGACGTTTTTATACGGATATATGCTATGCATATATGTGCCACCATAACGGTGATATGGGCCGTGATGCTCGTGAATCAAGATAATTGTTCTAGCTTATCGCTATAAATGTCTAGGAGTAAATTTATCACGGTTGTACACTCGGTGTTCAGCTATTTCTTTGGAGAAACTCTACGATTACTTAGGCGACTTTCTATCACGCTCACGCAGAACAAAAGTACTAAAATTTTATGTTTATTCAAGTTATTTAAGTTTACAGCCAGTAATTCCAAATTGATAGTTTCAAAAAATAAATAAAATTGTTTGACAAAGTCATGAAGTTTTTAAAAATATGGGAAGGTAGGTACATAAGTTAGGTACTAGAATAAAGTATATGCCAGTGCAGTGTAGGTTAGATAGCACAAAACTGTGGCAAGTTCGGACTGTCTGTAACTTTTATTCGATGAGTTTTGGTAGAAATTAAACTCATTTCTCGGTTTCAATCGCGAGGTGTTCTGTTGCTCCTAGCATTGTTTCTATGCTCAACGTTTCGAGACCTTTACAGGTCTCTTCTTAAGGATAAGACTTAAGGATAAAACCGAAAAATGAGTTTAATTTCAATCCAACATCGCGAAAACACACGTATTAATTACCTATTAAGTCAGTATAGTTATAAGGTAGGTATATGGTTATATTGTACGGAACCTTTAAATGTAACAGTAAGTATCGAGTTCAATAAGCCAGCCGGCTGACGCTCTCGACTGCGACCCGTTCATACTTCACTAATCAATTGTCCTCTCAGAGGTCGTCATGACGTATAAAAATAATAAAATCACATTGTAGCCGAAGTAAAAACGCCTGGACGTACGAGATATTAATATATTTTTTTCCTTTTAAAGAATATCCTTAAGAGGCCGCACCATGATCGTCGTCCCGTATCACACAAGTTAACAATAGTAAGGGTTTAAACTAGTTTATCTAGTTTATCCGTAGATTGGTAAGCTAATTCAGCAAAAAAAATGCCATTATTTTTACTTTTCTATTGAAGACATATAGAAAAAGAAAAACACAACCCTCCCCTTAACCCTCCCTTTGCCGTTGTCAGGTAAGAAAAACCTAATTAATTTAAAATTAGGACAATTTCGAAGATCACGCCAGAAAGAACAATACCTACCTATCAATGAAAAAGTTCTCATTTATCAAAATCTAGTTAAAACATAACCTAGGAAATTAAATACATTAAATAATTAATAACTAAGCTTTATAACACTTTTGTGAAACATATTTGCATGTCATGGATTTAGTATAGGTAGATGGCCTACCTACTTTTTAACATTAATAAAGTAGTCGTAAAGGGACACCTTAAGAGAAACGCGTTGATGTCTTTTGTTAGCTGTCTACGCTTTAGAAACATCAAATTCTTGTTTTCGTTTCGATCAATTAAGTATGTACCTATCTACCTACAGCTTCACTTTTATTTATGATTGGAAACGTTTATGGATAATAAAACATTATAATAATATTATTAATCTAAAATGTAAATTTGCAATTTCTTTCAAAGATAGGTTAGAACAAAATTGCGTTTAATCTACACAATAAATGGAAAATTTTGGTAGTCGGTTTACGTAGATCGACTTTAGTTCTAGCTTAGTTGTTGACGAGGTAATTAATTACCTTGTAAGTATTCTTTGTATTGTAACTGATTATTTTACTGTGGTTTGACCGCCCAATCATTCACATTAATGCTTACAAAAACGTTACACATTCATTCTAAGAAATATAATTTCAATACTAATAATTATTTGAATGAAATCATTGTACCTATGTATGTATAGCCTAAGTAGGTACTATCATACTCGTAGTACAAGCTTTTTTGTTAAAGACAAAAAAGTTACGTCTCAAAAGGCACGGATATCAATGAGATCAAAGTCAACAAGTGATAATCTGTTATAATGATAAATCCAATGACTTTGGATTGTAGAAAATCAATCATTGTACTTCTGTCACCAGAAGTAGGTACCGATTTAGCTTGAATACCGGGATAAAACCCTATGGACAACCTCCTCCTTTTCTTCAATCTTCAAGTGATTGAAAGTAAGACATCTAATGTAAAGCCATCGAAGTCCTCCCACATGGCTACTCGTAGAACAAAAGTCGTTAAGTGTGTAGACAATACCTTGACAAGTTTATACAGAAACATTGTACAAGTAGCGAGTCCATTTTGTAAGATTAATTCAAACAAAAAATGTGATCGTGTTGTTTAGTATCCGTAAGCGTTGTTTGGACAGAGATATATGACGGCACCTCTAGCCTTGTAAACATTTAACACCTCGGAGTAATAATCGCGGCCGGGCGAGGGCATTAGTCACTGCGCAGTGGATGCGGCCCGCGCCTGCGCCCGCGCCCGCGCCCATACACTGCTACAATATACCTCCAATGATTAATAGACTCAGGCCGTATACCATACAGCTCGTGCCTTCACTTCACCCGCGCCTACAACCCGACCCTATTAATATTTCATCAAACATGATGTCTTGCACATCGATCGGGCTCTCCACCTGATCGCTCTCCACTCCTATATCTACTCGATCCCAAAAGGTGTTTTGATTGTTCGAGGTTTAACGTTAAACATAATATTTCATTTCGTGATGGACGCACTTCGATTTGAATGATCTCTCTTTATAGTACACTATAGAATGGTTGAATAAATTCCGAGTTATTCTATTGTCGAGTCGGCTTGCCTTCATATACGTTTTTCTTAATGATAGTGGAGTGTTCGTGATCACCTGTGGGTCAGCACTTAGCCGACAATGCGACGGGTAGGTACTGGCGAATGTTTGCGTCCGTATCTAATACTGCTTGACCGCCAGATTGGAGGACGATAGTCAAACGAATCGATCACACATGCATGATTCACCTCTTCAAATGTCGATGACTTATTTTTGAGACAATTGCGTCTACGACGGGACCTAACTGTGACCCTGTAAAAACTGCTTTTCCACCGCTCAAGTACGAACATACAATCTAAAGTCAATATCGGATAGAATGCAAGACTGCATGAACGCATCCTCAGCTTTAGCGTCACATGCGTCAGTAGACTCCCTGTACTGAAGCAGTAATCAAGCGAGAGCCCAGTGTTATTGTTTTTTGATATACTACCTCCCGAGTCGATGTAGTACCCTAAACACAATATATATAGTGATGAATTGACAACCACCTCTTTCGGTTCTTAGGAAGTCGGTTAAAAGTAGAGCACGCATGAGCACGGACGGACGACTGCGTTCGTATCTAACGAGCCTGAGTTTTTGTCACAATCCCAGGCGAGCATTGCCCTTAATAGTACCTAATAAAGTGACTATAAACTGGTGTCTGTCTTCGTTAGACGTTAGAACAATAAATAAATAAATAGGTGGCGGCGCGGCGCGCACACCGAGCGGTGCCGGTGCATCTCATCACGCGGATAACGTGGGATTTCACGGACTATCATCGGTTGCGTATCATTCGATAATTGTGGCGCTTGTTATTTTTTTATACGAAAAGCAGTTATAGTTGGAGCCAAGGAATAGTCTGTCTGTGTTAGCGGGGCGAGAGGGACGAGGTGCCAGACGTTCAGCAATCGCTTGTAAAACTTTTATACGTACTAGTTACTACGTTCATAAACTAGGAGACACTACATTTTTATGCTGCGTATACAAACGAAAACAAAAAATTAAATACGTAATACTTTAATTTTCTCATGGATTTTAAATGTTGCCCCATAGACGTCATGTTTTAGTTTTTGCTTTGATATTCCCATAATAGATAATAGGTAGAGGTATAAAATTTGATTACCAATGTGATAAAATCGGTTGGCAAACTAAAGATATGTTATTCTAAGGAATTAATGTTGTGTTTAATTTTAAGGACAATCACAACAGAACCATGTACTACCTAATGTGTAGTAGGTAAGCAAAGTTATTTCAAAGATTATGTTTTACGTCAGATGGAATTGGGATGGATCGAAAGCGATCGATGGGCACATAGCTAGTCAATAATAAACTTCAGCTGTGGTTTTATTACACTTACAATATGCATAATTTGTATTTGGTGGATATAAAACTGAGGTCTACGGCCGATCGATTATTTGAACTCTTCGATTGAGTGCCTTATTTATGACGACCCAGCTTGTTTTAAATGATTAAAAATTTTACGATCTTCTCATGGTTGTCGTGCTCTTTAAAATATGGAGAAAATTAATAAAATAGTTTATGAGTTTTCATCAACGAAAGAACATTACTTGTATAGAGAGAAGATACTTCATCGTCTCGAACACATTTCATAAACGTACATTTCTAGTAATTATTAGTGTTAATAACCACACGTCGATCTTCGATCTTATGTATTTAATAATTAGAAATCTATTCTATCATTTCGAATATGAGGATATAGGTACCTAACTATATGTAATGGTTGGTATGTAATAAAATGAGTGTTTCCACATGTTGGTAATTATCTAATGTCTAATATATAATAACTGACGTATCGTCGCAGGTGGACAAGAATTTGTAAATTCATGAAGTTATAAGTTAACTGTAATATTATAGTCTTTGCTAATCAAAAGTTGCAGCTTATTTTACTGCTCACATAAAATATGGACGATATTAATTTATATTTTTAAACAATGATGAAGGAAAGATTAATACTCATTTTTATAGCTTTGTCTTAAACCATTGGCAAACATTTATTGCAAATTGCATAATTCTAACCGAAATGGATAAATTGAAATGCTGACAATTAACGTTTCAGTCATAAATATTCAGCTTAAACAAAATGTTTAGTTTCATAAATATAGAATTATAGAGAATGAATTAGAAATATCGTCGTATAACCTACTCGGCGCGCCATCACTTTTCATTTATTGGAGGAAACGCATTAATAACCATATTAACTGTTAAATAACCACATTTTTCATTATAAAAAGTTATTATAACTTGGAACCCGTATATTTGTGGTGGTTGGAAATGAATGCCCGGAGCGGTGCTTACAATGGGTGCCATAGATCATGAGCTCGGCACGGCTGCGCAACTTCTCCACCTTTGTACCACTCTCACTGAGCAATTATAGACTCTACGTCATTGTAACAGAGTTTTCATTATATTATGCAGAAGGGGGTGTCGCGTCGAGTGTGACAAGTCAACTGCAATGTAATCTTCCAGTAAGAGCTCATTTCGTGAGGATTACCCGTGTCCTCTACTATAATTTATCAATAAGTCATTTCTTCTTTTCGTGCTTTGCCTGTTGTGAGATTTTGCCGTTGTAAGTTCTCTAACTTGAATCGGTCATTTGGAGACTAAACCTGCTAGACATCGCTATGAAGCATGAATAAGTTAGTAGGTACTTTTTTTTAAATTTACATTGTGTAGTACAAATTACAAATTGTGCTCGTACAGTAGCTGAGTATCTATATACCCATTTGGACTCTTGCGTAATATATTTTTAGGGCCTAGAGTCTAAAGTCCTTTATAAAGTCCGTTTAAACCTTTGTTTTAGTATTTTCAATTTAATTCAACCTGTAGATCTATTATACTTACCTACCTACCTAGATACATCGTTTGGTTACAGACATGGTTGCTCGCATGGCGTCACGACTAAAACGCCAAATTATCGATTAAAACTAAATAGGTAGATACCTAGGCATAAAAGATTTTTGATGAAAAACACCCGATCGACGAACTAAGAAGACTATTATATTTTCAATTTATTATAAATCGACCGGCATCGTAAAACGATCGGCAAAAAATATGCCACAAGTCTGGTTTTTATAGTGCGGTCCGATTTATTGCTAATATTGAGATTTTATGCCTTTTGTGTATCCGTTCTACACATTACTATGTAGGTATTTACGATCCGACAGTTATCAATAGAATGAGTTTGTCATTTTGTATTGATTTATTTAATTATTGACTCGGCCGGAGTGGGCCGTGACGGGAATTAAAAAATTTATAGCCCAAAAGAAATGTATTAGTGTTGTAAACGAGACACATCGTAACTTCGAACGTCTCTATTCCAGTTTTCTTTTCTATTATCTTTACAAATTGGCGCCATTAAAGTTAATCTGTGTCGGAGACACCTCGCACCTGATTGTCCACCCGTTTCGTGTTTATTTCGATAACAAAGATATCAAAGCACGTGTAAATGCATATTTGGGTGATCGTTTTCTTATCTTAGTTTCTTTTATTGTCATGTTTTGTCCTAGGTAATCGATGCGATGACGTGACATAATGGCGATCATGGCTCAGAACGCTCTGCGATTAAACGGAAGCAGTTTACGAATAGCTGAAAACGCAGAACCGCCCCATCAACGCGCAAAATCAGTCACAGATAAAAAAAACGCTAATACGTGGGCTTGTATAGAAAGCTATGTGTTGCATTTTATTGCGGTTTCAGACTTACTGGAAAACGCAGGCGTTTCATCGCAGGGCGTACACGCTCTATTAACAGATTTACAACAGTTTAGCCAAAGCTCAAAATACACGGGCGACACTGACACTGCAACTTGACAGCAGTCCACACCTACAGCAGCCATGCACGAATTTCTTCATAATGTGTGCTGTAGGTGTAGGCTATATAGGTACAGTTGCAGTGTCAGTGTGGACCGTGTCTTTTGAGCTTAATAGTTGGTCTAACTACGACTGATTTACGGATAGGTTCACGCGACAACGTAGGCTACAATCACAATAACGATTATTTGATATTTCCGCGTTGCCGGGTTTGTCGTTCACCTAAGCCTTGGCTTAGGTTATCCGTTTATCCGTTGATAAGTAGGTACACAGTACAGTCAGCAGCAGATGTCCTGCTATAACACCCCATTGTATGATGTTAGCGATTTGAAAATCTGAATGTGGTGAATCGACTTCTGATGCTGACTGTACAAATTTTTTGCTGTAAATATTGGCGGAGCCATGTTTGGTCAAAATAAAATGACTATAAAAATCAACTTTGTTTTCCCATATTTTTGCTTCAAAAATTCTAAGATTACATCAAATTGTCTATGCCTAAGTATAATTGAAATTATATTAAATATTTGAAATTGCAACTTTTTTTACAGAATGTTCGTTAAATTATACCTAGGTACCATATTGTCTATTATCTTATGAAATTGCAATTAAGTTTTTACAAAAAGTTCGTAAAATTGTACCTATTAGGTATAGTCTAATAGTATGAATTATAAGGTAGGTAGGTTAATTTATTTATGCATTAAGTAGGTAAGTATTTGAATTAGGTATAGCATGTCATACACATAGGTACAATGTACCTATTTATCTACATTTTTCAATGAGAAAAAGTTCAATATAGGTCACATGAAGTTGTACAGCAAATCGTGTGAAACGCAAACGAGTCACCTTACTGTAACCATTCGTAACATCTATATTACTGATACTCCTCCTGTTTAATCAAAAACCAACTCTATTGCCTATTCGAAAGATTTTAATTTTCAATAGCTTGACTCATGTTTGTTTAGAGTCACTTGTGTAAATTATTTCAGTGTTTAAAGGCACCTTCTAGCCTTTATACAGCAGGAGTTATACTACAGATTTTTTCGTCGGTCGATACACGTTCACTTAATCTTTGTTTGTTTGTCTTCAAATCATGTAGAAGCCCATATTGCAATCGGCAGATAGAAAGTTTGGTGTATGTTTTCAGCCTTTCACTGAATAAATAAAGCGTTCAGACGCACAGTACCAGAAACGCAAAATATCTTTTACGCGGATGACCAGATGCACATTTCGCGAATTACCAGACACGCAGATGACCAGATACGCATATTACCAGATTTAGTTTCGCAAATTACCAGATACGCATATTACCAGATTTAGTTTCGCAAATTACCAGATACGCATATTACCAGATTTAGTTTCGCAAATTACCAGATACGCATATTACCAGATTTAGTTTCGCAAATTACCAGATACGCATATTACCAGATTTAGTTTCGCAAATTACCAGATACGCATATTACCAGATTTAGTTTCGCAAATTACCACATGGTAGGTAGGTAAGTACATTACGTACTGGAATTAGTACATTCTAGTTAATATTTTTTAGTTTCTAGTTAATTTGTTTTAAATTATGTTACGATGTTCAACAATTTTTCAAACGAATTAAAACATTTGATATCTTCACAACATTTTATGTTTTATTTATACTTTAAACAAAGTATTAGTAGTTTACATTAAAAAAACACACAAAAACAAAGACTACTTAAAAATTCTATTGAAATTAATAGTTACTCGCACATTCTTCATGCTTAAACTTAACGTAAAACTATTTTTTTCTGCTTCTTTACTTCTTTGTCTTACTCTTTAAGAGCTTTAAAATTATTAGTTTTTTAAGAAAATTCAAGGCAGTTATTTTTTTGGCCCTTAATTTCTTTAACATTTTAATGTATGCCCGATCAAATCCTATATCTGCATTTCTTCGGTTACTTTTTTTTGAAATTTTCCATATAAAGTCTTTAACCGTCGTGTCCCATTTCTTGCTTTCTCTTTTTATTTTGTGAACAAAGTCAAAAAGTGCCGGATTTTTAATTATTCTTGTATTTATTCTGTGATTCCATCCCTCTAATGCATTATTTGTTCGGTGGCGTATTTCTGATACACTTATCACGTTTAAAAAATCTTGTGTAAGCCATTCTCTTTCGAAATATTTTTTGAATGTTTGACAACTCACCGTAGTTGGGGATATATCTAATATATTTTGCCAGCAGGGTATAATAAATTTTGCTGGTAATAACGGCAAGTTTGCCGCTAGTCTAACCATTCTTCGGTCATCTTTTGTCTCAATACAATTCAATCTCTTTGCGTTTCTCCACACAGCTTTGCTCATGTGGTAATAGCAGCCGGATACAGTAATTTGTGGGTATACTGTCTTTATGGCTTTGATAGCTGCTGCTTCATAGTCTGTTTTAAATACATTCATGGTCAGGCTTAATTTATTTTTTAAAAGATCAAACATCCGCATATAAGTTTCATATTTTTTGTTAGGCAGTAATGCGAAGATCACTGGAATCACGTGAGTGACAGTGTCGGTAGAATTCAGATCCATGTTTATAGTATATAACTGTGCGAAAGGGGGTGGAGCACTTTTGAACGTACCGTCACCGAAATACATGTCTGATCCAAAAATTTTTATAAATTTTCTGGCTGTCGGGGAACAAAATATTAAAATTTTTTCCGTGTCTCCATCGCTGCATAACAAAAATTTATTCGCTAACACATCAGGAACCTCAACGTCTTCTAACCGTCGATAAGTCAGCTTGTCACTGTTCAGAAATTTCTTTCTGGCTCTATACATGGAATCCTGTACTTCTTTTACGGTAGGCAAACCACGGACTCCATCATTACCAAGAGCTTCTAATTTTTTCTCTACGATTATTGATACAGAGCCTAGATCATCACACACTTCTTGTTTGCATTGATTCATGGCAATAATTACCTTGCACTTATCAACGTTTCTTTGGCAGAAATGTTGACTACATCGTAAGATGGTTTTATTTGTCAAATCGAGTGTTATGGATGCATTACAGTTCTCTGATCTTTTATTTACACATCGCCAATTATTGGAATTCTTATTTCGCACGTTAAAATTGTAACGAAAACCATCGTGAATTAATAAATTATTCCCAAATTGGTTTTTAGTAATTGTTAATGCCTCCGACATGTTTTCGTGTGAAAGCTTACGTCAATAATACATCAGTCCATAAATGGAATAATTACTGGCCAGTACCACCTACTTTTACTAAGGAGTGTTTAATCTCTCACTTAGCATCAAGTGTTTCAACAAGTCTTAAACTCTTTCAAACTTAGTCTCCAACCTCCGGTTTGACATTCCGGTTGCTATACCATTCTGCCACGGAGGTCGTCAAATAAAAACACTTTCATTATTGAAAAAAAATATATAGTGTGCCACTTAGTCCCCAACTTACTTTTTCATGACGTCAAGTACATCGAGGATAACAACGGGGTCTAGTTATAACCATAAATGTAATTAAGAATATTAACTGTATGAGTTATAACACCCCTTTTACACCACATCCAAAACAGCAGTTTTCATGGAATTCAGGTCATCCGCGTATAAGGTAATTTGCATGTCTGGTACTATGCGTAATTTTTAAATCCTGGTAATTTGCGTAATGGAATTCAGGTCATCCACGTATCAGGTATTTTACGTATGAAATTATGGTCATCCGCGTAAAAGATATTTTGCGTTTCTGGTACTGTGCGTCTGAACGAAATAAAGGCGACAAACAAGTTGTTCTTGGCTATTCGGATTATTCGCGTTACATCGGCCCGCTTCAAACACATACCTACTTACTCAAGTCAAGTCAAAATATAAGAATAGGTACACATGCAGGCTGTTTCCTAATTTATTGAACTAAACGACATTAGGAGGAACTGATAATATAGAAGACTTAAGCTTTTGGGCCCTGTAGCCCGGGTCTAAAAGAATATGGTAATGGTATCCTCTGCCAGTCGTCAAAGGTGACCATAAGGTGTTTCTTGGTGGCTTCGGCCGGGGTTTGTTACCAACACCAGTCTAAGTGGTAGTGCCAAGCGGACTCGTCCGTGTTGCGATACGTTGGCCGGTACAGCCCCTAAGGAAGACCGGTCGGATTTTGTTCCACTGCCGTCTTCCTTCTTCTTTTTCAAATACAATCGATGTTAAAAGAAATATACGATTTTTTTCATTTTTTTGTTTTCAATGTATCAATACAGTTAACGTTCTAATAATAAATAATCAAAATCAAGCAACAAAATTAATTAAATGTAAGGTAGGTACTGATACCTTGAAACTGTTAATTATTTTATAAGTAATATAAAAATAGGTCGTAAACACTGTTAACAGCATAATACCTAATAATATTTCTAGTGATGGACAAACTAGTCATTTCTATTCGGCAAAACTAAAATTTTATGCAATAAAACCAACATTCATTGTTAAATAAGTAGTAGGTACAGTTAAAGGGTGGGTACCTACTTGGGTAGTCAGAAAAACGTAAACAAAACACAACCAGGGCACCTAAAATGTGCCTTAACTCTGTTCTATTTTTTACTCGAAAGGGTAATGTTTTTTAGAAAACGGTTCGAACACTTTTTGGAAGTTTTGCAGGGTTTCGCTAAAACTTTCGAAGTGCGAATTCTCGCAGAATTAACAAGAATACTAAACCGGTTTGGAAAAAAAAAATAACAGATACTAATCCCGTGACACATTAGCTGTACAGTGTAGGTTCACTTGTGAGTAAGTACCTACCTGGCTTAACGTTTGAACCTCTACAAAATTACATTTAGGGAATTCACCATTTTGGAACTAAACGAAAATTACCTACATGCATTCTTAATTATCTTTTTTCAGTATTAATTATGCAACGAATTTTAATTTCTTTAACCAAAAATTTTATTTTAGATTTTAGAGCATATATTTGCATGGTCATATAGCAAAATGGCCAAATAAGTAATTGGCCATTTTATTAGTCCATATTTATAATCCAATGCCTAGTAAGTAAGTAGACAGGTGTGTAGGCGGGCTGCGAGCAGGGCGCCCCGCTGTGCCTGGTGACGACACTATTTATCGACAATCGATATCGATTACAACACTTCGTTTCTTTGTAAATTACTTCTTCAGAACTCATAAAAGAGCATTTTTTGTACTAAATATTTTGAAAATGGAACACTAAAACGTTTTAATGTTTTGCAAAACCCACATTACTTTTAAAAGAGCTGTCTAACGAAACCCTACATGTTGGGGGAACTGAGGAAAAATCATCCAACATCATCATCTTTACGATAACCTAAAACTATTTTTTTTAATTGTAAGACTTTGTCGGCGAAATCAATATGTATACTCCTACAAAGATACAGCTTAAGCTTACCTACGTTTAAAAAAAACAATGTTCGAAACATCGATAATTTAAAAAAATAAATCGATAAATATTACACCTAAGCTTAGAATATCTATTAAAATTCTGAGTAATTAAATATCGAGTGCAAATATCAGTTGCAGAAACGACATCGGGGTGATAGGTGCGAGAACCTTCTCGATTTTCTTTTTTAATCCACCCATAAAGGTAATTAGGATTTTTGATGCTGTGTTTCGACATTATGAGTTTCGATGTAACTTTTATATATTATTTCATTTTCGATATATTGAACTTAGGTATTTCACCTATTAGAAAATATAAACTTTCTATATTTTAGTTTTTCATTTTATGGCTGTTCGATATTTTTATTTTTGAAATTTAAATAGGTACCATTAAATAAAATATTTAAAAAAGTAAAATCTTTAAAATTATCGATAGGTCTAAAACTTTTTCGTGAGTATGTCCCAACACTATCAACACCTGCCGAATGTCACACGACTAGTGTCGACTAGTTTTCCCAGTTCCACTAATACCTATTCGCAGAATATCAAAAGATTATGCACTGTTAAAGTGTTAATATAATTACTTTAGATGGGTAGGTTCTATATGATAGATATTTAATGAGGTAGGTAAGTTTCACATGAAAATCTAAATTTTTAATGGAAGTATGATGGGGGTTATTTTCGGAACATAAGGCAATCCGAATTTAAAAAATCTTGCACCCTGACATTATTTAAAACTATTAATGGGAATGAATATGACTTTTTTTTGACGAAGACGAAAAGTCAAGTTAACAAAATATAGAAGATACTACAAAAATATTTTTCTTTTTATGACAAACTCAAACCTAGATGTAGTTTGCCTGCCTCCCGATCAGAAAGTCTAAGTTGCAATACGTCAAACAAAGCTAAAAGTCTAGTGAGCAATCTGTAATCTGTCTAGTTAGCTAATCGCTAATGTAGCAAAACGTCTAACTATCAACAGGTCTATATAACAAAACGTCTATTTAGGAAATTGTCAATTTCTTAAAATGCCTGGACACTAAAACGATGAAAACAGAATTATTTCAGATATGCACAATCTAAACTAATATCTATTTGTTTGTTTCTAATGAATACGCTCCGCAACTACTGGATCAATTAAAAAAAAACTTTCACCATTAGTAAGATACGTTATCGAGGAGTAACATATACCTAAGGGTATTTTGTCCCGATGTTATTGCGGGATTGGAACTTACGCGGGTGAAACCGCGGGACGCAGCTAGTGTTTAAAACTAAATTAAAACCTTTGTATATATTTTAAAATAATACTTATAAAAAGAAACGGGTGCCTACTTTTAGTGACTTCTAGGAAAATTTTCATACTTATACTTATTTCACCCGTGCCTACCCTTTTCACGCCTACCTTTCTATACTTTGTTAGGCCATCTTAGATCAGTGAAGTGACAATGATTGTTTTCTTTTTCCGTTAAAATAAACAATTCTTATTTTACATAGAATTTATCAAGGATTTTGAAACCGAGAATTAGTTGAATTAGTTGTTAATTAGTCTTTTTTTGGCTATTTTGGAAAAGGGTTCATATACCTACCTATGAATTTCCATTTAAATGATAATTAACAGACGACTAAAGTTTGTTTCAATATGGTAACCCCAGAGCAGATAATGTTCAGAATTCAGATATGACGATGATGTGTGTGTCTTCTTTGTGTCGCGGTAAAATACAAAGGTTCAATAAATAAATGCAAGTAGTTTAGTTAAATAGTACTCTATCACCACTATAACCTTTTTAATTCTCAATAAATATAAATTAAATATATCATTAGTTCGCATTTTTCTGAAAACGTTCTAATAATATGCGAAGTGCTTAAACGTAGAATATTTAGTATATTGTACCTTTTTGTTAAAGCGTAAAGGCAAATAAATGGTTGCAGTTAGTTATAGGCACTTGTATCTAAAACTAAATTAAAATAATGAATTACTAGCGTATATACTTACGTTACGTTGTACGTAATTTAAAGGTTTTTTTTGTAATACCTAACAGTACAAATACCTACCTACAGTAGCATACATAAAAGTTATGGTTTTTTATTTGCTACAGGTACAGTTCTCCACGGAGATTAAATCTTATATGTATAATAAATTGATAATCCTGGGTTTGACCCAACCACCCGAATGACGGTTGGGGTTGGGCGGGTTGTGTGTTTGTGGATGTGATAGTGTAACAGACAGACAGACAGAGTTACTTTCGCACTTATAATGTTAGTAAGGATTACTATAGTGTCCATTATTGCTCCGGTTCCACTAAGTTCTAAATATACGACGATGTGAATCACACGATCACTGCAAAAAAGCCCGCGAGTTTCTTGTATCTTCTTCTCATTGGAGGTCGCGTTCCAAAGACACACTAGATTACTGACGATTAAAAACAATCATGTAAATATTAATAAACTTTTTAAATTCACACGATTATTTAACATACCTAAGTTACATTTTCCCGGGATTTATTTTCTTACCTCTACTTTTCAACCATGTTACAATGGTCTTGGTCTCGAGGGGACACTCGCGACCATGTAAATATTTTACTGAAAAAACATATTTTTGAGTTTCAGTGGAGTTTGATACTAAGAAGGTCGTTGTAATGGTTTGAAACCTTATTGCTTACATACTATGAATCGCCCTGTGCTATAACTTACAGGAAGTCACAGCTAGGTATTAAAATTTATTGTTCCTATCTACCTAAATCATGTAGTTTCATAGTTTATTGTCCAGTTTCATACATAAAGATTGTCAACGTTCCAATACTAGTTGATTATTTATCGTTATTGAGAAAACTGTTTATTTTAATAGAATATGTTGCCTGAGGCTATAGTTCTGTTTACGTTTTCGAGATATTTACTGATTAGACTTGCGATTGATTGATTTCACTCAATACCTAGGTACCTACCGATCATTTTAAATACTTTGAGGCAATAAAAATCCGAATCAAAACAATTATTTATTTTAATTCTGTTCCGTCATTTATTCAATAAAACACAACACACAAATAGAATAGGTAACAATATTAAAAGGTGAAAAACAAACAACACTAAAACTAAAACTTAAATCTAAAAAGAAAAAAACCCGTCGTCGATAACACCCTCCCGAGACATGGTCCCCAAGATGCTGGCGGCATTCCCCCTCTGAATAGCGAGACTAACTCGCTGGGACAGAAAACCGCCAGCCCTGGGATCACCAGTCGCCTCGATCAGGCGCCTCGACAACTCCTTCTCAAAATTCTGTTCTGAGTGTAGGTATTTGTATTGTTTTAGACTAAGGAACACATTAATTGATAGGTAGGTATGCTATGTTCGTTGGGAAATCGTTTTACTATAGTGCGTTTCATCTTTAATTACCTATACTATGCCGTCATGTTGGTAACAAAACAAAAAAGTCTTGCCTTAATATCTTGAATGCGCTATACCCTAAACCTTGAATACAGGAAGATTCGTTCATTCATTCTCTATATACAAATCCCCCTAAATTCAAGGTAGCACATTATTTTTTTTGTATTTTGCACTTTTTTGTTTTGCTACCAACATGACGGCATAGGAATTTAAAGATGAAACGCACTCTATAAAGCCGAAGGCGACGTTGCCATGTCTCTGTTTTACTAACCTTGTCATCGACAAGTCATCAGAGTCATTTCACAATCAGGAAAATAATTTCCTTGTCACAAGAGTTAATGTTGTTTTAAAGACCAACTTAAAAATCACAGTGCCATATCTTTCTAAAAATCTGACTGTCCATAAAAATATTTAGAAACTAGGTAGGTAGGTTAGGTACTAATTACCTATGACGTTTTGCACTTTGCAAAAGGATAACTTTTACATTTTTAAGCTAGCTGCCGATTTTTTTTTTTAGGTAAAATCGGAAAGTGCCAAGTCTCGCGAGCTAGTTTCAGACGCGCGAGGTGACAACTAAAGGATGGATTTGGACTATATAGACCGGGCCATGTCAAAGCCGAGCTACAATTTTTGTTACCATGTTGTTTTGCATGGACAAGCAAAACCCAAGCTGTCTTCATACAAAGTTAACTCGGCTTGGACTCGTCTCGGTCCCAAGTCCCAGCCCGATCTAATATAAATCATCCCTCAGTCGGTTTTGGTCGACTTTCGATAATTTGATCTTAATCGATCATTCTTTTTCTTACTTTATTGAACTAAATACTGAGTTAATAATATTTAACGAGACAATAGAAGCCGACGGTACCTACTAGCTTGAAGCTAGTAGCTTCTGCTCTCGGCTTCACCCACGAGTTCTACAGGATACATGATTGGGATAGTATTAGTATATTATTAGCAAAGTATTAGAATTATCTTTTCAAAATACATACATCCTGAAGAAGAGACCTGTAAAGGTGTCGAAACGTTGTTCATTGAAACAATGCTAAAAGTAATAAACACCACCCGATTAAAACGGCAAAACGAGTTTAATGTCATACCTACCTACACATTATAGATAGAGAGATACCCAGTCCAGAAACAAATATTTATTTTTAAGCATAAATGGGCTACCGGCGGGAATTGAACCCGCAACCTTCTGCATTGCAGTCCTGTATTCTATTGACGCACCATAGAGGTCGTCAATAATTCCAGCCAGACTTTGATTTTTATAAAATACTAGCTGACCCGACAGACGTTGTCCTGTCGTTTAGTATAAAAAAATAAAATTCATCAAAATCGGTTTAGCATTTTTTCTTTCATAAGAACCTTCTCCTGACAATAGCAAACACAACAAAAAAAGAATTATCGAAATCGGTCCAGCCGTTCACGCGTGATGTCGTGACAACGGAAAACGTTTCATTTTTATATATAAGAAGAAGAAGAAGAAGAGAAGAAGATAATAATAGATTATCAATAATGGATGCGACCACTAACTTCGAAACCAAATTAAAATTTTCTTTTGACACTTAATTACGTCATACAATTTTCTTTAATCATCAACACTCATACTATGTCGTTTACCTAATCCTATACCTTCGTATCTTCTTTATGGGTAAACAATTACTTAGCCGAACGATTGTTTAATCTCGTGTCACTTAATGTCTCTATCCCCACAGAAGTGACCCGCTTCGATCTCCGACGACGTGCGACGAAATGCCTTTATTCATAATCGTAACCCAGACATTTACAAAGGCAACTTTTAATTAGTTTAAAATTTTGTTTGATAATGCTATGAATATTTAAAAGGCTCTCGCCGACCGTTTAATTTACTAGTTTGAGAGCTGAGAGCCGCCTAGCCGGGGTTCGATCCAACGCGTCCACACCCGATGTAATTAAACCCGAAAAACAGAACTAACATTCAACTATTAATATCGAGAAACAACTGGCGCCTTCGGCCCTTACACTAACGAAAAAACCTCGGAATTTATACGTCAATAAGAGTTTGTTCGGCATCGGGCATTATCGTAAAATGTGAATAGTATTTAATAGTTGGCACAAGGAGAGCCGCTCCCATTACCTGTTGAGTTATATGACAGTCGAAACGTACAGCGGGGGTACTTCTAGCCAACTCCGCTCAGGTACCACAGTTATATTAAATACTTACCTAAATATGTATAATTGTTATTTTAATTGTTTAATTTACATCGAGCGGCAGCTGTTTGATATACTTTATTTAATCACAATTTTAGAACACAATCCGTGAAACCGACTCGTTTGTCGCTGATACATTTTAGTCTTTTATTTTATGCTTATTTTTATAATTCGTAACTCCTTATTCAATATTAAAGAGTTGCGGGGTGTTCTTTATAAATACATTAATGAAACGTTTATTTAAATATTCGATACCTACTTAATTACGTAGTTAACGCGACTCGGGACACTAATGTGTTTGCAAATGAATTCAGAATGCAGGTCGACAAGTATTTTCATTTTGGTCACCGCTTTTTTTATCTTGTAAACTGTCTTCTTATTTAATTTATATGGCATGATTAAAGCTGTTTTAATAAAGGTTTTTTTGTTTAGAAAATGACAAACGATCTACGTACCTAAATAGTTTAAAATAAAAACTAAATGCGCAATAAAAAAAAAACATTAAAGGCCATTCAATGATAGCATGTGCAAAACTTATTATCTTGCTATTACAATCAAAAATGGTATTTTTGGTCGTTATTTTTTATTATTTGCCGACGTATGCGTATTTGGCCAGAAAACCGCCTGCGACACAGAAGGTTGTGGTTTTAAATCCTTCCGTGGCGAATTAAATATTTGTATAATAGGTAATATAGGTTACTAGGTAATGTAGTTTACCTGACTATACTCTACTTCAAGTTGGCTTGTTAACTAAATTATGCTGAGACGGCATAATTCGGTATTCTGTGGTAAATAAAAACGTAGTGAAATAAAAGTTCGCTATGTAAATTAGTCAGTCGATTGCCATTCGGGAATAGTGTTATGCAGACAGTGTTTCGGAATGGCGTAGGAATTCATTTCCGTTGTCTGACGGTAGCGTAAGGTTATATAGGTGTGGAATTTCGTGCAATATTTCTATATACCTACCTACCTAGTGTGAAAAATAAACAAGTTATGGGCAGATTGAGAAACCGTACGGTCCTCCCAACCTTGCGGTTATAGGAACCGAAGCGGAACGACAATAAACAAGTTATGAGTAAGTAACTCAACTTATATTGGAAGAAGTATTGGGAAGAGACTTAGACGTGTAACTTAGCTTCAAAAAGTTGAATTAGTTGTCATACATGTGCGTCTATTGCAAACTATGAAAGCTGTACTCACTTCTTAGAAAAACTGACGAGACATGTACGCTAAAGAAACTTACGTTATTCGGAGCGGCGCGGGCGGTGAACGGTCGGCTTTAAACTTGTCGAGATATCTAAGTTTTTGTTTCCAATATGCAATAAATAGGTCTATAAATGAGGTGCGCGCGCGCCGCGGCCGGCGGGGGGTGGCATCATGGCGGCTAATTGTTTGTAATTAGCCGTCCTCCGGCCTCCCCTCCTTTATGGACTGTTTATTACTTAATATGTTATGATAGGCCGCTATTGAGACCTCTCGATTACTCTCGAAATAATAAGTCTATCGATTGCATAACACAACCTGATTCAGATATGTGGGAATCGTCGAAATGATTCGATCGTCCGCCGCGATCGATCGGTCCGGAGTCCGGCCGGTGTGTCTGTCTGTCCGCGTCCGATCAATAAATACAATAATATTGTTTATGGCCGGTTTTATGTCGACGGATATTAAGGAAAGTTCATCTATCAAATAATAACTAGTCTCCGAACTGTGATGCTGACCGATACTAATTATAGATGTGAAATTAGTAAAGTATTGAGCCGATAGTTCGATGGGAATTATGGTTTATCACTCACTTGGTGATTCTTTTTTGTTCCTATTTATCGTCGTATTCTTATTATTAGAGAGCCGGTATATTTTCAAATGGTACGGATAACCGGAATATCTTCCTTTTGAAATAAAGACTTTGGGACCATTTTTGAGTTTCAACCAACTAGGTTAGATAATAGAATTTCATCGGGCATAGTTCCTCACCTACTATTGATATGTATAAATTTAATGAAATTAAATCAAATTACTTTAAACGTGTATAGAGTATGTACCTTTTTTTTTTTAAATATCAAAAATATTTAATGACGTAAAAAGTCAATTAAAAATAGTTGTAAACTAAGTAACTTTGTTGGACTGAAGAAGGAAAGGACGTAGGGACTAAATTTGTATTTTTTACATATCAACTGTCAAAAGCAACTGTCGCAGCTAGAGTGATGGGACTCAATTTTATGAATACGTGTCACCAACGTACCCATGCAAATAATACCAAACGAAATCCTGGTAGGTATACCTACCAGGACCTAGTTCAAGTTTTACCAGCTTGGCGATATGGGTAATACTAGATTATGGAAGATGGAGAGAGGAGACAAAAGCTGTACCACAGTTTACCTAATAGTTGGTACGCCTCGCGACGATTCTCTACTATGTCTGGTTGTAGTACGTAGTACAATTCCATGGTAGTTCTGAAGAACAATGAAGTCAGTGTGCGAGTGCCTCGCACGCACACCAGTCCACGACGCGACGTGTGACACGCGGTCACGCGCACATAGTTGGCTCTCGCCACGCCCAGCCCCGCCCTCCTAGCTATGCCAAACACCGCACATCTACTATCTCTACAAATACGACTCTAACACAACGTGCTAAGATATTAAATGCGAAATAGAGCATAATTGCAAACCACCATCAGCGATAGCAGTATTTGCTTTCATACTATTTCGTAGGATTACTGCACTGTTACTGAGTGTTACTGTCAATTTTTTTTTAATTTTTTGGTTACAATTTTAAATTGATGTTTTCATAGATTAAAATGTAACACGACTCATGACAATGATCTGCTATCTCCTGCTTTGTTAAGCATTGAACAAATTATCAAAAAATCTAAAATTGAAGTAAATAAAACATATTAAAATTTATCGATGAAATAAAAAACTTTAAAAACAGTTAAAAATACAATAAAAACACACAAACTCTCAGAAAAAAAAACATATTATAATAGCCTACTATACATATATATATATTTTATTGTTAAGTAGTTGTGTGCTTGTCTGAATAAATCAATTTTCTTTCTTTCTTTCTTTCTTTCTTTCTTTCTTACTAGTTCTGTTTATAGGTACTAGAAAACAACCAAAAGTATGTAGGTGTTCCAACTGTTCATTATTCCAAAGATCCTCATCAGATCATAACAACATTTTATAGGGCCAACTATGAGCCATTACCTTTCAAATTAAAAATGAACCATCTCAACCGACCTAGCCGTCTTTGAGTAATCAGTGAACATTACAAAAAAAATATGTAGCAACGAATTCAGAACCATCCTCCTTTAGTTTTTAGGAAATCTTTTTAAGATCGGAAAGTACATTTGCTGTATTTGACTTATTGTTTCAGGGATAGGTATATAAAAAAAAACTACTTCTTACCCTATAAAATACAAAACTACCTTCTAAATAAGTTACTTTTAAGGGAGACTGTCATAGTTTGCTAACAAACATTTAGTAGCTTCCCAAATTCAAAGGATCTTTTCTAGGAAGTGTCACTATTAAGAGATAGTGTCGTGATAAGGAGGATTCACATTTGCATGCGTATAGTGGTAGAGTACTCTCATGACGGATGGTGTGTGTGACCCCCATCATGCGTCACGTGAAAAAAAACCCTGTGAATGGTGTGAATGCGAGAGGTATACCGCGAGCTCCCGCTGCGCCATTCTGCTCGTGCTTTGTGCGCCCACCAAGAACCCCGGTACATCGCATCGCATCGCCCCGTTGACGGCCACACAATATTTATTCCCAATGACTTTTTTTGTTCACCAGTTGGTTTTGAACATTTGGCTTTTGATAATCGAAGAAAAAAAGGTAATCGAGATCCGTGAAGGGATCTCGAAAAGGCGAAAACAAATAAGAATATCGTAACTCAGACGATGTTTGGTTCTCTAAAGAGTTGTTGAAATAAATATTTTGTATAAATCGCGGAGGATTTTCGCATGATTTGTTCTGTTGCGGAAGAGTGTACCCTTTGAATACGAAACGAGGTGAATGGAGACACCCCCATCTCCCCCACAGACTGGGGAGATGGGGAGAGCCGAAGGAAGCTTCTCATTTGCTCCGTATTGTGTTTTCTATTGCATAATAACTATCATCCTTTGATTCGCGTCCCTACCTACCTACCTCGTATGCGTCCTCATTTGCGACTAAGTCTGGAACTACAGTTAACTCGAGTAAGCTTCTCTAAACAATATGAAGGTTTACTTAGCAGCTGGCTTATCTCTCAGAATATCGATTACGTTACAAATATTCATAATACTTCTGAATAGGCGAGCGCTCTCGAAGACGTGCGGTGCACCCACCCACAAAACTTAATCTCACAAATACATTTATCATGTTAAGTCGATAAAAATGCCATTGAGATCGGCCGTATACAATGAGGTACGAGGTATCCAGTACCTGATACGAGGCCGAAAGTCAATTATATTCAAATATAAATCGGATTTGCAAACGTAAGCCCGTGACAATGGCGTAGGCGCCCGATGGCTTCACGCATCGCGTCGTGTCGGAAGCCAGGGACAATGTGGACAGTTTGCCGTGACAATGCGTCACGCCTGTCCCGCTTGTCTCGCCTATCCCGCCTGTCCCGTCTGTCCTTCCAACCCGCGCTCTGTAACACTATTATGTTTTATTTTGTGGATTATGAAGTTGCCATTGTGGCACGCTATTATTCCGGCGTTTGTATTTAATAGCACCCGGGCCCAGAATATTTGTTAAATTGTCTGTTAAAGTGATTTACACGGAGTTGTGCAGCTTTTCTTTGTTGTGCTTTTCTAGAGATCATAATTCGTTTTTAATTGAGTAGAATTGGAAGTATGTTGGTAATGGTTTTCAATGCTTTTTTCTTACGAGGACATCTAGGTATTATTAAAATTGATATCAATTGTACGAGGATCAATTTTTATCTCGTAGTTATAAATTAATACAGTTTGGTCCGAGTCGAACTCGGAAGAAAGTTTTCGGAGTGGAAAACATTAAACAAAGTATTAAATTATTGACTTTTGTACATACTGCTAACATATTTTCAATGTGATTATGTGATTAATGCATTTTCTGGATGAACCATTGTTGATTAGTATTAGTATCAGATTGGCAAAAACGCAAATTGTTTTAGGGACAATTAATGTCTTAGGGCAATCAGTCTTTGAAGCAATCCATGACGGGTTGCTTCGTAGTACTTGATACATACTATTTATTAATTTTAACACGATTTCTTTGGTTTAAATTCCGGCTATCATCACCCCGAAGGGTAGGTAGTTCTAACCACCTATTGCTAGACGCAGTCGGCTAACAACCGAGCGATTGTTGTTATTTCTAACCATTTTTACTAGCAACGATTTAGACTCATACATGATGAAGCTTCAGATGAACCAAGTATAGGTTACCTACTATATTTATTTGTTACCCATTCGTTATCTATCAGAGTCGCATCGCAGAATCCCCGTAGTCCCTGCGTCACGCCTGCCTAATGCCAGCCGCCGCGGCCGCTATAGCCGGGCCCGTCCGGCTCTATTCACCGACTATTGTTATCCCACACCTTGATGCCGTATCCATGACTTTCGATACACACATCATCGACATGAATGATGAACTCCCTTTGTGCCAAGTTACTTAGAATTTTACGCAGTTTCATAGAGCTCTTCGAGTTCAAAAAGTTAAGAGTTTATGGGCAGATGTTTGATATATTCGTTTGATGGAAGTTTTAAGATGAAACCAGAATGTAGGGATACTGACTAATAGTTAGGTGGATTAAATAATTAGTCAAATCTTAGAGGTATGTTTCAAGTTATAATTAGCGAGTTGGGACCAGTTAAATAAAAAATATCAGTCATCTGGATGAATGAATTCAATCTATATATATAAAATGCTTTGTTTTAAATTATTTGTCCTGAGTGACTGACTGACTGATTGATCTATCTATAACCCTATTTCAGAAACGTAGATCAAAAAAGTAAACAAAAATCTCATACATTTATTTGAAAGTGGCATCTCTTTATTTACAGGTCTGTACATTTATGATCTAAGTTTCTGAAATAGATAGTATAGATTGTTGTACTAGTTACCCGACTGTGGAAAAGATTTATAAGGTTTTAGAAACCACATAATAAAAGAACAGAGTGAAGGCCCTACCTAATTCTGTGATCCCTAATTTGGATTAAGTTGGTACCTACAGGTACCTACACCCAAAACATTTAAACCACAAATTTGCATAATTTGCTATAAAAGCCAGAACAAACTTGAAACGGATTCTTGTAAACGACGCATAAAATGAAATAAAACGTCGCGTCGTCTCGTTATTATACTTTTGAATTGGCTGAACAGAATGGGACAAAAACTGGAAAATACGGCCACAAATACACAGACAAAGAGAACCAACGTTGAATTGGGTGTAACTGTTGAATGACCTCTGTCAAAAAAGTTGTGACTTTGATCGGTGCCTGAAGTGTTTGATAGTGGGTACGTACGACATTTGAGGGCTTGGGGAGATTTAAAGATATTTAGAAAAATAGAGATAACATCAATTATTATGTAGAGGTATCGATTTCATTAACTGGCTCCCCATGACACTTTATATTTGACTAGCTGCGTCCCGCGGTTTCACCCGCGTAAGTCCCGATCCCGTGGGAATATCGGGTGAATAAAATCGGTCCAGTAGTTTTTGAGTTTATTCATAACAAACATACAGACGTACACACACACACAAAAATACAAATCTTTTCTCTTTAAAATATCGGTATAGATATAGATTTATCCAATCTAATATTATAAATCCGAAAGTGTTTATTTGTTTGTTCTCTCTTTTCGGTCAAATGGATTTACCGATTTGGATGAAAATGTTTTAAAAGATAGTTTTAGTGATGAAAAGTAACGCGAGATCAGGATTTTCGCGGGTAAAAGCTAGTTCTTTAGAAGTACGTCAGTTCTATCATTCATTTAGAGATCTAATGCAGAATTAACCAAAGCGTAGAGTTTTGGACCAGAAAAAAAAATTACACAATCACAAAAAATATCAAACTAAAATAGGAAATTTAAAACACTTAAAACATCATTTTTTTGTTGTTATTCGTCAACCAATAAAAAACCTTAATTGAAAAAAAGGATTCCGGTTTCGGCAACATCTCAGTCGTGACTTCGTGACCAACGAATAACACATATTTTGGTTACACCATTGAAACCGGAATTTAAAAAAAATAAAAAAAAACGGTGTAATCTCTTTTCGAAAACATTAAATATCTTAGAGAAGGCCAGATAGATCCGCTTTATATTATTATATTACTGTGTGTAGTCAGTATTGTGCGTTACCAGAATTTATAGCCTTGTTCTTGGGGTGAAGTGGCTTTGTTCCGCGGTTGATCGGCCGGGTGCGGCCCAACGCGGTGCTGGCGCTGGCGCTGTAAACACCCCTGTTCGTAATTAATTCTATATCTATGTAAGACCTTTATTGTGCGGTTACGAAAAGGGGCGTACCTAAATGAAATTTATAAGTAGTCTCTACACTCGTAATATTAATACATATTTATATCTAGCTATACCTACAGTTATTATTTGCTAAGGTTGACTTGCACAGCCATTGTAAGTCTAACTAACTAGTCAGATTCTAGATTAATTGTATTCATGGTAATTGATGGTTTTTTCAAAATACGACATTTATCGGAACCGATAAATGTCGTATTTTATGGATGGTCCGACATTTTGTAGTGTCATGTGCTATTCAGTTCAATGTAGCTATGCAAGACAGCCTAAGAAGTATTAATGGATCGTTTATACACACAGCTAGTATGCGAGTCAGGCGGTCAAGTAGCAGCACTTCAGTAACTCGCACTATTTTAAGCGTTACGTAACTCGTACGTGCCAATGGGTTGATGTCTGAGGCGAGCCGAGCTACTGCTTTCCGAGTAGCTGTTCACTGGCAGGGCAGCAGCTCGCACGCTAGCTCGCACTGTGTAAACGACCTATCAATTTTGAGGTCACCTAATTGCGCCTTATAATTTCAGTTGTAACTTATTTGTAGCTAGTGACAGAAACAGGAACCGTATGATTTCGGAGCGTATGGCCAGTAACCTTTTGAGCAGAGATTCAAAAACGAAAGTTTCAATAATTTTACGAAAATTGTTCAACTATTATTGACTATCATTCTGTAGAAAATATTCGTTTTACTTTCATGTCACGTAGTCGTTACTCACAAAGGTCCACTGCAAATTGATTACACGACACGAATCAAAGCAAGGGATGTTTAAATGCAGTATTTATATTAGATTACGACCTCCCACTCACCCCCTCGAGGGGAACAATCAACCCGCTCGACGACAAATTGCACATGTTGCGACAACTCGCAAATAAAATACTGTTTATAATTCCTTGTGTGTTCAATAATTACGTCAATTTAAGTCCCTTTATATTTGTTATTTATAAAAATAGAACTGAAAATAAATTCAAGTCATCGTCTCTTGGGACTTGGCAGCGAGCACAGCAGCGAGCCCAAAATGCTGGCCGCATTGCCACGCTGAACGGCAATGCTTATTTTTTGAGCCATAATACAGTCCAGTATTTTTGGTCTTGCGTTGTTCAGAATGCTCAGACAAAAAACGGTTTATTGTCTGAGCCCGATGGTCCCAAAGCTCAAACATGTAACTCCCATTAAAAATCACATTTTTACGCCTCTTCAGATTTTCAGCCCGGAAAGCAGCCGCAATCCAAATAAAACTTACAAAATTTAACCTTGCTGTAAACTTTAACTATAAATATTTTTAATGCTATAGGTAGTTACGAAGGTATAGGTAGTTACGGAGACATTTACCTCCAAAGTCAATTCATCGGGACTTTGGAGGTAAATGTCGTTTATTAACGATGTCCAGTGACGGCTATACTAATTTCCAAAAGAAGTAAAGCCGAAATAATATGATGCTTGCCACTGTATTGTACGGGCTGAAGATTAACACACCAAAGTATACGACCTGTTAAGTTAAACAACCTATTTTAGCCAGATGTAGAGTCTAGGTTGTACGTCAACTTACAAACTACGCAATTGGTAGCGCGCTGGGGAGCATTGAATTTCGGAAAAAGCACCATTCTTGTACCTCCAGTTTGGACATCAATAGAAGTCCAAGAATTTGCTGTAAGACTTCACTTTAGTCTTTAACGTTACTGTCGATGGAAACACAGGAGGTTTTATAAAAGTATGTAGTAACAACTGACGAGTGACCTGGTTTGAAATGCTGTGATTGTCCCCAGACGGAGCACCGCAGCTGCTGCGCGTGCGGGGAACCGATCTCGGACCGGTTCCTGCTGGAGGTCGGCGGCGGCGCATGGCACACCGCCTGTCTGCGATGCTGCGTCTGCGCGGTGCAGCTCGACCGACACCCCTCTTGCTTCCTCAGGGAACGACAAGTCTACTGCAAGCAGGACTACGCAAAGTTAGTATATGTGCCTACTATTATTTTTCTATTCGTGAATTTGCTTTATTTTGTACATTTGAAATTGTAAAATGGATAGTTCGTGAAAGATGATTTGGTTTTGTTGATCCGTTCCACGTTCTGTAACTCAAACAATATCGAAAGGAATTCGTTAGACTTCATAAGAATGTATCGAAAACTTGTTGTCGAATATGAAACGTTGCTCGATGATGTGGTTCTAATGCGCTTTGTTCATGGTGAACCGAGATCACAAGAGTGAGATGCATAAATGTTTGTGATACAACATGGATACAAAACCATCATTACTATATGTTCGACTCGGCAATTATCGACGATCGTTAAATTTCAAAAGTTTTTCCATGCCTTTTAAGACTAGCGCCGTTTGTGTTCAGATTGATTGGTTCAAAATTAGACGCCGGTCTATGGGAATTCGCTACTAATAAATTCTTTCTAGTATTTCAAATCAAAATATTTTCAGAGAGGCGTTGTCCAATTAATCCTCAGTAAAAAATCGCCGCGAGGTACCTATACATTATCTAATGAAGTTTACAACGTAATATTTAGCTCATTCATTCGATTATTTTTATTAATTGCGATTTTAAATATTCAATCATTTCAGAAAAATTGATTTCGACAAGAAATGATGTATAGTACCTACTATGTAAATGAAAATAATTTATGATGGAGAATATTTGTGTACGTTAGGCACGTCGAGGTCCGAGTTAATTCTTTTACAATACACTGCATAAGTCCAATTAACCTTCGACGTATTAGAAATATACGCAGTCATCATTACCAGAGTGATGTTTGAAGCGCGGTATGCGGGAGGAATGCACCGCGTCGCAGTCAGCTCGCAGGGTAGGCGGTCCACCGCGACCTGTGACCCTCGCCAGCGCGCCTTGTGTGGCGGACACCACACTACCTCCTCGATACCACATTAGGAATCGATACTTGTCCACGACCTATCATTTGTTTCTTTCAACCACGTTTTTGCCTCAGTCATGATGCCTATGATGGACTTCGAGTGACTTTTTCAATAACCATTTCGAGAAACGATATCAAGATTACATTGGAAATTCGGACTCGATGTAGGTACGAGTTTATACGAGTACTTTTGTATTAGATTTTTTTTCAACGCTACTCTAAATAATTGATAGTTCAGTAATACATATAGTGGTACCTTATATAATAAAAGACAAATCAAAGATGTAACTTGCTCTTGCACAGTAAACTTAGTGTGCTCGATCGTAGTCACCATTATTAGCATAATACAACCACCGAAGGGTGTGGTGACAACAGGTGCGTGAGAACTTACTCCGATCTATTGAAATAAGAAAAAAGACACCGATGTCCTTATGAGTGGTTTTATTGAAAATATCGGTGGAGAGTGGCACAACAAAGCGATGCGGCGGCGTAGGGAATGTTACCACAGAAAAATACCCGAGCAGTCGTGACCGTGACTTGCAATGATGAGGATTTCATTTGTCATTTATTTTGATTGTGATAACTGGATGCGACTTGGAACCATATATTCGATTCGGCGACGTGAGGAGTTTGATACGGGCAGCGAGTTCCAACGTCGGCGCGGCATCAGGGCCGAAGCCGGGTGGTCCAGAGTCGACGGCTAGAAGGATAGGAAATCTATGCAAAGTTTGACATTGTATTCTTTATTATATATACTTAGTTTGAAGAATACCAAGATATCTAAATGTTGAGCAATTTTCAATAGAACAATTACTGTATCGAGGGCCGCTTAGACGTCCATCTGTCTGAGAGATGGAACAATTACAGAAGTGGTTACCTACTTGCCTTGACATTACGTGTCGATCACTGAGTTTCGGATATGTGTTGGTACATACAACAGAACATATTGTGCAATTAAGTATTTCTTTTAGAATGCCTTCGAGAGAGACTTTGAAATAACTATGTAAATTCTTGATTAATAAATCTTGGAACAAAATTCCCATATTTTTGTTGTCTATTAAAAAAAAGTAATGATCAAAATGGCAATGTTTAATCTTGATTTTGACATGAACCCTAAGCTTGAACCAATTTGTGAGTTTCGCACATAGGCTGATAGGTATACGAATCACCTAGGTATATTGAATAAAAAAAAATGAGTGTGTGTCTATTTGCACGAATTCACACTTGCGAATTGACACTTAGTTCGTATATCTTCTAATATATAAAATTTCCATGTCACAGTGTTAGTTACCGTACTCCTCCGAAACGGCTTGACCGATTTTTATGAAATTTTATTTTCGTATACATATATTTACATAGGTAGGTACTATTTTATTATTATAATAGTACCTACCTGTGTAGATATATGTACTATTTTATTACATACTAGCTGTGCCCGCGACTTCGTCAGCGTTTTTCGGACTACCTACCCATCGCTGAGCAAAAGTCTACACTTGAACGGACGACCAGGGAAGTCTGTTGCTGAACAGAAGAGAATCATAACAGTCTATTTAAGTGTAGATTTTGCACAGCGCAGCGGTAGGTAACGTGTTGCATGCTTATACGCATTACTTATATATAATAAGAAGTAGCCTTTATCGAAAATTAAAAAAAAATCAAAACCCGACTTCGAATTAAGGACAAAACAATAAAAATAAGCTCTCCAACATACAGTGCAACTGACTTTCTGTTATGTAAGCTGAAGTTGGGTAGCTTAACTAAATGATATCTTTTTTTTACGTGGGTACTGCACCTTATGCACTGTCAGGCCACTCTCGTTGGGTCTACCATAGGTTTACCCGACAACGGCGGCCTTTCCAAGCCTCATCTCTGCCTCTGCCCGATAGACAATCCCTCTCCGTTTCCCCTCCCTCAGCACGGTCACGCCACCGTCTCGAGGTCCCCAAAGCCGGTGATAAAGCCCCCCCTCCCTCACCGAGTTCACCACCAGAGGCTGAGGTGATTTTTTATAGTGGTTATCTTCCATGCGGCCCCTTTCTTGCGGAAAGGACCCCCGAGCCCGCTGACGCGGGATTACGGATTAGAAGCCTGGCAAGCCCGGTTTCCCACCTTGTGCGCCTCTTAGCTTTCAGCTACTGAGTCCCCTCACAACGGCAAGGTGGACGACCATCTGGAGGGTAAAACGTAACTTCGTGTCCGGGACTCGTGACTCGAACGCGCAGCCGTCGAATCGGAAGCCATCACTCGGCTCGGTAGGCCACCGTTCCTTAAAAAGGGAATGCGCCGCACAGACCGGCGCATTCCCTTTTTAAGGAACGGTGGCCTATTCGAACGCGGAACCCTCGAATCGGAATCCACAGCTGCCATCGTGCCACGTAAACTACATGCAATCAGCATCTACTCAGTAAAACTGCCCCATTACAGCTATATTTTTTAAATCCTTTTTATTGAATTTTCGACTGCCACTAAAAATTATCAAAATTGTAACCGTGACTTTAATCACTGAAGAATTTTTGAGAAGGTGGTTTCAGGTGGTCCATCAATTTGTACCTTGTTCTTAATAAGCCGATTCTATTGATGGAAGTCCAAAAATTAGTAATTTACAGCATTGCGGGATGCTATTCTGCTCATCATTCCGAAGGTTTTCATCAGATCTTTACCAACAATTTATGGAACCAACTCGGGACTCTCACTTTCCAAATAAAAAAAGAATGATCTAAATCTGACTTTATATGCCGGAGTACGGTTTGAATATATTCACATTCAAACAATATGCGGGTAGAATTAAGCAGATCCTCTTTTTTTTAAAGTCGGTTAAAAACAACCATTATAAAGAATTTCCGTATGTCCGAAGGATTCGGACATATGGATAGACAAAGGTATACGGTATTTTAGGAATTTCCTGAAAAAAAACTGGATATCCGGTTTTTTTTAATTTTCGACCGGATATCCGGTTAGTCATGTATTGATTCCACACAACATACTTCTTCAATACAACATTCAAACTAACTAAGTAAAAGCAGAAAAATCACTTTATCCGGATAACCGGACAAAATATCCGGACAAAAAATAGCCTATATGTTAATCGGGGTCTAAAGCTATCTGCATACCAAATTTGGTTAAAATCGGATAAGCCGTTTCTGAGATTAGCGGGCACAAAGGCACACACAAACAGACAAACAGATAAACAGACAAACAGACAAACAGACAACCAGAAAAATAGGTTCTACTGCGTTAATAGATACCCCTACAATTTATCTTTTTTTTATATCTTCCAAAAACAGACACCGCTAAGTTACGATTTTATTATATGTATAGATATATACATAGGTAGGTACTATTTTCGTATTCAGTAGGTCTGAGAATCGGCTACTATCTATAATTTATAAGGCAAAACAACGTTTGCCGGGTCAGCTAGTCTTAATATATAAAATTTCCATGTCACAATGTTAGTTACCGTACTCCTCTGAAACGGCTTTGCCGATTTTTACCAAAAATTATATGCGTATTCAGTAGGTCTGAGAATCGGCTACTATCTATAATTTATAAGGCAAAACAACGTTTGCCGGGTCAGCTAGTAAGTACATATAGGTAGGATTTATTAATTTATTAACTCTACTCTTATAGAAAACAACGTTTGCTTAAGTAGCTCCGTATTTCCTTTAAACAGAAGGAAATCACTCTAAAAATTAGGATATTTTTCTATACCCAACCTAGTTTAAAAAATAATTCGGTAACTATATAGAAAAATAACAACTTTGAAGCGACCGAACAGATCATTTTGATTAGTTTCGAAAGCGCAGTAGTATAGGCGCTTAATTATAAGTATTTGACGTAGCACCGGTTTCTGAAACACTTGTACCAACTTTATTTGGCGCCGGGAGCTTCCGGTCGGAGGGCGACAAGGCGCGGGTAGAACCGTCTGTGCAGGCCACAGACTGTGGTGCAAGCGCACACAATACACGACGATATAGCGCTATACATAATGTCTTTACATATACCTATGTCTTTAGCTACAAAAGCTTACCTTACTCAGAAATAATTTCTTTAAACATTTTCATCTACGATTGTGTGTATAGTGTAGATAGTAAAGCAAAAGTAAGATAATAAGCAATCTATATCACGACACAGTTAGAGTCATATTCATGAAAAAAGTCTCACAGACACAGCAGCACTTAAAAGTTTATTTACCTACATACATATCTGATTGTTTCGATATTTTACTGTGTTTTCCAAAAATAATAATATTTGAATAATTATTTTAGATCCGAACTACGTTTGCACTCTATTAGCCGTAATAGACGATCGAACCGGTACCGTCAAATTATGTACCGACTATTATTTAACAATTAAGCACTGAATCACCAAAAATCTTTTCAGTCTTTTTTAAAGTTTTTCAAAACGACATCGAGATTATAGGTTCTCGAAGTGCTTTTTTTGGGGTTCCGTACCCAGTTTAATATTTAGGACTTTCGATATCACAAAACAAAATATATTTTGTCTCTGAGCGATGTTCCCGGTTGCATCCCTTCCGTTAGCTGGGGGTCCTCGAGAGCCCGGGGTCTGCTTCGAGAGCCCGGGGTCCGCCTCGAAAGCCCGGGGTCCGTCTGGGGGAAAGGTTATGTTTTGGTATTCGTTGGGAAAAGATAATTGATTACGGCAATTAAAAAATACTATTGGTATTAGTCTTTGGTATAAGGAAGGAATAGATCGATATTATCTGCATATGTACCTACCTATTCTAAGGGCGGCGACCCGGCGGGCGCATGGCTGAGATAACCCCCAGCTATTTCGTATACTTAAATGTATGTATGTTTATTTGATGTGCAATGACGACTCTACCTTAGAAAGCTACGTGATAAGAACTGATATTCCATATACTAATCTATCGATTCACTAACAAAAGATCTGTCTCGGATTGAGGTAAATAAATAATGAGTTTATGAAGCTTACAATAATTTTAGAATCAATTTTTTTAATTTTATTCGACTAGGTTACATATTTGGATTTTTATTAGGAAATATGTAGGTAAAATAGTTTTCACTTTTTAACCTAAGTAAACACAATAAAATTATTGATTGATTATTATTTAACTTCAGATATTATTTATTACATATGCACCATCGATGAAACGATTTACAACAATTCTGTGTATCTACCTCGATTTTCACAAATTCATTACGTAGGTATACATATCAAGTAAAATCGCAGGGTGTAAAAATAATTTACTACTAGTTTTCATAAAACAATACGATTGTATTTGAATTGCAGAAAGAGCTTTGGCTACACGACTACACGTTAATTAAAAGTGTACGCACGCATCTCGTTTCTTGTCGTACGACGTACGGGTAATATCTTCTAGTCGTAAACTAATTTCGTACCTACTCGGAGTAGTGAGGTAATAATGGCGAACGGCGCCTGCGTACATTTCATTAATTGAAATCTCTGTGTTCTGTTATCTAGTTCCCATTCACATAATGATCTCAAACTCATATCCGAAAGTCGCAAATCATGGTACATTCGCGGGTTGCGGCGCACGCGAGCGACTGCGCGCGGCGCCCACGCCCGAGTCGCCTCGCTCGCTGCAAATGCGCACACCATGTCGTATGTAAATGCACCTTGTCCACTCTCCATTTAATTAATCTCTAGCCGCATAAATAAAAGTCGGTTTAGATCTATCGATACGTTTACTCGTACAATAGCACTCTACTTTCACCCGAAAACTACCGCCATCCTTGTATTACAGTACAGGACTACATTCTAGCTCTCCCACGTATCTACCGATCGGCACTAGTTCCTACATTACTAACTGGACTAGCACTTTGTACATTTCGCACAAAGTTTATTCAATTGTCTTAACATAATTAACAATATATTCGTATGCCGGAGGATCCGGCGAAGTACGGCACCACTCTATTTGTATACAACAACTATGTGACCTACTTCAGACGAATAAATTTCATTTCATTTCATTTCATTTCATTTCATTTCATTTCATTTCAATTCATTCTAGCTCGTTCGATGCTCTGTAGATTAGTTAGTCGAAGGAAACAACATTTTACATATTGAACTCCACCAGCCAGACTCGCAAATAAAAACCAACTGGAATATAGTGACGCTGAAATCTCGTAAGTCAGGCTGCCGAAGTAATTAAAAGTTATGTATGCGGTTAATCTGTTATCGATATTCATAAAATGTAGTTATTAGTGTAGTATTGTGAGGACGAGGCGGCGCGGGCGGCTGCGTCGCCCGCGGCACTCCTGCGCCGCTTACGTTAAACAAACTCTCGTTACGGTCCAACGGATCTCTTGTTGGTGTTGTATCTAAAACAAATATCTTAAATCATGTCATCGGTGAGTGGACCGTTCGAGTGGGCTTTAAATTGTGAGGGTGTGTGGGGTGGCGGGCGCCGCGGAAAGCAATCAACGAGAGAAGATTTATATTCGCGCCTCGGGCGTTGAGACGAGAGCTGCGCCTTCTCAATGCATACAAATAGAGTCGCTCCCGAGCCATCCTAAGCCTGCTAGCCACCCCTAGCTCCTGTAGACACGTCATTTCACTGCTAGACCTGTTTAACTAAGTAGACCACCCGAAGTATACGACAGACGTCCCTCTCCCCTACCGCCCGTCGCGTCGTCGTACAAAACATCTTCATTACCATCGAGTGTTAAAACTTGTTAATGTGTCACGTTAAGTTCATTATTATGCGAGAGATCCAGTTAATTGATTCAGTCGGCGACAAAATGTTAATAAGCAATGATAAGGAGCCGTAGAACGATGGCAGTAGCCGCGCTCGCGCACCTCACAAATGCAAATTGTGTATTTTGGTATATCAGTGTGGATGGTGTCGATAAGAGATGAGCCTCGACTGAATTAATATTCGTGTAACACGCGACTTTGCACTTTGGCTACAAGCCCGGTATCGATGAATGACTATACGTAGGTATATAAACGCAGTCGGTTCTTTGTCCAGTTTCATCAATCTGCCATAGTTAAGTTAGCTACTAAAAATAAAGTATAGGTAAACTTATTTGAATATCTTATCATTATCGATCCCCCTTTTGCGAAGTGGAGACGTAAAAGTAGGAAAGCGGACCCCGGGCTCTCGAGAGAGATGCAACCGGGAACAACGCTCGGATGATGATGATCGATCCCCTTTTAACAATGAAATATTTTTTTACGCATTTTGTCTAAAAAGCTTTGCGAAAACACATGCATGCATTGCGATATTGTTGAACTTCTGTGTTGCATGTTCATCCTACATTTATTGCTTCTGCGAAATCGAATTATTTATTACCTTCATGTATCTGTTGTCTTCATAATAAGACTGTATTCTGTATGGAATTGGATGGCTATTTATACGAAGAAGTCTTTAAAAACGCCGACTCAATTTACTTTTGATTGAGTATATCCATCGATTGCCTTTAGTCTTGTATAAATGTGATTAAAAATGTTTTATGATTCAAAATGTCGTTATTATAATATCCCCAAAGCGTTTTTGATGATTTCTCCATCCGATTGTGAACAAGATTAAATAGCCCTCAATATGTACCTGATTACCAGAAATATCTATTGATGTCATTTTAAGGGAGCATTCTATGAACAGGAGCTTCGGAGCAAAATGTTCGAAGTGCTGCCGGGGGATCTCCTCGTCCGATTGGGTGAGGAAGGCTCGCGAGCAGGTCTACCACTTGGCCTGCTTCGCGTGCGACGCCTGCGGCCGCCAGCTCTCCACTGGGGAACAATTTGCGTTGCATGAAGACAGGGTGCTCTGCAAACCACATTATTTGGAGACACTTGACGGAGGATCTATTTCTTCAGATGGTAATTAACCTTGTTATTTTATAACGATGTTATCTTCCCTACTGCTTGCACAAGTATAGAATCCAGTTCTATATTAATGCAACTACCAAACTCGTGCCTACCAATTTCGTTTGGTTTTAGCGAATAAACACCTTTAATTATATTTTTGTGATGTACCTATTTGATCATTAATATGTTTTAGGAATTACAGCTACAAAAACAATCACAGACCAATACATAAATAGTACAAGCTACAATACATCTATTATTTATGTATTTATAATGTGGACGACCGACCAATAGAGATCTGTAAAAAAATGTATCATATTTTTTTCATAGATGGTTGCGATTCAGAGGGTTACCACAAGAGCAAAGCGAAGCGGGTTCGGACAACATTTACAGAGGAACAGCTGCAAGTTCTGCAAGCGAACTTCCAGCTGGACTCGAACCCTGACGGACAGGACCTGGAGCGCATCGCGCAGGTTACAGGCCTCAGCAAGCGGGTCACCCAGGTCTGGTTTCAAAACAGCCGGGCCAGGCAGAAGAAACACCAACACACAGGGAAAGGAAAGCAGAATCAATGTTAGTATATATATTCAGCTGTGAATTTGTTGCGATGCGAATTGTATTTGCTGCATAAGCGACCTGAGCATTAAACCATTTTCTTCTCTGCGTATTTTTCTTCTTGTTGCCTAATGGCGTATGTTGTCCACAGTGATGTCTCGTGACTCAGATCCAGTGGGGTTTGGCCGGCCAATTAATCTGCATCTCACCTACTCGTTTCAAAACAAACCACCGTTTGTACCGATGGGTGAGTTAATTTGGAGATGTTACTTATAATAAAGCAAAGTTCTTCTTTGTAAATTTCGTTCCAATTCGGCTAAGCAGCAGCTCGCATGCTAGTTTGCACTGCGTGCGTATCGAGCTACATAAGGTGCGGGACATAAGTACACAACCGAAGCCCGGCAGCATGACACCACTTGTATTATTTTATTCTAATTTAATGTGCTTATTTAAAGATAATCTCCGCAATTCGAAGTACATTTCTCGAAGGTCTCGGGTTCGAGTCCCGCCGGGTACTAAAAAAAATAAAAATATTTAAAAGGGTTTTCTCAAAAATCTACACTCACGATTCAAGATATAAAATAGTCGCTGAGTCCGCGGTTTCACCCGCCTAAGTCCCGATCCCGCGGGAATATCGAGATAAAAAGTATCCTATGTGTTATTCCAGGTCTCCAGCTATCTACATACTGAGTTTCATGGTAATCGGTTCAGCGGGATTGATCTTACGTGATTGAGTAACAAACACACATACACACACGGACATACTTTCAGGTTTATAATATCAGTAGGATATATAGTAGGTTTCCTTTGTTTTCTTTTACCTAATATAAAATTTAAAAGTTCCCTTGAGTTTAAAAATATTAACTGTCATATTACAGACGGAACGTCGTTCACAGACTCATCGATGGACGAACTCTCCGAAGATTCCTCAATCCACTGCATGCAGAGTGAAGTCTGAAGGTGGCAGACATTTTTGTAAAGCATAGTTTAAACTGCAAGAAAACGTTTCTTAGAAAGAAGGTATTTAATTCAATACCTTTTCGCTTACAATAGGTAACTGTTAATCTGTTAAATATTTATTAAATCAATTTTGGAGAAGTAGTTATTTAATAAAACAAATCGATAATGTAATGTCCTAATAACGTTATATACTTACTTACTTTAGTTGTTAATTTCTAATATAAATTACAAACTAGGATGTTTTATGTAAATTTGTGATCTGTCCTTCATTTTTGAGTACCTAATACCAAACACGGTTTTTATCCTCGAAATACTTTAAATTAAAATGTTATAATTTCGGAAAAAGAGCTGATTTAATGATACCATAATGTTTTGAGAAACCATATCAAGAACGTTTCGAGGAAATGACGGATCAGAAAAAGTTTACTTACCTAGGTTACGTTAATCTATGTACTTATTGTAAAAAGCCATATTTATTTATTTGCATATATAACTCTGTGATAATATTAATTACAGTGTCGTTATTTTGAACCCACTGAATGAACAGAGAAGAGTGTAATAGCCGTAACAGACTATCGAATCTATTCCGGATCGTACCGCCGCGTGGCATCACTAACATAAGTAAAAATAATGTGTGACTATTACGACGTATTCTGTTACATAATTTAAAGGTCCGGTACGGTGCGGGTTCGATCATCTGTTACGGCTATTATATTATTTAAACATGAGCTACAATTTTCGATTGTCTCCCTCACATGTACCGTACGCGACAACTAACAATGTAACCGATTTCAACGCGGTTTTATTTATCTGAAAGTTGGATGTTTGTTAGCAAAAATCATTTAATGCCTTAAAATATGTAGTAAGATCGATTTTACCACTTTTTGTTTCGGTCTGTCAACTTAAAGTTCTTGTCACGGAAAGGACAAAGCATATTCTCATTACTCCGACCTCACTCCACGTTTATAAATAAGTCCAAATAGCCTTAGGGTTTATCATTAGCTAGTTACTCTGATTCGTGGCTATGATTCCTAGGGTGATGCGATTGTCATTAGTCGAGACTTTAGTTCTATCGACTATTTTGGGGGCCTGATAAGGTCAGGTGAAACCGTGAAACTAGTTTTTTACGATCTAAGGAAGATCGATGTTTTTTTAAACTTCGATATTTTAAAATGCTATTAGGCCCCATCTAAAAAAGGAACCAACTATTTTTGTTTGTGTGCCAAACCTTGTCCAATACCTAAGTAATCGCTATACATATGTAGATTATCATAAAATAGTTATATTCAATTAGTTTATTTCGTAATAAATACAACAAAACTGTACCTAACTAAATAAGCATGTAAAGACAATCAATTTTTCAACTAAAAAAATAACTCATTGTAAAATATTGATTTAGATTATTATAAATATGTTATCCAAACGTTATTTCTAAAAGTGTTTTCCCACACTTATGAACTATTGTTTTATAAAAAAAGTTTCCAATAATTCGTACTTAGCAGGATTCGAACCCGTGACTACTGGTAATCCGAACCAACGCGTTAGACCGCTTCGTCACGAGTACCTACTATTAGTACCCTCTAACTCCAAATTAAGAAAGTGTTTCTTGGTGGTACTTACTTAAGAGGACAGTCTAACTACTCTTTCTCCATACAAACGTAGTCGACTGTTTCCTCCCTGGATAAAGACATGAGGGCAAATATGTTTATTTAGAAAATTTCTTTTTTAAGGAAAAATAGCATTCAAAAACTTTCACTTGCGGCGAGGCTTGAACTCGCGTCTTTGGGTCAGTACCCCAACGTCTATACCAACCAGACTACGCAAGTTCACGTCTCGTGCCGTGAAAACTTCCAATGCTATATTCTCCTTTGATTGTTTACGATTAAGGCTCGTTAAAGCGCCATCTATCTAATGCTGCAGGAACAACTTTCCAGTTGTTTACACCTGCGTCGTAATGGTTAACTTTACAGTTAACTCATTACTAACGTAAGATGTCGCTTTTTCCATTACTATAAATTTCTATTAATTTTTGTATGTAGCTCAAGGCTATTTTATTTAGAAATTTTTTTTTTTTAAAATAGCATTCAACATTATAGTAATGGAAAAAGCGACATCTTACGTTAGTAATGAGTTAACTGTAAAGTTAACCATTACGACGCAGGTGTAAACAACTGGAAAGTTGTTCCTGCAGCGTTAGATAGATGGCGCTTTAACGAGCCTTAATCGCAAACAATCAAAGGAGAATATAGCATTGGAAGTTTTCACGGCACGAGACGTGAACTTGCGTAGTCTAGTTGGTATAGACGTTGGGGTACTGACCCAAAGACGCGAGTTCAAGCCTTGCCGCAAGTGAAAATTTATGAATGCTATTTTTCCTTAAAAAATAAATTTTCTAAATAAAATAGCCTTGAGCTACATACAAAAATTAATAGAAATTTAAATATGTTTATGCCATAAAACCTATAGGTATCTGTCGTGACTATGCCCCTACGTTTTTTTTATTTTATTTTCCAAATTAGAACAGAAATAAAAATTCAGAAAAGTTAGAAAATGAAAAAAGGTCATGGCTGATATAGGACTTATGGCATAAACATATTTTTTCTAATATCTTTATCCAGGGTAGAAATAGGCGACTACGTTTGTAAAGTTGGTATGGCGAAAAGATTAGGTAGACTGTTCCCTTAAATTATAGAAACATGTTTTAGACATTTTTTGTCTAGTTACGATTTGACTATTTATTATGAGAGGACAGTGTTGCGCGCTGGGCCATAAGCTATCCTTTACTAATATGACCTAACACCTGGTACGTTCCTTAATTTCAGACTATAATCTGACGTTTTGGTTCCTTTTATTTGTCAAATTTCTTCAGAAAGATGTGTCTAATCATAGTCTTAAAAAAGACGAAGTAGAGGTGTGTCACATAATAGAAACTCATTTTTTGTTTAGAGTTTGTATTAGCTAGTTGTTTTAACACTAAACACTATTTCCAAAAGTGTTTACTACACTTAGAAAATACTTTTTTGAAAACATTCCTACAAAAACGTTTGTACCCGGGATTCGAACCAGCGACTTCTGGTAATCCGAATCAGCGCTGTGACCGCTTCGCCACGGGTAAGCCACCTGCCTAGTTGACATTTAGCAAGAATTCATCTTTTAATATAGTGGTGTGGCTCATCTAGTGTTAGAGTGTTCAGGCCGCCCTAAGGCCCCTAAATTGAAAGAAAACATATCCATTCCAGTACTGAGGCATTTTTTTTGAAATCTTTACTCTCTTTTGATAAAATCTACGAATGTGCCCCTCTTAATCATACGCTTCAGTTTTTTCACGCAATACCTAATTAAGTCCTTAGTCTTAATTTACAAAACTTTAGTCTAGTTACTAGAAAATAATATAACTAACTTTTCATATTAGATTTCGTCAATTAGTTAAATTAAATCGTTTTAAACAAAAATTAACTCCTTGTAAATATGATTTTAGTGTGAATTAATTACTTATATTAATTTATTTTATATTATAATAGAATAGATAAGTGAATCCACAACGATCATCTTGTCATTGAATCTGTAGTTATAGAATGAGTACTAGGTACTTAAGTTTCATTGTACAAATTATGAAATATATTACGTTGGTTACATTTTAGTTTGATTTGGTTATTCCCACCTCAAGAACCTGCGTCCACTCTGTTAAATCGTCAAATCCCACTAATATCTACACTAATATTATAAAGAGGAAACATTTGTATTTGTGTGTGTGAGTGTGTCTGTATGTTTGTTATGAATAAACTCAAAAACTACTGGGCCGATTTAAAAAAAAATTCACCATTGGAAAGCTACAATCACCCTGAGTAACAAAGGCTACTTTTGATCCTGATATTCCCACGGTATCGGGACTTATGCGAGTAAAACCGCGGGTCTCTGCTAGTTTTATTATAAATGCGAAAGTTTAGATGTTTGTTTGTATGAAGTTTGTATTTCAATCACACAAAAACTACGAACCGACTCGATTTGAAACTTGGTATGCAGATAGCTAGAAATCTGGCTATGAGATGCGGGAATATCACGAAAAATCGGGACTTATGCGGGTGAAAGCGCGGGGCGTAACGACAAGTTTTTACATCAGCTATAAAACAGAATGAAAATTTTAATTTGGCAGAAGTGCATATTTTACGATCACAAAACGTTGGGGGCGAATGATTGATAACGGCCGAATACAGAAACGCAAAATTCCTATTCAATTTTTAAATTTATAAGCTGCTCAATTATTTAAGTACGCCTCAAATTTTGAGTAGCGTTTCTGTATTCGGCTGTTAGTCTTGTAGAAGACAATAGCATTGAAACCGAAACGGCTAAATGTTTTAGGTTGTTTAGCCCTTTCATTTTCGAAAATGTAGCAAAATAGTCAATCAGAATATAAATACAAGGTAAAATTATTAGTATTTTATTCTTTACTTATGATTAAATTAAACATATAACATTACAAATAAATTATAATACCTATCTAAGGTTAAATAACACTATCCTTAAATAACTAAGGCTTTATATTTATAACACAGAGGAAAATCAGGCGGAAATGGATTAATTGGATTTCCGATGAGTTGAGATTACAAAGAATTTATAAGTTACTAGCTGCCCCCTGCGGTTTCACCTGCGTAAGTCCCAGTCCCGCGAGATTATCAGAATCAAAAGTACCTACCCTGTGTCACTCTCCAATTCTCCATCACTTAAACTATCCATATGCATATTTTTATCCAAATCGGTCGAACCTTTGACCCTGAAGTCCCTCTTGAAACAAACAAACAGATATACCTACAAACAAACAAATATACAAACAAACTTTCGAATCTGTAATATTAGTTTGGATCATCACAAAACTAATATAAGTAAAAGATCTATTGATTACTAAAAGTATTTAGTTTCATAAGCCAATTTTGTTTGAATCGTAACTTAAAAAGTATTCGTTACTAAAACAAAAGTCTTAAAGCCGAATACAGAAACCCCACTTAAAATTTGAGTGGTACTTAAATTATTGGGCAGATTCGAAATTTAAAATTAGTATGTGAATTTTTGAGTTTCAGAGCTGCTTAAAATTTATTAGTTTTGTTATTATAAAGTTTTGAGTAGCGTTCTGTATTCGACCGTTAATTTTTTTTAAAATGTAAACATGAAGAAAATAATATGTGCAGCGATAATCTATCGAAATAGAAATAAATGTTACGTAGCAAACCTATTAATATTTTTAAATACTAATCCGGTTTATTTACTAAACTCTGTAAACACTATTATATTTCTTCATAAAGTTTTTAAATTAATCGAATTATAAATGCGAAAGTCCCTGTCTCTCAGTTGAACAACAGTTTTATGAGTTTTGGTTATAGATATAGGTCTGGACTTTAAAGGACACATGGCCGATTACTGAAACACAACTTGAAATTTGAGTGCTAGTTAAATATTTGAGTGCCTTCTAAATTTAAAATAATGTTATTGAAATTTTTGAGTTTAACAGCTGCCTAATTATTTAAGTAGCCCTCAAATTTTTAGTAGTGTTTGACTATTCAGCCGATAGTTAAACTACTTCTAATATCTAGCCTAATTACTTATTAAATTGTTATATTCTAAGCAAGTTTCTCCATAGCATTGAGGAGTAGTTCCATGTCCTGATGAACCCCGTGTAGAAGGTCGAACATTTGGTGCGCTGAGTCGAGAATGTCGATGCTCTGCGTGTAGGGGTTGTAGCGCACTGAGAAGTCGCGGGGGACGGTCTTCCCAAATTTACTGGAAACAATAATTAATATAGATAATAACACTTGTCATATCTCAATAATTATAATGGACAGTTAGGACAGGGCGGTCTGTTTTTTGACAGGTTGCCGCCCTAGTTTCCCCGCTCGTGGCGGCGGGCTCGGGGGAGCCCGTCGCCAACCAACGAGCACCGAGATGGCGGCGGCGTGTCCACGCCGCCACTCGTGAGGGTTTTTCCCGAAATGGGATTTTTCGGCGAGGAGGCTGGATGCAGCCAACCGCAGTCGGGGTCAACGGTCGAATGCGCGAGCTTGTCCCGTTGACCCCCGACACATTGCGGCAGTGACGGACACCGTGGGTTTTTAGTGGGTATACCCCGGCCACCTACCATCTTCGGCCGGGGGGACCCCCACTCACCGGGCCGCTCTCCCCCGAGGGCGGCCTGATGGTCTTAATAAGATTTTCCCACATAAAAAAAAAAAAAAAAAAAAAAGGGCGGTCTGTTTGTCCGTCTGTCATGTTACGTAGCTTTAGTGCGTGGTCTGACATATATCTAGTAAGTGAGTCTGTATATAAAAAACCGGTCAGGTGCGAGTCGAACTCGCGCGCCGAGGGTTCCGTACCCTTGGGGCGCGAGTACCCATATACAGTTGTAAATACGTGTATTTCGGCGGTGGCTTGGAAAGCAAGGTCTTAAAGAACAAGATAAAAAAAATTCAAAAAAATAAAAAAGGTTAGTACAAGTAGGTAACCTCAATTTACACCTTTTACAAGTTTTCGCGATAATCCGAATTTGCCCATATTCTTTTGTGTTTACTGAGGACCTTTTTAATACACGTAATAAACTATAGACCTCAGTCCTCATATTTTTCCGATTTTCGGACAAAATTTCCGCTTAAGGGTCTTGACAGACAGAGGGACGAACTACAAAGTGATCCTAAAAGGATTAATTTTTTACATTATTAAAGTACGGAGCCCTAAAAACTGAAAAAAATACATACATCATCTTCTCCTTGGCATCTTCAAAGCTGTTGGCCACAAAATAGGTAGGCTGGTACTCCGTGATGGGATATTTTGTCTCGCCAGTGGTCTCAGGGTCGAAGTCACGAAGCTCCGGCTTGTCTGATAGGCAGTATTGCAGCTCACCGAAGGAAGAGAGAAGACCAGCTCCGAATGCCTTTAGCTTGCCTTCTTGTCGACAAAGACCGAATTCTACGGTAAACCAGAAGCACTGGAAAAACAGACAGGTTTTAAATTAATGGTACCTATAGGTAATGTAAAAGAAGTCAAATATTTTTATTAACATTAGAAAGTAAAATTACCGTGGCTAACTTTTCAATATAATCATCAGGAGCTCCCAAAGAAGCGAGGCCAATTTCTTGTGAGAACTGTGCAAATGCTGGATCTGCAAACAAGGGTGCGTGACCCAGCAGCTCGTGACAGACGTCAGGCTCTGGAGTGTACAATGGTTTGGAATGGTGTCTGATGTACTGAGTGCTATGGAACACACGGAACGCCAGTCCGGCGAGGAAATCTCGGGATGACAGCAGACCAGCTACGGGGCGTAGAGTGAAGCCAGTTGAATCTGAAGAAGTAAAGTAAGTTGTGAATGCATGAGTATAAAAATTTAAAGTAGGTACTGATGATTTTAGTAGAATTCAATGCTTACCCTTCAAGAAATTTGATACATCTTCAAGTTGAGGAATATTGTCCTCTCTGTAGCCACAATTCTCGATCAACAACGGAAACACGTGATTGTGCTCTTTGCAAGCGTGTGTGGGGTACAATTCAATGAGCTTTTTAAACACCACTCCCCATGTAGCTGTCTCTTCCTTGGTGTAGTCGACATGAGGAAGTGGCTGCCCGTGCTTGTAGTTAAAGGCGATGTCGGCGAAGTACTTGCGTCGGTCGCGGTACACGGGGTCCGTAAACCCAGGGTGGTCAGAATCCAGTTCCGCACCATACGATAAAATCTGGTTTGCGAATCTGTCCAAATCACGGATACGACGGGGGAACCACGGTACCGCAGCTAAAAGTCAAACAACATTTTATTAATACGAATTAGGTAGGTACCTAATATTTGAGTAGTTTATTCAAAAATATTTAAGTTTTGTCATGTAATCAAGATACCTACATCTATTGTCTTTGTAGTTTCTCGAAATAATATTCAAATATCCAACAGTCTTTTTCAACTCATCAAGAGCAGCTCCGAAGTCGCCAGCACCATGTTCGCATTCTACCATGAATTCATAACCTGGCCTTCTGGCAGAGGACCTGGACTCGATGTGGCTGAGGTTGACTCCGTGAGATGAGAAGATGCTCAAGTACCGAGCCAAACAACCGGCTTCATCAGAAGATCCAGGTGAAAACAGCAACCAAGTTGACTTGTTTGAATCGCGTCCTTCTTTTATGTAGTTGCCGCCATGCATAAGTTTTGGCTGAAAATGAAAATAGACCTCTTATAGCATCAGCGCCATATTCGTGCTAATTGGGACATGGTCCTAGCTGATTTGTTCATTGAAATATTTGAAAAAATACAGGCAGAAGAATTAAATGAAATCTGGTCCATTCATAAGTGTAAGTTATTTAGATAGTAGGGTCGGCGCTGGCGGGTGTCGTATCGCGCACGTCGTCATCGGGTCGTCACAGATCACTCTTATCTCCACGAACCTCATTCGATCACGTCTTGCATCATAATGAGGGGAATGTTGATAAATAACATAGCGTCACTGAAAAAATAACATCTGTCTAGCTAGAAAAAACAATTAAACCTAAAACTAGTCCACCTCGGTTAGATTTTATCAGACATGTGAGACCAGTAATCTTACCATGAAAGTTTAAAGCAAGATCTAAACTGAATTGCTTAATGAAATCGGTTCATCCGTTCGTGAGCTACGATGCCACAGACATATACACAGACAGACAGACAGACACGTCAAACTTATAACACCCCTCTTTTTCCGTCGGGGGTTAAAAATGACGATGAGGACAAAGAAAAACATTTGATGGTTTTTGACGTTTGTCTTTACCGCAGAGTCGTAAAGCTGCCTTGCTACTAGGTGAACTGTACCTACTACAAACGTTAATAGTAAGATGACAGAGAATTTGGTCCAGTTCCTAACCCGTTCGTTAGCTCAGGGCTCTTTAAATGACCAGGAGGGTTACTTCGGTTCGTTTCGATACGACAACGATCCGATAATACGATGGTTCTACTGTCACCCTACTATCAGAATGTGACAGTAGAATCATCGTATTATCGTATCGATGTCGTATCGAAACGAACCGCAGTAACCCTCCTGTTAGTGGTATACCTGTTACCTACCTTAGTGCTATTTTACTATCTTAGATGGAAATTGTCGAGTGTAAGAACAACTAGTTTATCCTGTGTTAGTTTTTTGTTTCATCTTTTAAAAAGTGCGATTTGAAAATGTCAACATTCCACTTTTAATTTCGGTCTAATTATTTTATCCCCGGATTTCGATCAAGGTGATCGAGTATGGTGTGTAGTGAAACAGGTTTCAAACCTTACACCTTACGATTTTATATTAGGATATTCTAATTAACTGCAGTGTTATTAACTTTAAGACGTGTCTTAAAAGTTTTTTTGGAAAGAGGAAAGATTTGTTTGTTTGTTTCTAACGAATATAAGCCCCGAAACTACTTGGCCGATTTCAAAAATTCTTTTACCAATAAAAAGCTTTATTACCGAGGAGTAACATAGGCCTATTCCGATATTCCCACGGGATCGAGACTTATGCGGATTAAACCGCGGGACGTAGCTAGTTATGTATATAGTTAAGTTATTGTTTGTTTTATCTTCATGCACTGGCAGACAACTCCAGATAGGTTTAGTTTTCATTGAATACGGGATGAAAGATGAAAGAACTAAATAAAATAGAATAATCGACAAAATAAAACTTGGTAGGTACCTACTTATACTGTAAATTGATAAAACTTTAAATAAAATTAAAACACCAAGTGACCTAAGATAAACTGCAATAACTTGCTAATAAAGTTTGAACGTAAATATTGTGATTATTTCATATCAACAAATTGTTTTTAAATACCGCGAAATGTTATCTCGTTGAAATGAATTGCGATTTTACAAATTAGCGAGATTTATTTTCTGCAAAGTAATTAATTACTTACATTATATAAGAGTATTAGTCAACATACACTCAATCTGGATTTATTATAAAAAATAGCTTAAATTTTTTTTGTAAAAGCTTTTATTATATCACTAGCTGCACCTGCTTAAATCCCGATCCCACGGGATCATCGGGATCAAAAAAATCTCTGTTACTCGTCATCACTAAAACTATCCCTAAGCCAATCGGTCGAACGGTTTGACCGTGAACAAACAAACAAACAAAAATATTGAAACAACTTTTTTGGATTACTCTTATCAATTCAGGATCAGTTGATGTCAATAAAACCGAACGTCCACCGCCAACTAAACTAAGTTAGTTTAGCTTAGCTCCGCATAGTAAAGCCAGTTTTTAATTACATTTGCGTCAACAGCCAACTATGCCACCTACACTGGTTTGAAAACTTAGCGGTGGACGTTCGGGTTAAAAAAGATCTCTCGAGTTTTGCAGTAAATTCGAAAACATAAGAAACCATTGGGAAAACATCGGGAAATTGGAATGGTCTATTACAATTACCGAGTCTTTTCTCAATAGTAAATAAACATACTATCTACAAAGCGGACCCCGGGCTACCGAGGGGATGCAACCGGGAACTTCGCTCGGATGATGATGATCTATTTAACTGTTCATATACCTACACATAGATACATACATCATAGAAGCAAACAGCTTTGTACCTAGATACTGGAGTTTTGTACCTACTACTGTACCTAAGCTGTACCTAGATATATTTTTGTAATATCTACATAAATATATCTACACAAATTAATAGTAAGTGAAAGTTCGCCAGCTTTGTTTTCAAATATCACAAAATATTTTTCATTAAATATTTTCAAATTCTTGTATCTCACCTGATCTGGCGGCGACCCAGAAACAGTCTCTTCATTTTTTCTTTGAATGTCCATGTCACTGGCGACGTCCTTTGCCACTGACGGTCGGAGGATAAACAACTACACTTGCGCACGCGCAGCTTTTATGAGGCGCGACTACGTCACCAGGGAGATCTATGATTGTTGGATGTGGTAGTTTTTGATAATATTTGTTTGTTTATTGGAAACTGAGAAGAATTTTGATACAAACACTTATTGTGATTTTACTTGGTAGGAAGAATTATACTTCTGATCTCAAGATAAATTTTATTTAAATTATACCATCTCCGAAAAGTATTTCGGATTGTTCTTCGAGTATATTAGGTATGTGTTTACGTGCACGTATGTTCTGGAAGGATTGTCGTAGAAAAAAAAATGAAATCGACGATCGTGAGACCTTCAAAAGCAGAGAGTATTTATCTCTTATCCCATTCCCAAAGGACCACAAAATATCTACATAGATTCGGTGACAATAAGAAAATCTGCCTTCATAGAACTGCGTTTCTATTTCAACGAAAAGCGTTTTATCTTTCGTTTAATAGATCCTCCAACGGTTTTATGCACATTTTAAATGAATGCCAGAAATTATCGTTCGAAGAAAGTGAGCAGACAATCTGTCCGTTCCGTCCACTCATAGAAAACGCGCCCGCGCACTCAGGAGGGTCAGAATACCATAGTATGGACTATACCTTGGACCCTGTTGAGTATCTCCACCAAATCTTAACCCTTCATTTTGGTGGGTACTTGGTGGGTTCATTTAAGAAAGCTTATCTTACGATAGGATGAGTGAATAACATCCTAAAAAGTGTGCATTTCAACTAGGTATCAGACGATTTGCGCATGACGTAACGGATTACGAACTTACAAATAAAATATCTCTCAGAATTCTCGGTCGCAGTCGAATTTTGTTTTATTTTGTTGGAATTAATTTTTATAGGTATCAGTCGTTAAATACGGATTACCATAACATGTCGTCAGAAACGCATAAGTGGTCAGATACATACAGGGAGGCAAGGCATGAAACCACCGTTTGAATTTCAGTTTTAAATTCCAAGCTGTTCGAGTTTTAAGGATGATATTAAAAAAAATATGGTGCTAACTAAATACACGTCCACAGTTTAAGTCTTAGCACTGCTAAGACTTAAACTGTGGACGTGTATTTAATTTTTCTTAAAGGAGGCTGTATTAATACCAACATGCCTTTAGTCAAACTTTAGTCATTGTCAAATTTGATGTATCCAACTTTAACAAATATCATGAATGGAAAATGTTTTTATGTAAATAAAGTCTAGGTCGTTATTCAAAGAAAGTTTCGTGAATAAATTGTTAAAATGGTACAATTAAAACAAGTCTCTTTACGACTGAAATCGATCAAGAACATACAGAAAATTACTAAGACTATGAAGATGGTGTCAGCCAGCAAGTAGGTAGTTACATTGTTATTTTAGTTAGTTACACACACAGCTGTGTCCCGTGGTTTCACGCGCCGAAGTCCCGATCCCGTAGGGATTTCATAAAACCCTTACCTATCATGTACATCACATAAAGAACACACTCTCCAAATTTCAGCTCTCTACTATCAGCGGTTTAGGCTGTGCTTTAGACATTTTTAGAGTAGGTAGGTACCTCCCCCATATCCAAAATGAGGGATGTTGCTTTTTATAAGATAGTATTATACGATTTAAATATAGAGTTAAAATTTTTATTCAATATCTGGAGTATATCTATTTAACTACACTCAATTACCACAGTTTACTATAGTAGTTGGCGCGCCTCGGCGCTTTAATACATAATCAGACTACTCATACTCAATCAATATATCATTTAAATTTGAACTCTAAATTAGACGGTTTGTTTAAATAGATCTACGTAGTAATGTTATATATCTAACAGCTAAATTGTCTTACTGTAATTGAAATAGCATTGTTTATTAAACGTGTTGTACTTTAGATTTACGAAAGCAGAGCGCGAGCTGCAAGCTGCCCGTCCTTTCGGGTATGGTCCACGGAAATTCTATGAATCTTCACATCTCATCAAGGGCGCTGTCGACGCAAAGAAGGATGCTAAAGATGAGCAGCCACCTCCTCCAGAGGCAGTGCCTGCTGAGAAACCTGCAGGAGAGGGTGAAAAGAAAACGACGAGGATCTACATTGCTGTCACTTCTGATAGAGGTGGGTGTCGTAAAGTAAATTTATCCAATCATTTATAAGAAAATCGAATCGTGTTTGTTGGTTAGGTACACTAGTTTTAATTAAAGAATGCTAAACCGTTTCGGCTGAAAATTAGTGGGGAGGTAGCTTATTTATTTATTAATACAGTAACTATGAGTAATAATATTGCTTAGAACCAGAAGACGGACATGATACTTTTTTCTCCTCTAAGGCGGAACAAAGTTCGCCGGGTCTGCTAGTAACTAATATATTATATTTTTTAAATACTTTCAAAATTCGTATTCGGTGGGATTCGAACCTGCGACTACTGGTAACCTGAACGGGCGCATTAGACCGCTTCGTCACGAGTACTATTATCCACTCAGTCGAAATAAAAAAGCATTCTTCGTTTTTTTGCGAGTAAGGCCATGTAACCACATCAACCAAATAAACTATACAGTTCAACTTTGCTTGTAATTTTCTATTTACTATGTTACAAAGTTGAAATGACGCATCCCAAACATCTAAACTTTACTCCTAAAAGTATTTACCCACGCTTTGGAATTACTGAAATAAACCAAACTTATGTGTAAATAAAAACTTTTAGAAATTTGGTTTAAACATAATTATTAACAGATTTATTAACAGCCATAAAAAGGCTAGTCTGATTTGTTTTTAATTAATCGGTCAATGCTATGAAAATTGGAGCAATTTGTGATTAAAAATTGCGAACGACAAAAGTGGTGACTTGCGCATCTGAAGTTCGAGAGATATGGCGGGTTATCGGTCGCCAGGGCTGCGACGTGCGCGGCCCTCTCGCGTCCACGGGACCGGAACGAAGCAGTTCAGAACAGCAACAGAGAGTCCCTCTCTGTTGTTGCTCTGTCTCTCTTTTTGTCTAACGAGGAGAATCACCTTAAGACCATCAGGCCAGGCCATCCCGGGGAGAGCGACCCGGTGTCCCTCTAGCCCGAAATACTAAACCCCACGGTGTCCAGCGCTCCGCAATTGCCGGAGCTTATCGGTATTCTTTCCTTTCCGTACAAAAGAGGGCAAAAGTGGCTATCCAGTTAGAAGAAAAATTCGTTTGAACCGAGCGTGGAATAAGCATAGGTATTATACACACATTGATATGGTATGAATATCAAATGTGTGACAATTATTATGTAGCTAAATTTCAAGTCCATCCATGCTCCTGAGTAGGGAAATTTATATTTTGTAGCATTTTTTAATTCACAATATCAAGTGATGCAATTATTAATTCACAAATCAAGTGACTAGCCTTAGTTTATTCGTTTTAATATTAACAGTAAGTACCTAACTAAAATTAATATCTACTTTGTTCTATCGTGGGAAAAACATACTTTATGTTTCATCATAATATCTACATTTAGGAAAACCACGTGTAGGTGAAAAAAATGAGAGAACGTTTTTCGTTTTAGATTTCCTACTATTTAATAAAACCATAATTTATTAATTGGGCTCCAAGATTCTAGATGACAAAATAAGATGAAATCGTGGCCTGGACTATGTAATTAAAATGACAGAGATACGTTTAAATTAATTTAGTTATAGAAAATTCAAAACATATTACCGGAAAGGGATTGAGAATTCTGCTTTTCAGACAAAGATGGAAATGTGTTAGGTTTTTGTGGGGATAGGACCTGAATGTTTATGCCACAGCACAACAGCACAAACACAGCCTTTACAGAATTTAGACCAATGTCTTAGGTAGTAAGATAAATACTAGGTATACTATATATAACTTATATACTTGATTATCACTTGGCAACGTTCTGGTGATTAAAATTAACATATGTTATAAACTTGAGAACATAATTATCAGAACATAATAGATAAAGACCAAAAAGATGGGTTTGCTATTGTCTGTACAATACAACGCTATCTTTAGACCGTTTTGGTATTTTTATTATTTTCTTGTTGTTTACACACGTAGGTATTTAATTAAAAAAAACTTTGTTTTTGTAAACGACGACGTTTGACATTATGGGATGTTCGTTTATCTGATTATCTCTCTTTTTTAAGTAACTACTTTGGGTCTAAATTTAATAGGTTTGTTAAAGGCAAACATGCTATAGCGTCGCCTCTTATTAGGTGAGATGAGGGCAGATACTGGCGTACCTATATCTACACTAAAGAGGTGACGTGGGTAGTATTTATGTATGTATGTATTTTCCGGGTAATCTCTGAAGCTGAACTGAACCGATTCCAAGAATTCTTTAACCAATTGAAAGCTACATTATCGAGGAGTAACATAGGCTTTTGATCCCTATATTTCCACTGGATCGGGACTTACGCGGGTGAAACCGTGGGACACTGTTTCTCATATATAAAAAAGTTTATAAGACATGATTGAGATCCATGATTTAATCGCAGTGAGTAAACTTTATTGGAAATCTTATAAGAATACATAAAAACAACATACTTAAATAACAAGGCACATAATTAAATGCGTATGTATGTATAGGTACCTTATATTATTATTTTCCTCGAAGGTATGTTGCAATAGATCAAAAATTTTCGTCAATGTTTACTGCGCGTAAGTGTAACTTGTTTCTTTTGCAATATCAACCTACTATAGAGTCATTAATGAGTGTTATTAGAACAGCACTTAGGAAATGTTACTGGTAGTACCTAAGTAGGATACTACAAGTAACGCAGTTTGAACGCAGTAGACTTATTTACTTCCGCATTTTGTCGCAACTATTTGCCTCGGGTTATTTTTTCCGGGCTTGTTTGTTATACTAAGAGTGATCTAATTAAAAAATAAAAAGTCTTCTATTTGTTTCTATGATGTACCTCTTCCTCTAAAACCATTGGAATACACTTTTCTTTCTCCTTATCGATAGACATGAAAATTGGCATACTAGGTACAGTATTTATTTATTTCAAATGCTGCCCAGACTTACAGTTTAATCACTAAAACGTCTGGACAGCTATATTAATGTATATACATAGGTAATATGAACTTTATACCTAATTACAACTGAAATTAAAAAGACATCAAGTTTATATTAATATCGCTGCTGCCGATTCGAGTGAAAAATATCGACCTCCTCGTACCGGTCGATAACCAGCTGGTTCAAAAGTGCGAGTGCATGTGACGTAGGTGCATATTTAGAAGTACATGTGCGCCCGAAGCCGCCGGTCAGCACTAGTAGCTTATGTCTCCGGTCCGATCGCGTGTTACGTATTTACAAATAGTGATCCCAGAGACAGAGCGTTTGGGTTAGTAGGAGGCGGGATAATCCTAATCCTAACCGAATTCTATCCTAATCTTATTTTCTGAGCTATGCATCATATTGAATCTTTATAATATCTATATTGATACCTTTTTCATCTACCTACATTTATTTATTCATCTTTTTCATCCACAGGGCTATGCGGCGGTGTCCACAGCGGGGTAGCTCGGCGGATCCGCCGTGTCTTTGCGGAGAGAGCGGCGGAGGGTGCGGCCCACAAGCTAGTCTGCATCGGTGACAAGTCACGGGCTTTGCTGAGGAGGCAGTACCCTCAGAGTATCCTCATCACCGTCAAAGACGTAGGTTGCAAATCGCTATATCTGATATCATATGATAGCGTGCGTGTTTAAAGAAAACCGCGCAGTTCTTTGTCAGACCTGCCGCATACTCGCCTTGGAATTGCTTGCCGTGTCAAATGTTGTTCATGGTGCGGATAAACAGAACAATTGGGTATAAAAGCAGAGAAGTTATGGTCTTACTTAGAAAGCTCGAAGTACCTAACCTTCCTGTTCTATGGAAAAACCAATGCAACAGTGTTTTTTTTAAATATGAGATAGGCTTGAAGCGAATATGAGGTCAACTAGTGCTTTGTGGCATGCTCGTCTAGAAGGATCTTATAGTAAAAGCTTTAGACGCTTAGGTTGTTGTGGAAATGTAGACATTTGCTCTTATATATGTAGCAGGCAGGCGCGCTTTTATTTATTTAACAAATTGTTTAGAGTGCGTACCAGATATGTTTCCACGTGGTCAAAATCGGAACTAATCGCTGTCCGCTAACGAGGTGCACCAACTATTAAGTAAACTGTGCCTAATGCTAGGCAGTGGCGCCCCCAGTCGCGCGCAGACTTATCTGGAATGCACTTTACTTCTGATTTATTAAATGTAACAGCGCGGAATGGTAAGCAGTTGCCAGGTACTAGATTTATTCACTCACATTTCGATTTTGTTGTAAATTAGTTGGTTTAAGTTCAAGCTATAAACTCATCAGTTCATCAAATATAATAAATTGTGATCTATGAATCTATAATATTTCTTTTTGTTTTTGTTGCTCAAAGCGTTTTTCCTACAAATATTTTACAAAAATTCTCCCATGACACGATTCGAACCTGTGCTGTGCCCCTTGCTTGCCGGGTTAATGCGTTACAACTGCGCCCCGTGTGGGTTCCCTTGCAAAATATATGTGTGAATCTGTTGTGGTTCAGATCGGGCGCATAGCTCCAGTATTCGCCGACGCCTCCACGATGGCAGCAGCCATCGCCGACTCCGGGTACAGGTACGACATCGGGGAGATATTCTACAACAAGTACTTCAGCCCCGTCAAGTACGAGATGACCATCGTTCCTTTCTTTAACAAGATCAAGATAGAGGTAAGGCTCCCACTAGTTAACAGTTATTGTGACCACGTGAAAAAGACTCTTTAAACTCCCTGGTCAACATTATACAAACCTAGTTGCATAGGCACTAGATGGCGTTGTGTGATATGTTCTGCAGTAGTTATTAATTATTGATGATGATGATGATGCACTCCCGGCCGATTTCGGCCACGGCGACTGCAGTCTATACTCCTATCACGAATGTCGGTCGTGTGCTCGCATGTGGCTTATGTAGCCGATCTTCTTTGTGAAAACCCGTGAACATAACGGGCACGTGAGGACACCATTGCAATAATTATAATTGATCGCCGCAGGTGGTCGGGCTTTTAATTCGTCACGCTTTCGGTCTAGGTCAGCGCGACGTTGGCTCTCAAATTCGTAAGTAGCGTCGACCGCGAATAGGTTGATGCGAAGGCAGCCGCGGTTACTACCTCCTTTAAGGGTGGGGTGAACATTTGTTTAGGGCACCTTTTCTAGCCCCCTCCCCAGTTAATGGGGAAAGCAGTGCCTCCCTGAATAGGGCTGCTTTGCCGTACTGGGTGCTGCCGAATCCTCTCTGTCCCCCCAGTGCAGAAATAAGACGACCACGGTGTGTACTCACACCCCCAGTGCCGCTTGTGTGCAGGCTTCAGACAAAGCCCGGCTTGCATCCAACCGGACCTCTCTACCTCAGCCCATCGCCACAAGACTTTCATCGAATCGGAGTCCATTGTTCGAAAGCAGTCAGTTGCGCAGGAAATATTACAGTGCACAGGCGTACGCGCAAACGCAAGTGCACTCTCTCGTCCAGCTCTTCCTTACCCGGTGGAACGGAGAACCGCTACGACCGGGAAAGAGCAAGATGCAGTACTCTGACTCTGATTAATTATTGAATACTAATTTTAAGTCTTAAGGTATGAAAGTGAGCAGGAATTAACTAGCAAGTGTGAATGCCAGTGTTTGTTAGAAACTGTTTCATTACTAACCCTGTAGCGTTTTGAGTTCTAATGTTTGGATAACAGATAGTATGCAGCTTGACGTATAAAGCTTCAATTACACGACGACACTGACACTAACACTTGACTACACAGCACACATGCACGAATTTGTTTATATGTGTGACGTAGTTGTGGCTTGTTTTACCCTATTTCAGAAACTTAGATCAAAAATGTTAACAAAAATAACATGTATTTAATTGAAAGTGATAGCCTAGCTTTTTATTTGCCTTTACGTTTATATTTTTGATCTAAGTTTCTGCAATCTTCTATATATATAAAAGCGAAAATCATTGACTCACTCATCACGAAATCTCAGAAACTACAAGTGCTAGGAGTCTAAAATTTTTCGTGGGGCTTCCTTTTAGGACGACGACGACGGCGGATTTTCTTACAATATTATGTCAATGCTCAATAGATGGCATTACTGGTCAAATTAGATCGCGCTGACGTCGTGTTTTAAAAAGGTGTAGGTAATTTTACGACGGACGACGCTGAACAATTTTTTCTTACATAGTCTTGATTCCCCAGGCTTACCACAACATGACTTGCTTCTTAAAGTAGGAACACCAATATGAATAATGCTGCTGCGTAACCTTTATCCTTCTAATATTATTATATATTAATTAAAACTATGGATATTTATATTTTATACGATAAGTAGTGAACGGAACACCTTACCTACCTCGAAGTACAGATGCTGCCAGGCGCTGCCGCGCTTGGCAGCATCAGTGCTTCGCTGGTCGTCCGTTTAAGTGTGTTTTTTTGCACAGCGGTAGGTAGGTGTTCGAACAACGCGGACGTAGTCGCGGGCACAGCTAGTAGAGTATAAGTGTTCCTCGTAAGTGTCGTCGTGTATTTGAAGCTTTAAGTTAATTATTCAAATAAGAAATATGTTATTTCAGGCAGCACCAAATATGAGCGCCTTCGACGACGTTGACAGCGATCAGCTCGAATGCTACGCAGAATGGACCCTCGCGGCGTTACTGTACTATGCTCTTAAAGAAGGCGCCGCCTCGGAACAGTCTGCCAGAATGGCAGCCATGGACAATGCAACTAAGAACGCTGGAGAAATGATTAGGAAACTAACTCTGCTCTTCAATCGTACTCGCCAAGCTGTCATCACTAGAGAACTGATAGAGATCATCTCTGGAGCTGCAGCTTTGAAATAGCTCAAGATTTTGTTAGAGATTACCTATGTATGTATACCTAAAAGAATATTATGAATGACTGACATTGTAGATGTAGAATCTTAGTGGTCACTTAAAACTTCTGCAAAATAATAATATCATATCATTTGTAGAAGTTCCAGCAGTTAAAACCTCATTGACCTTTCGATGTGACTAAACCTTTTATTACGTTATGTAGATCTTCGTAAGTAGGTATCGGTATTAAAAACATAAGTAAGGTTCTGTTAATTTTTTTTTTTTTAATAAACTGTCAACAGAACTAGTTTGAATGTTTCAGAACAACCGCCTCGGAACAGAACCGGTAGAGTAGTTGTATCCAAAAGAACTGTAATGAAATTATGCAGTTGTTAAACATTTAAATCACTAATGAAAGTCCATCGTGAAAAACTTGAGTTCAGAAGACATATTTTTAATTTCAAACATCTTATTCACAACTTTGATATGTTTAATATAATGTTTATTACATAAATAATTAATTAAATTTGTTTATTTTTCGATCATTTTCGTATTGGTCTAGCTCCTGTTAGGTGATTTTGTAAAATTGTTGCTGATCTTACCTGTTTCAAAGTTGTTGCTGATTAGAACAATCCATTAAAATTAACTTAATTAAAATTGGCAAAATGATGAAACATGAAACATTGCTATTGTTTCAATCCAAATGAAATTTACAACATTTTTACGGAATCGACTAGCTGCCCGCATGTTTTACAGGAAACAGGATAAGTATTAAAATCAGGATAGGATTAGGTTAGGATTACCCCGCGTCCTACTGTATGTGTACTGTATGCCCCTAGGACCAGCAGTTTAGGCTGTTCGTTGATATTTAGTTCAGTCAGTCAGTAAAGTCTTAATGTATAGAAATTTATACAACGTATTAAAGAAAACTACAGACTGTGTGTATTTAACAGAGTTTTATATAGATTTTCTTAAATACCTATCTTTATTCTAATAAATAATTGGCAGCTGCATCAAATGAAAGTATTGCAAAGACATTTAGGTATTAGGTACTAAATAAAAAGGAATATAATAGAAGATAGGAGATAATAATTATTATACTTAACGTTAGCCCTAAAATAGTATGAAATTTTAAATCTTTTGTTTCAATAGCGTTGCTTTTAAACCTACTAAAACTATAGACGGTACTTATTTGGTAATTGGTAACTTAATAAAATAATAATAAGTATGACAAATATTACACTTCAGCCTATTCTATACCCGTGAACAGGTGATACTGTAAATACCTCGAAACGTCTGGCGTTAAAATAGAAAGATAAATAAAAGCAGACTATCGGCGAACACAATTCTCCTCCATTTTTGGAAATCGGTTTAAATGCCAAATACAATACAATTAAGCAACGCGATTAAAAGCTAAAAAAAATGAGTTTAATTTTGGGTATTAAATATAATAATATAATCGTAGTACCTATTTGTGCGTTACAGCTTTATATTAGTACCTACGTAAATCTGAAAGTTATTCATATTTTTAGATATTGATTTGATTACCTAAATTATTCTTAAATGCGACTATCACACTATTGCACATTATTTCATAATCTAACAGTAAATATAGGTACCTAACTTTTTCGCGGGCAAAACAAAATCGAACTAGTGTCAAAATCAGTGGTCCTCCTTGAGATATTTGTCATAGGTCTCCTGATCCATGAGACTGTGCAGCTCTTCGGGACTGGCCAGCTTTAGTCTGAAGAGCCAGCCCTCGGTGTAGCAAGATTTGTTAATGAGGGATGGACTGGATTCCACGCTCGTGTTCTTTTCCGTCACCTGTAAGAATATGAGTTTTACTTTTGGGCACAAAGCAGTCGTGCAGTAAGTACCTTAAGGGACTTCTATAAACAATGACTAAGGTTATGTAACGTTTGTCTTTTACTGTGACATTAAGTTTCAAAGTTAACAGACAGTGACAAACGTTACTTATACATATACTTACGGCCGAATACAGAAACGCCACTTAAAATTTGAGGGGAACTTTAATAATTGAGCAGCTTCTAAATTTAAAATTTGTATGAGATTTTTTTAGTTGAGAGCTGCCAAATTTTGAGAAGCGTTTCTGTATTCGGCCGTTAGTCATCGTTTATAAGTAAGGGAGAATGTTTAAAGTTTTCTTAAATGCGCATTGCCGTTTTTAAAATCGGCTAGGTATTAAGCGTTCGTAGTAAGGAAACAGTTAAGATTTGTGTAGTATAGACGCTAACCGTGCCAGAGATAGGGGAGTAGACTTCACCAGCTGCCTTCACACTCTCCAAGGCTCCACACTCGTCTCCCGCGGCTATCTTCTTTCCCACGTCAGGTAGCTGAGCGAATACTACCTCTCCTAGTGCATCCTGAAATTAATGAAGAGAAGGAAAACTATAATGGGGTTAACAACTTTGGAAACTAACTACTGTTTTAGATCTCATAGCCAGCTTTACTTTAAAAAAATGACTACTTATATCATTGAGCAGCTCCTAAATTCATAATTAATATTAGAATGGAGTATAGGAGCTGCTCAATTGTTTTAGTAGCCCTCAAACTTTGATACCGTTTATATCATACACAAACAAAACTAAATTTTGTTTTTAAGAATAATGTCTTGAGCGAAATCGGTTATTGCGTGTTAATATCGTAGGAACCTATTTATTAGCTAATTAACCGTAAATGTGATAGTTGTTTGGTGTAATTGATAAAGAACCTGTGACATCTATTGAAATCTACTATAAAGCAGTTTTATCTTTCTCAACTTTAAAACTAAGCAACTAATATAGTTCCTTATCTGGTAATTTATTACAGAATTGATAACTTTTATCTTTGAAAAACAAAGTAAATAGTTAGTAGGTAATATTGGCAGTTCATACTCTTGTTATTATTCTATGATACTGAGAAACTAGAAATAGTGTTTCTTCGAATATGTGTCAGTTGTACCAATGATTTGTACCATTGTACCATCAAGTGACACAGCCTCGTATCCTTTGTAATGGTACCAGTGACAATTATTTATGACTACTGATCACAAATAATTGTCACTACCATCCATACCTACCATAAAAAATAATTATGTGTCGACAGTACCATAAATGGTACAAATAAACAGGCAAAGAAATAAAATGAAAAAATAAAACCGAATCTTCTAAACGCAAATAAAATAAAGTTCTTCTACTTTATTTACCAAATATTATAGTGGATTTGTTTGAAAGTATCACGTCGCGGTTTACCCTAATCATGCTTATTGAGAAATCCTCCCGATACAAAGTAAATTATGTGTGCAATCCAGATAATATATAATATGAATCAAATCTCAAAAGTAATGCATAAATAAACTTATATTTATAAAGGTTTGTAACGTTTTTTGATTTTGTGCTAAGATTCTTATCAAGTAGTTATATACCTGTGCAAAGCTTGAGATTCCAACTGTTCCAACGTTATTATCTACTGATACCCATTCATGCTTTTTTGTGTAGAATCGATCTGAAAACAAATTAACACGTTAGGTTAGGTTAGGTTAGGTTAGGTTAGGTTAGGCCCAAGCGACTGACACACACACACACACGCTGAGCCCTAGCCCATTTATGAAAATGAGGTCCGAAAGCGGTGCAGTCCAGATGTGGGCCACGGTCCACGGTCCTACCTTAACATTTAATAAGTTATGATGTTGATTTTATTTTTTAAAGTGTTTCATACACTTGGATTATTGATTTATTTGAAGAAATGTTTTTCAAAAACTCTGTTCTTGTTGCTTGCATGCTTGTTCTGTCGTGATGAAAGCACCTGTAGCGCAATTAGTAAGCGCGCGACACGGAATGTCGAGGTTGCAGGTTCAAGTCCTGTCGGGTGCAATTTTTGAAAAACATTTCTTCAAATAATTCAAGTTATGGTGTGTTACTTACTTTTGTGTTCTGTGCTATACATGAGCCTGGAGCAGCAATGAGCGTTGACACTTCGCTTCGTCGTTCGCGCAACCGTCCTCAGCACATGTGTTAGAGACATTTTGTTTCTGAAAAAAGTTACATCATACATTTTAGGTTCAAACAAGTTAGGTAAGCATTGAATCTAATAAAAAAGAAACAATATTTGCTATCTAAGAAAGTATTGAGTGTCTGTCGTTCCGATATGTAACAGAAGGTACCTACCCCTATTGTGCGTTTTTTCATATAGCAAACGCTATAGTTTTTTCCTACCTACATTTAAAAATGGAAAATTAAAAGTCTCCGCAGTAGACGGAATGCAAAGCTGCTTTAAAATTACAATTTATGCAAACAATGTGTTTTTGAAGTCTTCTTATTTTCGTGTAGTGGTGTCGCCATAACTTGACCCTACGACTGCTATCGCAGATAACAACGGCCACCTGCTTAACGTGCCTTTCGAAGGACGGAGAAGCTCCTGAAAATGTTTTTTTCCCACACAAATATATTGCTGTTAATCCATCCAAGTAATGCATGGTCCACGCATGGTGCGTTGCGTTGCTTAACCCGCACGATTATACAAGATCGGCGGGAGCAGCTAGGCTAACGAGAATAATGAGCTATATGGCTAATGACTTTTAGAAGTTGTTTGAAACGTACCGAATTCACCACAAAACGGTGCTACGGTACTACGTAAATGCTACGACCTACTTCATTTGTCTCCAGACAACAGCCGCAATCGTCGCTGGGTTAAAAGGTCATTTAAAATAACTCTCTAAAACGATGAAATGCTTATGAAATTAATATATAAAAATAATTTAAATGCTCGTATATTTTTCAAATTGCAAGGCTTTTGTGATTAAAGTAGGTAGAATATGATTGAAAGAAGAAATACCTTAACCTGATTCAGATATTAACGAACAAATTTTTGAAGAAAAAAAATAAGATACGCATTGCATCGCCAGCTAATTAATAATTTCTATTAATAGTCATAATATAAGATATTATTGTGACAATAAAGTCGTTATACTCCTACCCATAAAGTTTTTTTTAAATATCAATCCAGTACACAGAATCCACCTACTTATTACTAGGTATACTATAGTGTATAAGATACATAAGATAACTACCTATAATGGTTATAGTTATCTTTAAAATTATGTTACATTGGTACATATTCTCTTACGTTATTTTAAAATCTTGTGCTCAACTTTAAGTTAGAGAGGGAGTTGGTAACAATTTTAAAAAAGTTTCTTAATTGCTACAAATTTACTAAAAATATAATAAAAAGTAATCTCAAATAATTAAGCACGTAACACACAGCTAAAAATAATTAAATTAGAGCAACTTACATTAGTAGAGTAGTTAAACGCAGGCTGAGACGTTCGCTTCGTGTTGTCGTTAGTTGGGTAGTGCGGGGTCACTTGACACGTCACCGGGGTCTCATACACTCGTACACAGTGGCCACGATGACATCTTATCGTAGAGTATAGTGGGACCAATCTATCACAATGTCAAACGAAACAAAACATAGTACTTACCTACATATTTTTTTAGTTTTAATGCCAAAACTAACACCCCTATTAACAAATGACGCTTTGCAGTCTTACAGTGCCATCGACTGCATGCATAGTCTATATCTATCTATACTAAAGAGTAAAGATTTATTTGTTCGTTTGTAATGATTAGGCTCCAAAACTTTCACCAATAGAAAGCTAGATTATCGACGAGTACTATTGATCCTGATATTTTCACGTGATCGGGTCTTACGCGGGTGAAACCGCACCGCGGGACGCAGCTAGTGTAGCATGCCTTTTCATGAAAACACTTGAGCGAGATTCACGCAACCTCACAGCTAAAGCACATAATACATAAATAGGCTAAAGTAGCAAGCGAGGTACCAGGGTCCAGTGCAGATGATACGGGCAAAAAGTTAGATAGTTTGTTAAGCAAGTATACCATTATTATTATTTTTGTAAAATAAATTTTAAAATGAAAATAGTGTTCGGTCACCCATTAGTCATCCATTATTACATTAGTGACAAAATGCATCAGACAGAAATTCGGCGTGTCGGGTGGCGAATGTCGCATAATCCTATTCTATCACACACCGCGCCACTATTAACCCTTGCACTATTTTTAGCTATACCTATGGAAAAAGGAACCCCCGCAGACTTAAAACATAACATTCTGTCTTGCATATTATAATTATTTTAGTTTTAAGCTTTCTGTGTATTTGTCTTACATAATGTACTAGCAGTGCCCGCGACTTCGTCCGCGTAGAAAAGTGACTTTAAGGATTTGTTTATTTATTTCTTCTCATCTGAGCGATGTTCCCGGTTGCATCCCTCTCGTAATAGTAATTATAAAAAAGTATTAATACATTTTTGTAGATAATTTTATGATCTACAACTTTTGTCTGAGGTATTTTTATGATAAAACTTACCGTTTTGCTGAAAACCGCGAAAAACTCTTTGACCAACATTTGAACACATGAAACATTTTTTCCTCACAGGGGAAAGATGGGGAACTTTCAAATTTTATTTTTAATGATATTTTAAACAATCTCACCGATTTTCAGCTTGGTGGGAATTTATGTAACCTTAAATGTCTAACTTGACCGGACTAATAGTTTGTTGTGCAAATAAAGCGTAAATCAATAAATCAATTATAGATTTATTTTTATTTTCTTTTTATTAAAATCTAAATAGCAAGATCATCGTATCTAATGATCCTCCTAGTACCTAAATCTTCCGATTTTTTGACAACCGCAATGATTGCCGATAAGTCTGCATGCAGTCTGCTAGGCCGAACACTATTTGGCTAGGTCTCTAAAGCTGATTTATTGAATAAAGTTAGCCTGTTGAAATGCATAGCAGGGTTCGATATTACAGTTCCCTAAAATGGATCTAGATCCTACTCAATTAGCTTCCCAGATAAATGAGTTTATCTAGGCCATAGATAATCTGATTTATCTAAATGATGGAGTGAACTTAACTCAGTTAGTTGTGTAATTTATATGTAGCTTGGACATGGTTTGTTTATATAGTGGTCCGAACAGAAAAAAATTAAGATGGAAGCTGCCGACTATGCCAAGGCCCATACATGGATTTATGTTGTCCTATATGGCAATAGAATTACTTTTTTGTTTTTTTTCTGGTTGTGTGTGCCTTTGTGTCCGCTAATCTCAGAAACGGCTTCTCCGATTTTAACCAAATTTGGTATGCAGATAGCTTTAGACCTTGCTTAAAATAGACCCGCTTTATTTAAACTTTTCATCCAGCTATGTTTTTCCATAAACCTAGTCAGTCATTTTCTGGTAATATTCCAAAATGTAGGTGATATCTATGAAAATGCCCAATGTGAATAGTGGTCAATATATTTGTTGTGTTATTGATAGCGTTATCGGTGTGCCCTCACAATCCGCTGGGGGTCGCTCAGACCTTCGGCCTCGAACGATTATCTTATGTTGTAACTTGTGCTCGCTTAACGTCAGCCCTGAGACAATTTAATAAATTAAAAATCACCACAAGTTGTAACCTTAACTTTAATCACTGAGGAGTTTTTAATGAGAAGGCGGTTTCAGGTTGTCTATCAATTTGTACCTACCTAGTTCTTTAGAAGCCGATTCTTTTGATAGAAGTCCAAAAATGATTGATTGAAAAATTAGTAAGATTTTATGAAACCAACTTGGAACTCTCACCTTCCAAGTAAAAAAGAATTATAGACATCAGATTTCATATGCCGGAGTAAGGCGATAAAATATCTACATACAAACATTCAAACAATATACGGGTCGAATTAAGAACCTCCTCCTTATTTGAAGTCGGTTACAGACAACGGCCATCTGTTTCGATTAGAGTTCAGTTTTTCACTCGTTGCCCTCGAGTATTTTTCTCTCTCTCCCACTAGTGGGTCTTATGGACGGGCGCAGTGCTGTAGATTATTGCGATCGCAGTATCGATATTTCAACATGCTCACCGTTTAAACCTTACTATGATTTATGACGAGTGTGTGGCGAGTGAAAAATTGTACTATATTCGCGAAATGCGATGCTTTTATATCTAGGTGTGTCCAGATATAGCGTAGCAGCAACACGCGGCGTTTGCAGGACACATTTTAGTTATGATTAAAATAAACCAACGAATGTTTGCGCGGCAGTCATGCCGCGCTCTATCTGGACACACTTTAAGAAAAAGCATTGTACCTGTGTCATTTCGATGCGTCAGCTGGCAAAATGTTTGAACTAAATATTTACGGGTAAAAATATTTTTTATAAGCCTGAATCTTTTCGGATACAGAGGTACAGCCTTTGTCTTTGACAGTGTAGCCCCGGTATAGAATAAGGTTGCCCCAATTGTGTCGTAAAAGGCGACAAAGGGACCTGACGGAGACTAGCAAACCTGAAGTTCTTCCCGTCCGGCCGTAAAAATATTGCCAAATGAATATGGTCAATGTTGACTTACATACTGCACCGAACTCAAATAAAACAAACTATATGGGGTTTAGCTTTTAACCCGGGCTCCCGAGAGGTATGCAACCGGCCTTTTTTTAGCGTTTTTGTGAGACTGGCGAAATTTATATTGTATAATATTTGTTCATCTAAAACTGCATATTTTTTACAGACCTCACTGTCTGTAAAAAATCGCCCATCTCTCGTAAATCATAATGGCAACTTTATGTAGGTAAGTAGTAAGAACAAATAATTATTGAGAAAAGAAACATCGTTTAATTTTTATACATTTTATTGAATTAAAAACAATTATTTAGCTATATAAAAGCTTAACATATCAAGAAGCCATATCTACAACACTAATATAATATACACGTCTTGTATTATGTATTGTAGTTATTATGTAAGATAATAGTTTGTAAGACTTTATAAGACAGATTATATAAGAAAATTGAGGTAGGCAAATGAAAATATGATTAAAGGATAGGTATTGCTTTTAAACATTATGTCATAAAATAGAAAAATAAAAAAGTCTCTTACTAATAAAATATATAATATTAAAATTATAATTAGACAGAAAAAACGGCCACATACAAGAGGTTTTTACTATAGAAAACCCGACGTTAAATAGTTTAACTGCTATTTAATCGCAAGTTATTCTTAAGTGCTATTTTACGATAAGCCAACTAGTTAAAATGGTTTAACTACTAATAACACAGTTCAAAAGAGAACTGCTATTCCACAGCTAGTAAAAGAGTTTAACTGCTATAAACAAATAGTTTAATGCCGTCTTTACTTTACATAACTGGCGTAATATAGTTTAACTGCTATTATTCAGCTAAAAAACTGCTATTTTACAGCAATTTACAGAGAGCATACTTGTCTAATGTGCAACGTTTCGTTTTGCGTGGAAATTCCGAAATATCTTCTACAGTTCGGTTATTTTTGCCTAAAACTAAACTTTTTTCAGATTTCCCGTGCCGAGTGAGACCTTGCACGTTAAGACTATTTGACCATTTTATGCCAGTTTATAAGGTATAGTAGCTGACTACTCGCTACTCTACCGCAAGTAGCAAGGGATAGCTTGTGCAGTGCTGAATATAGCACTTAGAGCGCTATAAGTAGCCGCTATACCGCCAATAACTCCAACAACGATAATCTCGTAGCATACCATTTTCATCCAACCGGGCGTTTCACTGAAAAAAAATAACACAGTTTTTTATAAATGTCGAGTTAACTTGAAATAAGCAAATACCTATTTGTATTGGAACGAAGTTCCTTATCGCGCGTTGCGAAAGGGGGCTAGACGGAAAAAAATAAGACCAAAAGTTGTAACGACACTTTTTGCTATAGTTGTAAGCCGTGCGGCGTGCGCGTGTTTCTCTGTCTCTCTCTCTCTCTCATAGAAAGGAACTTCGTTCCATCCGGGTGTCCCTTGACATTTCTCATTTCTTATTTTGCTCTATAATTTCGCATAGTCGCTTTGTACGTCCTTCTTTTACACATCTGAAATTCGCTAGCGCTATCCCTGTCACAAATCATTGTAAGGATTTTAGTTTACACTTTTGATCTAAGTTTCAGAAATAGGGTATAGGCGTCTAGACCAACCAGCAGCTTACGGCTAGACATCCAGTTATATTCCAGCTGTATATTATACTTACATAGGAGTTTGTCCTTCACGAGGCGTCTGACTAACGAGGCTCAAGTAGCAGACGGAAGGTAGAATGTAGGTGAGCAAAGCCACGGAGGTACCTCCCACCAAAGCCAGGATCGTGTAGAACCGAGGCACGCTCTCGCCGATGAACAGAATACCAGCCATTATCGAGAGACGGACACCCATACGCCATGCGATAGAATCTAACAACATACAATTAAATTAATGGTCGATAGAAGTGGTTTTTGCAGTCCATAATACCCCAACGTTTATTCGAAGGGAGCCGATCCAGGCAGGTCAAGCCAGCTGTAAAAACATAGCCAAATCTCATTAAACTGGTCTGGTCTCTGTTAGGGACTGGAAGGAGAAAGGCGCCTGATAGTGATCCATTTCAAACTCGTCCCAGCTTCACCAGTTCCAAAATCAAACTGTTCAGGAAGCCAAATCTTTTTGCAGTTGTTATGGTCAATAAGACTTTTATATTAGGTCAACAGCGGAACCCGGGATCCCATGATTCAACCGGGAACATCGCTTGGATGAGGATGCCCCAAACCCAAGAGGGAAACGATCGATTCGAATATCGTGGGTTCGAATCTCGGTGGACCACGCATCAATCTTTTCATTAGTGCCCAGCCGGTAAAGATAAACATCGTAAGGAAACCCCTTAGTTGGCTCCTAAGCTTGACATCGCTTCTGGACCACCTTATACTATCTAATATAATATGTCCCAGGTCATAATACAACATCGCCATAATAAGCATGGATTTAAATGAACAAATTTGTCTGTGGCATACCTCTTGGTATCTTGTAAAGTTCTTCCATTTCCTGGCACACGGGGTTGATCAGAATGACGAAAGCGAAGATCAAGTGGATTGCCATCAGCACATTCGCAGCCAGAGTGAGAGGGGTGGCTGATAGAGAAGCTGCTATGTTTGGTGCCACTGCTTCGCCGTAAACTGCATAACCTCCAATCGCGATGGGTAAGTAGAGGAGTAAGATGGCTGGAAAATAATAATAGAATATTAAATTTATTCTATTTTATAAAATTCCGTTCTGGAATATTATTTTCTAGCTGCTTAAGGGCCCATATAACCCCAATTGCGTGACAGGGATAGCGCTAGTACGCAAAATTTGAGCGCGTAAAATCAAACAATTGGTAATTACAAGATAATAAAACATTTATTTTCAATTTCAAACCATAAATGCCCTGCATTGAACTAAGATCAGTTCATCTACAAAGTTTTATTAGTATTAAGTAAAATATTGACTGAGTAGTTTTATTTATTTGTAAAATTTAGAGGGAAGTTTGTGATTTTATTCTATCGAAAAATATTCTCATTTATTAAGCATTGTTTTTAAAACTAATGTTTCAAATGCATTTTATTGTTAACCGACCGAAAAAATCAGTTCTGGCCTACTACAGAGACTTAAACCATCGGCAGGATTTGAAACGGTCTTGAAAAATGCACCAGAAAACACCCAAGTGGTACCAGTTGGTGGTTATTTCATACCGTTGCTTTCAAACGATAGTATTCAACACAATATTCTAGAGGGATGTATGCTTAGGTACTTACCAATGAAGCTGAAATGCAAGCACTGGCTGAACTTGGACTTGTCATTCATATCGTTCTGAATGGTTGGGAAGGTAGACGCTCCTCCGAACGCGAACATTATGGTCCCGAAAGCTAAGAAAAAGTCCTGGGAACAAAAGAATAATATAACTTTTTATCCTATAAAATACTTCTTCATTTTCTATTTTGTAGACCATTTTCGGCCTGAAAATCGCCAGCTTTTGGCTTTAAAAATCTTGGAATTATTAATAGTGACTAAGATAAAGTTGCCAATGAATGCTGACGATTCTGAACGATTAGGTGAACTTTTTATTGAATAAACATAATTTTAATTTTGATTTTATGAAGAGCAGTAGTTTTTAGTATGTTTGCCTAGAAACCTAAAAAATAACATCGGTGGGAGATGAGGAAAACATCGTCATGAAACTCTCGGCTAAATTTGCTCCAGAAGTATTCACCAGTCTATCGCTATGGTCCACTACGATTTGAGGGTACTATAAGTGGGTAAGCATACACCATCTGCTTATGTCCCAGGAACTACAGCACCATAAATATCATAAATTAAAGGTAGTTAAATTGTCCTGCCCTGAGGAAACGCGACAAATAAATATGGTCCTCTATTCGTACCTTTCACAGTCGAAAGCTGATAATTTGGGAGTGGAGGAAAGTGTTTTTGCCAGGGAATTACGCTGCAGTCTAAGAAGTCAAGGGCTTGACTACCGCTCAGGATCTTACTTGGTGCAAAGGATAACTATTGCCCTACAAAGAGGCAATGCTGCCAGCACTTATGGATCAGGGGCAGTTTATTTGATTGACTCTGTGTGATATGATATATTACCTGGAAGCCGTGAATGCCCCAACGGAAGACAAACGGTCTGATTTCGTTCATCATCTCGATGAAGTAGAGGACGCAGGCTATCACTGTCGATCCGAACGCTATGGTGCCCGTGAACCTGGCGGTTGAAACGACACCGAACATAGTTAAATAGATAGAGTTAAACACTTTATTCGATCAACAATGATTACAAAATTAATACATTTTATAGCGGTGTTGGTCTCGTGGTAGATACCCCGACTTTCCGAGGGTCGTGGATTCGAATCCAGGCCGACAGCGCACCAATATCTTTTTCTTTAAGAAAAAGTTATCTGCGCTAAAAACATCGCTCTTACGGTGCAGGGAAACATCGTGAGGAAACCGACATGTCCTAGGACTCACCACGGTCCGAAGACATAGGATATTCGCCAATCGCAGTATAGGCTTCCGTGGAGTCTTACTGCCTAACCCAACTAAGAGGAGGCCCTTGTCCTACAGTGGGACCAATTAACGGGCTAATTATTTATTTATTTTAATACATTTTAATTTTATATTTGATCAAGGCCCGTAGTTCTAATAATAATGTTGTAAAAACTTTTTAAACTAACACGATTGGAACTCATAATTTTATTTTTGCCGGGTCTTAATCCCAGTCCCCTCGCGACCAAGACCGTTGTAACATGGTAGAAACGTCGAGGTAAGAAAATTAAAAAAAAACACGCGATTAAGACCTGGGAAAAAATAAAATAATGAATAATGATGTAGATAAGTTTTGTGCTGCAATAAAAGAGTCGTCTATAGGCGTGTATACTTACGCAAAGTCCTTGGGCGATGAGAAGAACAACATCGGAGTACAAGCTCCAGCCACGATCAGGTACCAAGTGCAGATCGTAAGTGTGGGCACCAGGGAGAGGAAGATCTAACATATGATAAACAACTTTTATACAGGATGTTTCGACGATGGCGTATTAAGCCTAAAGGGGGTTGTTCTAGAGGTCTAGGCGAACAACTTTTGTTCTACAAGTTTTGGAAATTCGAAGTAGTTTTCGAAAATATTGAGTTTAAAGTTTGCACGAAAAGCTGTTTTTTAGAGTTTGAGGTCATTGGCCTTAAGGTGCCCTTTTATTTAGTTTAGACCACTACAATCTAAACATTAGTTGCCTTTTTTTTTACAAAAACAGCTGTTTTTTTAGTGAAACAACTTTAAAATTTTCGTTAAAAAAGTTCGAATTTCCAAAAGTTGTAGAATAAAATATGTTCGTCTAGACCTCTAGAACAACCCCCTTTCGGCTTAATACCCCCTCGTCAAAACACCCTGTATATTATGTTTTGTATAAAATGTATTTTATTATATCTTTTTATATATTAATATTAGTTATTTATGTATTTGTTTATTTGATCTTCTACTCAAGTATTTATCATGCATAACCTACCGTTTCAAGCTAAACAGTTCAACTCCATCCTAAGGTTGCCTGGAAGGGATTTTTTTTTTTTAAGCTTTTGTGTTTCTTTATTTAATTTGTGCAAATAAAGCGTTCATCTATCTATCAATATTGGCAAATCTATTAGCAGAGGGTATGGTCAATGATGACTGACCTACTGCGCCAACCCTAAATATTTGGGGTTTAGCGGACCCCGGGCTCCCGAGAGGGATGCAACCGGGAACTTTTGTGTTTTTTTTTTGTGTTTCTATACTTAACCATTAAAAATTAGGCATTTGTCTTGATTTACCATACTTTGTTTGTTTCCAGGATTTGATCTTTATCAGCAACACTATCAATAATATAGGGTGTTTAGTTTTTTGCATAAAGACAAGGTTCGATTCCTGGCTAGGGTAATGAATTTTTCAAAAATTTATAAATGCCATTTTAGTTTTTGTCAAAATCGGTTACGCAGCTCCTTTCAGCATTTTTCGCAGTCTCTTATAGTTTAGGATATCCCCTGAAGGCCCGTTAAAATGGTTTATCCTGTATAGACGACGACTAAGTTTATGTAACGTTTGTCTCTGTCGGCCAACTTTGAAAGTTCATGTCACGGTAGAAGACGAACGTTACATAAACTTAGTCGTCGTTTATAAGTAAAAGGGTAAGCATTTCTCTCACCTGTTCAACAATCTGAGCAGCCAACAGCAAGTACACGACGGAAGCTCCGAATAGAGTCACGATTATTGCCATCGATACCACTACACTGAAATTTGAAGGGAAAAACAAACGTCAAGGCAGAGTCGGACTCGGTCTCGGTCAGAATCCCGGGCACGTATACTTGTAAAAAATAATAAATCTAATAGAATGTTATGTCCTGACTGACTGACTGATCAACGCACAGTTACACTTTCCCGGGCCCTAACTAATCGCGTATTTTTATTTATTGAAGTTGTAATGGATGAAGCAATACTTGCGAAAATACAGCGTATAAGTCACCGACGCCGGTAGACTAATTGGTTTAAGTCGTACTCCCGGTTTGAGTAAGATGCGGATAAAAACGCTGATTAGCAGACAGACATTGTAGCATCACACGGTAGGGTTGTTACCTCCAAGTCTTGCCCAAGGTCTGCTCAGCGATGATAGCATAGGGGTTCCTCTGGCGACTCCTCAACTCGGGCTGCCGTTCCTCGATGATAGACCAGCAGTCTCCGAGCCGCTTGCCGCTGAAGGCAGCGATAGCACACATCAGAACTATCACCGGCACGCCGATCCATCCTGCACAGAACAACCATAGATTACAAACTTGTGCTTAGTGTATTTATTATGTAATTGGGAAATGTTTAATAAGTTTCATAATCTTATATAAAAAAAATATTGTATTGTAGTTTAAATTGGAATGTAAATTGGAATAAAATACATTTTGTGAACAATGTACAGCGCCATCTAGCCCCATCGTAAGCTACTGCATAGATCGTACATTCGACTCGCGAAATTCAAATTTGTTTTAGTTAGGTATTTTGCAAAATAGACAATAAACTAACACGATTGGAACACATAATTATTAGACCCATAACAGACGATCTAATCGCCGCATCAGTGATAATAATATTAGTACCTATTAATATTTATGCAACTGTTATGATTATAACATATTCTGTGGCTTTCGGCCACAGAATACATAAAAGTGGATACTGAATTTGACGGTACGGTACGGTGCAGGTTCGCTTGTCTATTACGGCCATCCCATTTTTACCAAAGTCTCTAACACGTGATTATTTTTTGTTTTTTTCTTACCTCGACTAGTCTTCTCCGCGAGAAGACAATTAATGTAATGACGTTTTGTAATAGTTACGAGGATCTAGAATATTGTTTTACAACTGTTTTAATTACTATATTATATCTAATACCATAATAATAAGAAAGTAAGGGCAAAGTACATCACATTTCGCCAAGACAATAAGTTAAATATATACCTACAAATTCGCAATGAGCAATATCATTACATTTTAAATTTGTTTCGGTTGCTTATAAAATAAAATCAGGCTTCAAAAATAATACAGTAGAGTACCACACATGTTAACTAACAGTCGTATTCACAAACGATCCCATGCGTTTGTGAATTGTCGATGATTTATCTTGCGTGGTGTGTGTGAATGACAATAATCGACGTCATCGAAAATGTGACAAAAGCTGACACGCATAGGATCGTTTGTGAATACGACTGTTAGTAGGTATCATTCATTCAACGACAACCAAGTTAAAATACTTGGTAATAATAAAAAATGCTTTTTTATATGAACACCCGTATTCACAAACGACCCTATGCGTGGCTTAATGCTTTGTCTTGTTCTTATCAGTGATAGATAAATCATAATGATAATCAATCTCATCCAGACAGGGAGCCGATCGTTGACAACCCTACCTCATCGAGTACCAAGTGGAGACTAAAATGGTGGAAAAATACTAAAAGTTATACCTAAAAAATTCGGTCAGCCGCGATTCAGCCTGGGCCCGGCTACAGTCAACTCGTTTTTAGGGGAGCAATCGAGGGGTCAACCATACCTCATCGAGTACCAAGTTGAGACTTAATACCGATATTAGGGTAGAAAACTAAATTTTCATAATTCTATTTTGGTATTATGTTTGTATGGAAATGGTAACAGTACCCACCCCCTCTTAAGCTTAAAAACTCGGTCAGCCTCGAGTCAGCCTGGGCCCGTCATGAGGTAGGGTTACCAACGATCTACTTCCAGTCTAATCGAAAATGTGACCAAAGCTGAGTCTAAAAATATGGTCGTTCGGTTTTGGGATTCGGGTGTAAAGTACCCAAAATCAATGCCCAAAATAACTTTATTAGAAAAGTAAATTGGTTCAGCAAATGCAAAATAATCTAATTAGGTACCTACCCATCAAGCCATCTACCGTTAATTAGATAAGATAAGTAGGTATATACAGTTATTTCTATAATATGTGACAAATTATATAATCAATTAGTTAGGTACTTATAATTTATAAATCAATTAACAAAATACCAGAAAGGGACTTTCTTCTAATTTCATCATAATTATCCACCAACATACAATCTAAAATAGTTGGTGTAAATATCAACAATCTTGAACAAATACAAGCTTAAATACAGAAATGTATTCATTCCACGGTATCATAGATATGTATCTTTCTAAGTATAAGGTCACATGTGACAACTGTTAAGGCTCTGCAGACTTTAGACTATACATCATCCGATAGTTGGATATGAGTTAAATTTGGTATTTAACTACTAAACAAGTGAACGGTTGTCTTCAAAGTCCGGCAACAATCGGCCCCCGACAAGTTGATTGTCTGAGGGCTCTAACTCCGATCGACCGTTTCGAAATCTCGTATCAGTGAAAAATTTAAACTGGTTTTCTAAAATAACTATAAGTGGTATTTTAAGTAGATACATTAGTGATCAAAACTGGATTGAGTACATTAGCATCCATAGAAACACAAAAATACAATACAAGGATAAATGAGTTTACCTACCTAGATCGGTGGTAGTTTTTATCCGACTACAGCGAAGCCGAAAAGAAGGGTAATGATAAGCTCTAAAATTATACCCCATAACTTTTTTGTGGTTTCTTCTCATTGGAAACCACACTAAAATCATAGTCATAAGTCGACGTTTCAAAATGATCATGTATTTGTATATGTTACAGTCAAAACTCATAACCAGTCAAAACCACTTTTGACTGCAAAAACTAGGCAAAAGTGGTTTTGACCGATGCCCTTAGTTAAAAACGTTTTTGACTGATTTTTGCAGTCAAAAGTGGTTTTAACTAAGGGCATCGGTCAAAACCACTTTTAACTGCAGAAAAAACAGTCAAAAGTTGTTTTGACTGATTTAAAATTTAGATTGTCAGTCCGGCGACATCAATTGCGGCGTCAAGGCCCTCATTTCGGCAACTTGGGCTAAGTGACGAGAGGTAACTGGTGTCATCTGTGGCCCTAAAATTCCGGTTAAACTGAAGGGGCAGGTCTCTAAAACTATTGTAGCTGTATGCGGGTTGTATATACCTATCTATGTAGTAGGTGAATTAGTTCCTAACAGGTAGGTCAGTCTTATTGTATTAATAACAACACCGGTTAGCTATCACTTTTATAATGTTCAATCACAGAAGGTAAGTACACAAGACGCGGAAACTAGAATACGGAAAATAGTATAGTTCACAGTAGGAAGAAAGAGATAGGAAAGTTATTAACATTAATGTTTAGGCAGATAAATAATACGAAAGCGCGAGGCATAGGTATCACAGCAAACAAGCGACGTGAGCTCGCGATAGATGCGTGCGGCTCACTACCGAGGAGGCGCAGGCTGTGGCGGGGCGATGGCAGCGGCGCGGGCGCGGCGACCAGGTAAGGATTCGTAGCTATAGGTATGTAGCAGCGACGACGACGGCCGGCGCGGGCGCGCGGCAACCAGGTATTACGTATGCGTAGCTAGCTATATTGTCTTAATAATTTATTTAGCTAGGCTACATCACTCCCCCTCTGAGACCGGTTCACGGTCGATAGTAGTCTGGAAATCTTACTACTCTTCCACTTTTAGTCTTTTTTACAGGTTGAGGATCGTCGACTTGTGGACTAGTTATGGATGGAGGACAACCGTCTACCAGGTAAGCCGGTTTTAACCTATCGATGGTGACGGTAATCTCTCTTCCTTTTACGTCTATTTTAAATGTTTTTGGTTTCCTTTCCAGAACTTTATGGGGACCAGAATATGGCGATTCCATGGACGTCTTGGCTGGACCTTTTCGTAGAAACACGTAGGCACAGGTGAAGATGTCCGCCGGTAAGTAAAAAGTTTTGTTACCATGCCAGGCCGTTGAAGTTGGAGACAGGTTTGCAATATGGTTGCGGAGACGACAAGTGAAACTGGTGATGTCAGGTTCAGTGTTGTGGCTCGGCGAGAAGAATTGACCAGGTAGTCTCAAGGGTTCACCGTATACGAGTTCTGCTGCGGACGTCTTCAAGTCTTCTTTCCAGGCGCTCCTGATACCGAGCAGGACGAGTGGAAGAACTTCGGACCACTGGGAGTTATTGTGGCATTTTATTGACGCCTTCAACTGTCGGTGTAGCCTCTCGACCATCCCATTACAGGCAGGATGATAGGCCGTAGTGGGGCGATGGGTAGCACCGATCAGGCTGCAGATACTCTTGAACAGCTGGGATTCAAATTGCCGCCCTCTGTCCGTCGTAATGGTGTCTGGACAACCGAAGCGCGCGACCCAACCAGAAATGAATGCTCGGGCGCACGACTCGGCGGTGATGTCGACCAACGGGAACGCCTCAGGCCATCGTGTATATCTGTCGATGATAGTTAGGCAGTATCTGTAATCATAAGAACAGGGTAATGGCCCTACGATATCCATATGGATGTGGGTAAATCGGTCTGAGGGTAAAGGAAATGATGAGAAAGGAGAGGAAGTGTGCCGGGTAATTTTATTTTTTTGGCAATCTGTGCATGTCTGTGTCCACTTTCTGCAGTCACGTCGAACTCCGGGCCATACGTATCGTTCTGATACTAGTTTCTCTGTAGCTGATGGCCCTGGGTGGCTTAAATTATGCAGGCTCTCAAATACCTGATAACGAAAGGCTGGTGTGATATAAGGCCTTGGGTAAGATGTTGACACGTCGCAGTATAGTGTGGCATCAAAAGTTGAGACTTTATCTAATTTCATTGAAGTACTCGACTTGAGCAGTTTATGTAGCTCTGGATCTGTTGCTTGCTCCTTCTCCAACGCTTTGTAGTCGACGTAGCTCGCTATACTCTCAACGCGAGAAAATGCGTCGGCTACAACGTTGTCTTTTCCGGATACATGTCGAATGTCGGTACAAAATTGAGCGATATAATTTAGATACCGATGTTGACGTGGTGAACAGCTGTCACGGTTAATGCTGAAGGCGAAGGTGATGGGTTTATGGTCGGTGAACACTGTAAAGGTTCTGGCCTCAACCATGTACCGAAAATATTTAATTCCTTCATAAATAGCAAGGAGTTCCTTATCATAAGGACTATATTTAGTTTGCGCTGAAGTTAGCTTGCGGGAGAAAAATCCTAGCGGCTCCCAGGTTCCATGGCTACGCTGCTGGATTACTGCACCTATGGCGACGTCGGAGGCGTCGGTAAATAAGGCTAGTTCCGCTTGCGGATCGGGATGTGAGATGAGAGTCGCATTAGCTAAGCTGGTTTTGCAATCTTCAAATGACTTCAGGAGCTCTGGTGTGAAGTGGATAGGTTTAGATCCTTTGACGTTCGGTCCGGCAAGAGCGGAATTCAAAGGTCCTTGTATTTCGGCAGCTTTAGGTATAAACTTCCTATAAAAATTTAGGATACCTAGGAATCTACGAAGCTGTTTTGCCGTCTTTGGTACTGGATAGGTTTGAATTGCTTGTACCTTCTCTGACAGGGGTCGTATTCCGGCCGAAGATACATTGTAGCCGAGGAATGTCACTTGTTCCACGCCGAGAACACACTTCGAAGTATTTATAAGTATTCCGTACTTTTTTAGACGTTCAAATAGGATCTCCAGGTGTTGCAGGTGTTCGGTTTCTGACCTTGAGAAGCACAAAATATCATCGAGAAATCCATACGTGAAATCTAGCCCTTGTAGAACCTCATCTAAGAACCTTTGGAAGGTTTGTGCTGCGTTTCTGAGACCAAATGTCATGAAAGGGAATTCGAAGAGGCCAAACGGTGTAGTTATGGCCGTCTTCGGAATATCCTCTTCCTCAAGTGGCAATTGGTTAAATGCTTTGATGAGATCTATTTTTGTGAATATTTTAGCACCTGAGAGCTGATAAGCAAAGTCATGAATATGTCTCACTGGGTAGCGGTCTGGTATTGTTCTTGCGTTGAGGGCTCTGTAGTCTCCGCAGGGTCTCCAGCTTTGGTCCTTTTTCGGAACCATGTGCAGAGGTGAAGACCACGGGCTTTCAGAGCGCCGAGCAGTTCCAACCTTCAACATTTCTTCGAATTCCTTCTTGGCAATCTGTAGACGATCTGGTGCCAAGCGACGAGGACGTGAAGATACAGGCGGTCCAGGAGTAGTTCTGATGTGATGTTTAGTATTGTGTGTTATATTTCTGTTTGATCCTGCAGGTCTTGTAATCTCAGGGAAACGCTTCAAAAGTTGATGATAGGGTGAGTCACCTGTGGGCACTTTGATTGAAGTTAGCTCGTGAGCTTGAGTGTGAGAAGGTGGTGCGTCGACTGACAAGCTGGTAACAGAATCAAGCAAGCGATGGTTTCGACAGTCAACTAATAAATTATAGAAACTTATGAAGTCGACGCCTATAATTGGCTTAGAAACGTCTGCTATGATGAATTTCCAGGTGAAATTGCGGCGTAGACCTAAATTGAGGCTAAGTTCCACAGTTCCATACGTAGGAATTATTGATCCATTTGCAGCATAAAGCTCATATTTCGATTTGCAGCATCTGTCTCTTAACAGTTTGCGAGGGTAGGCACAAACATCGGAACCAGTATCGACTAAAAATTGTACCTTCGTATATTTATCGGTCACGAACAGGCGGCCCTTACAGGTGGAGCAGTCATCAGCCGCCATCACTGACTGCCCCTGGAGTTTCCCGACTCCTTATAATCGCACGGCTTTATGCATCTGTGGGCTTTCGGTCCAAATTTTGAATGAAACCAACATGTAGGGTACTTACGATAACTGGACTGAGATCGGCTCGTACTACGCGTTCTATTATTATGTGAACGTTCCCTTGGACGAGATCGATTTTCACTCCTAGATAAGCGTTGAACGCTTTTCGTTAGCTCACTAACTTGTCGTGCCAATTCGTTCATAGTAATCGACGAAGTTGAAGACATGGATGCGATTTGTTGGGGCACGGCGATATCGTGAACACGGTCGGCGAGATCGGCCAAAGCTTCCAAGTCGAGTGTGGGTTGTGAAGCTACTACTGTTGCTATATTATTTGGTAATCTGCTTGACCACACTGTTTTGAGGAAGTCTTGTGGTACATCTTCTCCAGCCAAATGCCGTAAATGTCGCAGAAACTGTGACGGTTTTCTGTCACCCAACTCTTCATGAAGTAGAAGTTGTTTAACTTTATTTTCCTTACTTTTGGACAGTCTTTTGATTAACTCACTTTTGAGCTTCTCATATTTGTTCGTTAAAGGCGGTGAAGTAATAATATCTTCAACTTCTGAGGCAATCTGCGGCTCAAGTTGTGCTATAATATAATAAAATTTCGTGACGTCTGCGGTAATGTTCGAAATAATGAAGCTTCCTTCTACCTGGGCGAACCAAAGTGCAGGTTTACTAGGCCAGAAGGGTGGCATGCGAACACTGACTCTCGAAACTTCAGATGACGGAGGGTTCGAAGTCCCTTGCTCCCCGACTATATCTCCATCCTTTGCACCGGTAGCCATTCTATTGAATCCGTGCACTTGCGTAGAATATTCCAACACGTGTTTTAAACGGGGTCACCACTGTAGCTGTATGCGGGTTGTATATACCTATCTATGTAGTAGGTGAATTAGTTCCTAACAGGTAGGTCAGTCTTATTGTATTAATAACAACACCGGTTAGCTATCACTTTTATAATGTTCAATCACAGAAGGTAAGTACACAAGACGCGGAAACTAGAATACGGAAAATAGTATAGTTCACAGTAGGAAGAAAGAGATAGGAAAGTTATTAACATTAATGTTTAGGCAGATAAATAATACGAAAGCGCGAGGCATAGGTATCACAGCAAACAAGCGACGTGAGCTCGCGATAGATGCGTGCGGCTCACTACCGAGGAGGCGCAGGCTGTGGCGGGGCGATGGCAGCGGCGCGGGCGCGGCGACCAGGTAAGGATTCGTAGCTATAGGTATGTAGCAGCGACGACGACGGCCGGCGCGGGCGCGCGGCAACCAGGTATTACGTATGCGTAGCTAGCTATATTGTCTTAATAATTTATTTAGCTAGGCTACACTATCATTAGACCTGGAATCATGGAATTTCAAACCATGTAAACTTTAAAATTGTTTCATAACACTATTTTGATGATTTTCCTGTAATTTTCACTAGCCACCTAAACTTTTTATGAGTTTTGACTGACAATCTAAATTTTAAATCAGTCAAAACCACTTTTGACTGTTTTTCTGCAGTTAAAAGTGGTTTTGATTGATGCCCTTAGTTAAAACCACTTTTGACTGCAAAAATCAGTCAAAAACGTTTTTAACTAAGGGCATCGGTCAAAACCACTTTTGCCTATTTTTTGCAGTCAAAAGTGGTTTTGACTGGTTATGAGTTTTGACTGTAACATAAACATTGCTCTAACTCAGGGGTTCCCAAACTTATTTTGTCTACTACCCACTTTGAGAGTAAATAATCTTTCAACGCCCCCCATTTTTTCATCTACATGAGAACCCTACCGTTTCATACAGGAATGCACAAATCAGGTTATTTAACAAAAACTTGTTAAAACATCTACTACTCGAAGAGCAATATCGAACCGAGTTATTTTGAGTAGGTATTCTTAGGAGATTCCCTACTCAAGTAATATTAATTACGATTAGTTGAGTAGAGTTCAATCGGTCTCTAAGAGTTCTCCAGGATGAAATTACATAACGCCTACATTTTTAAGCTATTGCATAGCTTTTATCGCGGGCTTTGAGCGCGACAACCGAATCAAGAAACTCCGTAACGAAAAAAAAACCTAACACCCCCACTCCGCCTACCATGGCAACATGGTACAAAACAAATAAATAATTATAATTGCATAAGTTGATAAAAAATGCTATGCAATAGTTTTACCGCGGCAGTCCCCGAGTGCCACACGTTTTTTTTCTGGGTATCTTACCGCCCCCCATTGGGCCTGTAGCGCCCACAAGGGGGCGTTATCGCCCACTTTGGGAACCCCTGCTCTAACTGAATAAATGAATTTCATTTCTTGATTTCTTATAGCTCGTTTACACAGTGCGAGCTGCTGCCTAGCCAGTGGACAGCTCCTCGGACAGTAAGCTTGGCTCGCCTTAGGTATCACAAAATACATAGCACTAGCACGTACGAGTAACTCGTAAATTACGTTCAAATGGATCAAGTTCCTAAAATGCAGTTCTACTCGGCTGGCTGACTCATACTCTAGCTTTCACTATGTACACGATCCCAGTAGACACCATTTTGACAACAAAAATAGGTCAGAATAGCAAATTATGCAGTATTAACCAACCCTGTGAGTTATATTTTCAGGCTAGCTCACGCAAACAAAAAAGAATCAAATACCTAAGTGAGTAAAAATCTCAAATTTCGATGCAACAACTAATAGAGTGAGATCCCAGAAGTGTCTGCCATGTCTGCCACATTACGTATTTTCTGACAACCGAAATGTGGTCGATTGAGTAGTGTTAGTATGTACTAAGAACGCATGCCTACTTGCTGCGATAGCAAGATCAAGATACATAAAAAAAACGGGGCAAGTGCGACACTCGCACATAAAGGGTTCCGTACCACTATCACAATTGGATACGGAACCCTAAAATGGTTTACAACAACCAATTTTTAAATTTTATAGGAAAATATGAAATATTTATCTTCGATTCTTACTCCCATGAAACGACCGAATCACTCAAAAAAAAAAAACCTTGGCACAAAGAAAATCTGAAACATAAAAGAAACTCTTTGGTAAGTAAGGCAGACTGGTATATTTGACAGATAGGGCAGCCATTTTGAATTCCATGACCAACTCGATTTGTCCTGACCAAGTCCTGTCCTTGTTCCTGTCCTGACTCCTTGTTATTTTTGAAACACGTTTGTTGTATGGGAGCCCCTTTTAAATAATTGTTTTATTTTGTTTTTAGTTTTTGTTGTTGTAGCGGCAACCGAAATAATCTTCTGTGAAAATTTCAACCTTCTAGCTATTACGGTTCATGAGATACAGCCTGGTGACAGACGGACAGACGGACGGACGGACGGACAGACAGACAGACAGACAGACAGACAGACAGACAGACAGACAGACAGACAGACAGACAGACAGACAGACAGACAGACAGACAGACAGACAGACAGACAGACAGACAGACAGACAGACAGCTAAGTCTCAGTAATAGGGTCCCGTTTTTACCTTTAGGTACGGAACCCTAAAAAATGACTTACCTCACGTTAATTCTCCGAGCTGTTTTTGACGTATATTTTAGGGAATGTACTTAAAAATAAGTCGCTAATACTTCCATTCACTTTCCGTCGGCCGTATTGCTTTGCAGGCGCTTTAAAGCTCCTAAAATAATTACTCGACTTTACGTAAATTCTGATACTCCATTTTTATATATGTCCACCAGACAACTATTTTAAAACTTTTTACAAGAAGACAGACCGATCCAAGTGGCCAATTACCCAATAAACTTTATTTTAATGCCTCTTTGGTTAGGAGCGCGAGGGCATTAGGGGGTTAAGGGGATGATTGGCCCCTTGGATCGGTCTGTCTCCTTGTAAAAGGTTTTAAAATAGTTGTCTAGTGGACATTTATAAAAATGGAGCATCAGAATTTACGTAAAGTCGAGTAATTATGTTGGGAGCTTTAAAGCGACTGCAAAGCAATACGGCCGACGGAAAGTGAATGGGAGTATTGGCGACTTATTTTTAAGTACATTACCTAAAATATACGTGAAAATCAGCTCGGAGAATTAACGTGAGGTAAGTAAATTTTTTATGTATCTTGATGACCTGATATCTCAGAATTGGCCGTCGCAGCAGGCTAGCAAGTAGGCATGTGTTCTTAGTACATACTAACACTACTCAATCGACCACATTTCGTTCGTCAGAAAATACGTGAGGTCTGCCACTTCTGGGATCTCGGTCTATAACAATGCATGAAAATCTTGATAGTTTCAATTTTAAATTGCAAATACTTGTGACAAAAATCTACCTACAGTGAAATCGGTAGGTGAAGCTAATTAATGAATTAATCATGGCCTTCGGCGATACCTACTTACATCAAAGCATGCTACATCGTCGACCTCCCTAGGGTTTCCTATCAAGTGAGGTGATGTCAAGTGTGAGCTAGTCTTTATTAAAAAAAACATAACCCTTGTTTTGCAGTCGTAGTCGGGTAAAAAAGGGTTGCGTTTTTACCGTTTGGATACGAAACCCTAAAAAACAAGCCACGATTTTGCTAGCTGAAAATTTAGAGTGCGTCAGTTTCTGTTACAACGAGCTATGAGCACGATTTAGTAATATAAATAGCATGGACTACCATGCTATTACTAAATCGTTGTATGATCGTCGTCTATAGAAAATAATGAGACGACGCGAAAAAGTTGAGGAACCCGATCTCGTGAAAAATCCGGCAAACACAACAATTAAATGAAAATCACTATGAAAACTAATCCAGTGCCAAGAAGTGTGGGTCGGTAAACTGCTCCGTACGTATCAAGTAACTAGGTGAAATTAGATTGTTATACTGACATAGTGATATTTTATCTTAGTGGCTCTTCCTTTTATATGAATAAATAGGTACCTACCCTAGTAGTTGGTCTAGTGGTAGATAGATACCCCGAACTTCAAGATGAAAGTCGGGGTATCTATCTCGACTTTCAAGTATAGTCCCGGCCCAACGCGCACCAAGGACTTTTCTCTTAATTAAGAAGATTATTACGTGCGACATTAAGGGGAAAGTCAACCTACTCTTTTCTCCGTGGTCATGACTGATATAGGTTTTATGGCATTAACACATTTTGTGTAATGTTTTAATCCAGGAAGGAAACAGTCTACTACGTTTGTAAAGTTTGTTTGGAGAAAAGAGTAGGTATTTATTCTACTCATTAAGATGTATGAACTGTGTTATGGTGTGAACTGGGATGTTGGTGAACTAGATAAATATAACTGGTCCATCAACATCCCAGTTCACACCATCACAAAATTTGATTGAGGAAGTGATATAACTTTAAGTTTATTTTAATATGATGTTCGTACTCGATGACATAGGGTTGACCCCTCTAATGGGATCGAAAAAGTCGGCTGGCTTAAGACAGGCCCAGAAATCGCACTTGACCGAGTTTTTTAAGCAAAACTTTAAGTTTATTTGCCACCATAATATTCTCAATTTGGTACTCGATGAGATAGGGTTTCCAACGATCGCATCACAGTCTATATAATAGGTACAAATCGCTCAGGCAGAAAAATAATTCGCATAAAGCACATGCTTTTTAACAGCTTGACAAGAACTTGAAGAACGTGAAGTTGTTTAGTTTTATTTAGGAGCTAGATATAGTATAATAGACACTCTAACATCTTTTACCTTACTTATCTATAAATATTCTTGTCACGCTGCAGAAGCCATGCAAAGATATCTTGACAAATGACTCTATCAAGTCCCATGCAAAATCTTATAAAAATATGGAAAGCATTTCTTCAAATAATCAGTAATCCAAGTGTAGGAAACACTTTATAAAATAATAGTCACTAACTTACTAAGTACTATTATGTTTAAAAGTGATGTATTATTAATTTATTACGTACCTGTCTTGACTAATGCTCTGGGAAGCGCGAGGACTCCACTCCCTGCCATCTCGCCTGCGACCAGCAGAGCCGCCTCTTTCACGGACAGTCCGCTGCTTCCGTTGCTCCCTTTCTCTCCATCGCCCTGTATGTATATATTAAAGTTTTATGTGTGTTATGCGACAATATTACACCTGTGGTAAATGTTATTGCGGTTTAAGATGAAGCACGGTAACCTAGAACTACAGGCTACGTAAATCTGAACTAATACGAGTATTGTAAAGAGGTATAACGTGTATGTTTGCAATGTACCTATGTATGATATTGGGGGTAATCTCCGAATCTACTGAACCGATTGCAAAAATTCTTTCACCAATGGAAAGCTATGGAAAGCTACATTATCGAGGAGTAGCCTATAGTAACTACTTTTAATATCGATATTCCCACGAAATCGGGACTTACGCGAGTGAAACCGCGGGCCTTTTCTAGTTTCTAACAATTAAGTATTCATAGTATATCACTTTAAAAATAGACCTGAGTATAAGTAAGTATATTTGAGAACTTTTAACAAAGCTTCTAAACCCACTGAATTGTTCATTATTTATTAAGCTGAAATTGGCTTAAATTTCATATAAACTTGGTAGGAAGTTGTATGAAACCTAACATTAAAATACCTTATTTATTACGAAAAGTTTTTCTGCTTTTTTTTTTAGAAACACGTTTCATCGATAGATACATGTAGGTACTTCATACATAATTCATTATTTTGTTAGAATATTTGAAACTAGAATGTTGTTAGAAGCTTCGGACCCCATATTTAATTATAATTACCTAGCAAAGATTCTAGGTGTTTGTTCCGAGTGTTTTTAAATAATATGAGACGTTGATATTCTTAGCTAATGCATTAACCTGCCCAGGCTACAGACATGGCATGCCCTGTCTGTAGGCCGGGTTTTTAAAGAATATGGAATCGATATCCCCTGCATGTCGTAAAAGCGACCAAAAGAAGTTTCTTGGTAGGAAGCTTCGACCCCGGCTTGTTACCACCCACCGGCCCCGTCCGTGTTCCGATACGTAAACCGGTGCGGTCACTATGGAAGACGGCCGCTTTCCGTAATAGTCGGGTCGGATCTAGTTCCACTGCCGTCTTCCATCTTCGATGGGTTTGCTACATCTTAGACGTGAGATAGAGGTCAATCGCTCACCTATTGTTTGTAAAAAATGCAACTCTGCCGAAAAATCGAGGTCATGTAGTAGTATATAGGTAGTTAGGCAGGTATTTTATCAAAAACGTGTAAGTTTAAAAAATTATCACTAAATTTAATATTAACAACGTACGTAATACCTATAATTAGACAGTTTTTGCTCGATATAAACTAATCAACGTTTTATTTTTTAATTGTAGTAGGTATCTACATACTTTGATCAGAGTACATTAGGTACAAAATGAACTAGATAGGTACTTGGGTTTCAATATTTTATTTTAGATAGCTGTTAGATACCTCTTCAGAAAACAATATCATTAGCCTTCCTTTTGGCTTCCACTCTTATAAAAAATCCGACATTCCCACGGGAACGAGACACCCATAACAGGCCTCATTCGAGCGATGCTCCCGATCGCATTCCTCTCGGGAGCCGGGAGGTCCGCTACAAGAACATTTCTAGGGACCAATTAGTTTATCCACACAGTTACAGTTTATCCACCTGTACCACACAGGATATATGGTAGGTGGCTTCTCTGCCGGACCCAGCGAGGTTGTCGTTAGCTCCTCTTAGAGGAACGAGTGGTAAGCGGCTTCATTGCTCCGGTACCAGTCTGGACAATCTGGTAGTGCCATTTTGGCACGTGGTAGTTTTCCTTATAGTGAACCGAACTAGCGTTTGGGGACACGATCTGTCTAAAACATCCCTGATGGCTGCTCCTCGGAGCAGCCTGACGGTACAGCAGACCCCTCCATTTATACCCAAAGTGGACATAGTTGGGGACGCTATGACATATATACCTAAATAGGTTATAGTCGAACGGGGTCCCATGATCCCTTAGTCGCCTTTGACGTCACCCACGGGAAGAGATGGATGGATGAGATAACCTTATTCTATGCCGGGGCTACACGAATCATGCCGGCTCACAACAAGCCACGTGTTCTAAAACTCATCATCCGAGCGTTGTTCCAGGTTTCATCCCTCTCGAGAGCCCGGGATCCGCTTTCCTACTTTTACGTCTCTACTTTGCACGATCTTCGGTATGGCAACCACGTGTTCTAAAACTAAACTCACTCAAATCAACAATGCATTTGCAGATTTGTTCTTGTAAACGGTTCGACATTTTTTAGAAATTGAGTAAATTATCGATAAAGTTTTTGAAGTTTTAATAATTTCGTACAATATTACCAACAATTGCTGAACCATTTTCGAGAAAAATCTAACAATGCTGAAGCATTCATGAGACATTTTAGAATATCTCAGATAAACAAGGAAATTTAAATTAGATAAGACCGGCTTTTTTTTATTTAGATATTCATAGGCCCAGCAAAATACATTTTTTTATTATAAATTTTCGATGACATTTGGCCCGACTCATTTCATTAAAAACTGGTTGCTATATTTTGTGAAAGAAATAGGATCCTTCTACTGTGTAGACAATTATTTTAATTCACCCGCGTAAGTCCCGATCCGGGGGAATATCGGGGTCAAAAGTAGGTAGGTAGCCTATGTTACTCCTCGATAATGAAGGTTTCTATTGGTGAAAGAGTTTTTGGAATCGGTTCAGTGATTTCAGAGACTAACCGGAAAATACACACATCCAATAAATGTCACCAACATTACCATCTATCTATAGGTAGGTACTAATATTAGTATAGATAGATTGTATTGGCTCCTTTAGAAAAAAACAACAGTGTGGGTTATATTAATGGGCATATTGGGTGCCTCACACCTACTTGCGCGTTATCATGCCTAATAAATAAAAATAAATAGTGACGGTACCAACTTTTAAGAGGAAAGGATACCTACTCGCTCTCAATAGAAACGTAGTCGACTGTTTTCACTCTGGATAAAGATATTAGAGCAAATATTATGTTTAGGTATGCCATAAAACCTATATCTGCCATGATCAGTCTTGCCCCCTATTTTGGATAGAAATAAAAACGGAGGTGTAATAGAAAAGAGTAGATATGCTTTCCCCATAAAACAATTGATACCTACCCACTACAGATAGTTTGAATCTAAAAGTGAAGTTAGGCACTTTTTAAGTAGGTTTTTTACTTGACAACCTCCGCGGCGCTTCGGAAGAAAGCCCGACTGCAATGCCTTCTGCATTGCAGTCGGGCTTTCTTCTTCGGGACGTTGCGGGTTCGATTCCCAAGCAAGTATTTACGCTTAAAACAAATATTTGTTTCTGGTCTCTAGCCACCGTAACACAAGCTTAGTAGGTTAGATTGGGCTAGATGGCGCAGTGTGATGAACCTGTGTACACTGCGCTATCTAAGTAATTCTTTTATCATTGAATCGAGACCAATGCGGGTAAAACCGCGACGAGCTGCTTGTCTAGAAAATTATAGAAGCCGAAAATGGCTATTGAATCTTAATAGCATTTAAAATGTTAGAATACAATTAAGGACAGGTATTATAAATACCTACCTGTCAACATTAACTTAATAAGACTATATTTTTTCAACCATCTTGTGGTCAATGGTATATTATGTATACTTAGTTGCGCAATTAATACATTAGATACTGTGATTATAACTTCACTTAAGCAATAACAGAAAAATATGTTTTATGGGACCTAGGAACGAGTAGGTATTCTTTTTTCATAGGCTCCTGTTTCCTCCCTGGATTAGAGCAAATATGTTTGTTTATGCCATCAAACTTAAATCTGCCATAAATATTTTTTCTCTCTTTCTCTAATGTCTTAATCCAAGGAGGAAACAGTCGACTACGTTTGTAAAGTTTGTATGGAGAAAATAGCAGGTATCCTTTCCCCTTAAGAAACTTGAGAAGAAAAGTTACCTACCTATGTATTTTTAATGATCCGAATTTAAACCAGGATTTTTTTTCAAAAACTAGGTTTAATGTGATATGTGGTTTCTGAAAGCGCACTCCGATGAGAAGAAACCACAAGAAACTCAAGGAGGGAACACCTTTTTAGGGTTCCGTATAGAAAGTGTAAACACGGGACCCTTTTACTAAGACTCTACCACCTCCACTGTCCGTAAGCCAAAATTTCGACTGTCTATAGACAGTCGAAATTTTCACTGATGATGTATTTCTGTTGCCGCTATAACAACACATACTAAAACAGATTTAAAAATAAATATTCAGATGAGGCTGCCATACACAAAAGTGTTTTTTGTGATAATGGTACAGAACCCTTGGTGCGCGAGTCCGACTCGTACTTGACCGATTTCTGTTATCATTTTTAGGGTTTCGTAGTCGACAAGAAACACTTACTTATAGTCATGTATGTCTGTCTGTCCGTTTGTCTGTCCGCGGGTGGTCCGCGGCTTATTTACATTGCAATCGGTCGGTAGTAGTGTTCAGATCCTAAGTTAATTTAATCTATACTAATACTAGCTGACCCGGCAAACGTTGTTTTGCCTTATAAATTATAGATAGTAGCCGATTCTCAGACCTACTGAATATACGTATACAAAATTTCATAAAAATCGGTCAAGCCGTTTCGGAGGAGTACGGTAACTAACACTGTGACATGGAAATTTTATATATTTAGAAGATTATAAAGAGGTAACATTGGTAACATGTATGTATGTATATATTCTTTCGGCGAACCGAGCTGTTGGGAAAAAAGGTATCGGTGGAAAATATTCTCTTTGAACCGATGATGGGCGAATGGTGATTTCTATGTACAATTGTATCGTTCAAGGGTAATTCTATATACCGTTCGGAGCTCATCTCCGAAACTACCGGATAAAATTCTTTCACCATTAGAAAGCTACATTCACCCTGAGTAACATAGGCTACTTTTGATCCCGATATTCCCACGGGATCGGGACTTACGCGGGTGAAACCGCGGGAATCTGCTAGTTTTATGATATATTTAAGATATTTACTTACATTTTTACTGACTAATGGCGTAGTCTCAGTAGCAGAAGAATTGTCTGTCGAAACGTTCCCTTTCTCTGCCGATGTATTCGCTTTCGACTCCACGCTTTTCGGCATTTTGTCCTAAAACAAACAACTTAAACTTAAGTAACGTTAAGTAATCGGGAACCACCTACAACCAAAAAAATATATCTAATAATAAAAACAGAAATCAAGCGGAATACATTAATAGAACAGGTTTGGTTTAGGTTCTTCTATTTCAAGTAAGTATGGTATCAGCTATCAAATAACAAGTTCCCATAGGGCGATCGCATACTAGTAGATATCTACTCGACTTTTTGATCGGTCGATTTCAAGCTAAACCGTTTACTTTTTCGAAAAACACTATTAAATAATAATACGTTAACGGCTCAGTGAGCTATCGGCCGATCAAAAAGTGTCTAAAACAGTCTACACACACCCCTAATCGTAACGCACAATATATCGATATAAGTACGTAGGTTTAAGTAATTCGATGGGCTATTTCCTGCCGGTCAATGGACCTAAATTGGCTGCCCTTGTTACAGTATATGGCTTCTCCACCTACCTATTGCACTTAGCTTCGCGGTTAAGACGTCTGTTCTCGATGGGCTCCGGCACACGACTGCGGGCCGAGCCGAGTCTGTGTGGATGGCTCGTCTTTGCTGGTATGTTGTGAATGTGGAATGAACATCGTTGTCTCAGCCAGCTAGAGGAGGACGTCTGAAGCGTGCGGTCAGTGCAGGTAGGTAAATAGTACCTAAATAATTATTGCCCGACGTTACATACAGCGCAATCTAGCCCTAAACTAAGCACTAGGCATGTATTATGGGTGCTATACAACGGATGTACCTTTTTTTAAGCATAAATACTTTCATCCGGTAGGAATCGAACCCGCAACCTTCTGCATTGCAGTCGACGCGTCGCAGAGGCCGTCGTCGTGAGGTGGTATTTTGGTTACCACCTCACGACGACACCACACTTTCGAAACATGATCTTTACTCTAAAAGAGAACTATCGTAATTCGGTCACTATTATTAGCGGTTTGGGCTGTGCGTTGATCCATCAGAGAAAAGGCGTTTTAAAAATATCGATTAAACTGTATCGAATACTTTGATATTATATTTACACAGTTTTGTATTTTTACATTCCCTATTCATTAAAATTTTGCCGTGTATCCTCGACATAGAATAAGGTTACCCCATCTCTTCCCGTGGGTGTCGTGAAAGGCAACTAAGGGATCTGAGGGAGACTAGCAAACCTAAAGTTCTCAACGCGCGGTGGCGGATAAACTGCATCGCACGGCATAAACATTATGCCGTGCGAGTGAGAAACTATTTAAATGAAAGTTATCCAAGAAGATGGATTGGCCGATTAGGTCCAATATTGTGGCCTCCACGTTTGCCTGATCTGAATCCACTTGATTTTTTTTACTGGGGGTGTTTAAAAGAACAAGTATACAAAAAAAACATAACCACAATTGAAGACCTGCGTGTACGCGTCCAAGAAGCTGCACAACAAATAGGAGAAAAAAACGGGGCAAGTGCGACACTCGCGCATAAAGGGTTCCGTACCACTATCACAATTGGATATGGAACCCTAAAATGGTTTACAACAACCAATTTTTAAATTTTATAGGAAAATATGAAATATTTATCTTCGATTCTTACTCCCATCAAACGACCGAATCACTGAAAAAAAAAAAAACCTTGGCACAAAGAAAATCTGAAACATAAAATAAACTCTTTGGTAAGTAAGGCAGACTAGTATATTTGACAGATAGGGCAGCCATTTTGAATTCCATGACCAACTCGATTTGTCCTCCTGTCCTTCCTGTCCTGACTCGACTCCTTGTTATTTTTGAAACACGTTTGTTGTATGGGAGCCCCTTTTAAATAATTGTTTTATTTCGTTTTTAGTATTTGTTGTTGTAGCGGCAACCGAAATACATCTTCTGTGAAAATTTCAACCTTCTAGCTATTACGGTTCATGAGATACAGCCTGGTGACAGACGGACAGACGGACAGACGGACGGACGGACGGACGGACGGACGGACAGACAGACAGACAGACAGACAGCGAAGTCTCAGTAATAGGGTCCCGTTTTTACCTTTAGGTACGGAACCCTAAAAAATTATAAGCGTGTCCTTAAGAGATCGTTTATAAAAAGGTTAAGGGCCTGTATAAGGGCAAGATGAGGACAATTTGAGCATTTGCTGTAACATTATGACATATTAAATCTTAATAAGTGTCCTTTTTTGTACAATACTTGTTTCAATTTTTTCATGAAAGATAGTACCTTCGATGCATTCATAGCACTAGCTTAGTAACTTATGATGACAAAAAGTTATTAGTATATTATTGTTATAGAATCCTTATGAAATAGGCAATTTTTTTCAATAGTTGGCCAGACAGGTTTCATACATTTTTTTTACACCACAGATGCTCAAACTTAGCAGAAAGTAAAGTTAAAGTAAAGTAAAACTAAATCTATCTTTGGGGACATCCTGTAAGTTACTAACTATAGTATTAAAAAAAAAATTAAGGTGATTTACAAACATCAATATTAGTGAACACATGGCGAAAAAAAAAACAATGCTATCGCCTAATCTGTGGACGTGATGCCCCGAAATGTGCAAAAAAGTAGACATTTTTCAATTTTTACTAAAAAGTGACGTACAGCTCGAACCGCTTGAGATAGAAAAAAAAACGTATTCTGGGCAGCCAACCCTTCCCCGCCAACCGCCCGTGCAGGGACATCCACTGGTCTCCGGACACACTGTATAAGTGGTAATTATATCCGTTGTCTAGTCACTGTAACACAAGCTTAATAGCTTACCACGGGGCTAGATGGCGCTGTGTGTTATTCATAGAATAGAATTTATTTATTTCTGAGGGTCCCGCCTACCTGGCCCACTCACCACTTATCGGCATCTATCCTTCGAGCTGAGTGGGAGCTCTAACTCTCACGACTCTTACTCTGACAGACCGGTGAAGCAAAGCCAGAGGCGGGGTACCGCTTCCTCCTCAGTGTTCACTCCCCTAGAGCACTCGGAAGGCCGCGGAGTCGCTACCTACTCCCCGACACTTAGCCTCAAGGAGATTATGGCTGCACTCCACAGGAATAGGGATAATCAGCCAAGTCAAGGGGGGGTCATAGTAACTGTGATAAAAGTGATAGATAGACCAGGTACTTTTACCACAACTCTCTATAAGATTTGGAAGCAACGTGAAAAGTCACTGTTCAGCATTGATTTCCAATTTCACTAAACTCGTACACTGTCATGAAACTAAATTGATTAATAAGCCCCCGAAAGAAGATCGGCGTTTTTCCTTAAGGATTTTACCTGGGGGTTAGAGGTACCTTAATTTTATTTTATGTGCCATCGCAAATTACGAGACATGGATTATTCAATTGATCTAAGCAAACTAAAGCCATGGTGTTAGTATTTTCGTCCTATTCTTATTATGTTAAAAGATATTGGATGTTAAAGTTTCACATTTGGGAGTTTCACACAAAACACCACTAGATGTCGTTATTTGCCTTGAATATCCATAAATCTGAATTGGTAAACCAATATGGCAGTTAATCAAGTCATCTTTCAGTCAATAAATCTTATTAGTTAAAAATAATTCTTTTCTTTATAAATTCTGGACCGATACGTGGAATTCTGTGGTCATTTAATGGTTTTACAAATTCAGATTTATGGACATTCGAGACAAGTAACGACATCTGGTGGTGTTTTGTGTGAAACTCCCAAAAATGTGAAACTTTAACACCCAATATCTTTTAACTTATTAAGAATAGGACGAAAATACTAACACCATGGCTGTTTAACGCCTTGCGCCACTAGATGGCGCTACTAAATATAATGCAACACGCTGAATCGCGCTATCGTTGCGTCTCAGCTAATTGTATGGGTAAGCCTTGAATATTTTTTGTACTGAGTTTTGTTAGAGGTAAAATAACGTAGTGTGTGTGACAATACAGTGTACTAGTGAGTTAGTAGTGAGTTTTATTTTATAGTCCCCTCAACCCCCTCTAGAGAGGAAACATTGGTGCCGAAACCAGGGACGATTGAGAGTGAACAAAGTGACTAAGTGTTGTGATTAACGGATTGTGGACCTTATTACCGTGAGTACTTTAACATACAAAAAGTGAAGTGATTAAAAGACTTGTAAAATTTTAAAATTTATAGATTACTGGACTTAGAAAATTTGCGATAATTTTGGACTTGTAAAAAATCTGTGAAGTTATTCTATAGACTTAGAATAATTTGGATAAAAAAATTTGGACACTTGTAAAATTTTAAATTTCATAGATTATCAACATAGAAAAATTTACTCTATACAGGACTTGTAAAATTTTCAAGTTTATATTTTCAACTTAGTACAAATTTACTATATACGGGACTTGTGATTTTTTTGCGATTGTATGCTATAGACTTAGCGCAATTTTCGGATAACATTGTTAAATACTAAGTTTAGAAGTGTTGACCTTACCAATACAAAATGTCTGAGTCGGAGGCAAGTACGAACGAGCGAATACAAGCCATCGCATTAAATCAGGAAGAGTTGGCAAGACTGATTACAAAAGCTAACAACAACTATAATAAGTCCCCTAAGTCGAGAAAAACAGCAGGATACATAGAAACAAGACTAGAAGGGTTGAATGAATCATGGAAAACATTTATGAACAATCACAATGAACTTACTAGTGCACGCAAAGAGGATCGAGATTTGCCTTATTTTAAGGAGAATGTATTCGACGAAACGGAGGAGATATATATGGATTACAAAACAAAACTAAAGGAGGATATGAGTACAGTATCTGCTCCGGCTAGTGCGATACAAATTACCGGCAATGCGAGTACAGAAGAAACAAAGTTACCACAAATAAATCTGCCTACATTTTCAGGAAGTTATACGGAATGGCAAACATTCCATGACTTGTTCGCGTCTATTATTCACAGAAATCCAAAACTGAGTCCAGTTCAAAAACTGCATTATTTAAAAGGATGTCTACAAGGTGACGCTGAGGAAGTTGTGAACAATTTTTCTATTACGGATGCAAACTATGAAGAGGCGTGGCTTGAGTTGAACAGGTTGTACCAGAACAAGAGATTTAATGCCAACGAGTTACTGAAAAAACTTTTCGGACAGAAAGTTGTTCCAGCGGGTTCATCAAATGGAATCAAGCAGCTCATAAATACTACTTGCAAATGCTTGAAAGGTTTTGCGTCGTTGGACATAGACACAAGTACGTGGGATGTCATCATTATACACATCGTGGCATCAAAGTTAGACAATGACACTCGGTGTCACTGGGAGACGAGCCTTTCAAAACACGGAACAAATGAGCTGCCAACGTTTGAGGAGATGAAGAAATTTTTGGAGTCGAAATATAAAACGATGGAGATTTTGAGTGTGACGACAACCAATAAGCCCGTTAATACGACAAAACCGAAAATTTTTCATTCTATGAGCACATCGCCCAAGACTATATCTTGCGCTATGTGTAGTGGAGATCATCACATTCATCATTGTAAAGAATTCTTTAAATATACGCCGAAAGAGAGGTCAGACTTCGTTCAGAATAAGAAATTATGTTTTAACTGTTTTATGCCGAATCATGCCGTCATGAAATGCAACCATCCAATCAATTGTCGTAAATGCGGCCGACGTCATCACACACTACTGCACATTAATAAAGAGAGTCACGAAGTGACAAAGGAGACGAGAAATGTTTCGCAGCCAGAAACAAAACCTCAACAGACTTCAATAGTTTCAACATTTGCGAGAAACTTTTCACCCTGCGACGTTCTATTAGCAACTGCCGAGGTTAGAGCTACAGCGGTTAACGGAGTTACTTATTTTGCACGAGCTTTAGTCGATCAGGGGTCACAAGCGTCATTTATTTCAGAGAACACTGTGCAAATACTGGGACTTAAACGCACACCAGTCCATGGCTGGGTGTCAGGAGTAGGAAATGGTCAAACCCGAGTTAAATATGTAGTTTCACTGTGTATTCAAGCACGCCATCATCCTAACAGTACAATCTCAGTTAACGCATATGTGTTAAATACCCTTACATCGATGCTTCCCTCAAAAGTGGTTCACGCACCGGATTGGTCAGAGTTACAAAACTTAACTCTGGCGGATCCTAAGTTCACAGCCCCTAGTAAAATTGATATTTTACTAGGAGCCGAGGTATTTAGCGAAATTATACTAAGTGGTGTTATAAAAAATCCGTCGAGAAATTTAATAGCCCAAAATACGGTTCTCGGCTGGATTGTTTCAGGCAAACTTTCGCCAAATACAACATCGGAACCTCGAGTGATTAGCATGCATATACAAGTTACGAGTACAGACGATTTATTGAAGAGATTCTGGGAAATTGAAAAGGAGCCAGATACTACCAACACGAAACAATTAACAACAGATGAAATTCAATGTGAAACAATCTTTCAAAACACAACAGAGAGAAGAACCGACGGAAGGTTTATAGTTCGATTACCTTTTAACAGTGAGGATCCAGAGTGTCAATATGGCCAGTCATTAGAAATAGCTAAAAGAAGATTCATGTCACTAGAAAGAAAATTGAGTAGGAATCCTAGTTTGTATAAGGAATACGCGAAGGTGCTAGATGAGTACCTGGAATTGGATCATATGAGACTTGTGCCAGAAGAAGATATTGATAATCCTAACGCAGTCTACCTGCCTCACCATGCAGTCGTTCGCGAGGATAAAGATACCACAAAGGTTCGAGTTGTCTTTGACGCGTCCTGCAAAGGTGTAAATAATGTGTCACTCAATGACGATCTTCTTGTTGGTCCAAAACTTCAGCAGGATCTGCATCAACTGTTACTGAGATGGCGTATTCATCGAATTTGCATTACTGCGGACTTGGTCAAAATGTATCGTCAAGTAATAGTCAACAATAAAGATATAAATTATCAGAGGATTTTATGGAGACCAAATGTAAATGAATCCATGAAGCATTACCAACTATTGAGGTTAACGTTTGGAACTGCGTGTGCACCGTACTTAGCGGTAAAGACCGTACAAAGTCTAGCTGAGTCTGGAAAGGAAAATTATCCTAAAGCAGCTGAGATTACAAACAATGATTTATATATGGACGACCTTATGACAGGCTGTGAGACAGAAACTGAGGCTATTTCTATTTTTGAGGATATGAACAAGTTAATGGAAGCAGCCGGATTTGAATTTCAGAAATGGAGTAGCAATTGTGATTCTTTAATGCAGCGAATGGGTGAGGAAAAGACACGAGAAGGAAAAGCTGTAGTGCTTAGGAACGACATGACATTGAAGATTTTAGGAATCACTTGGAACAGAGTGGAGGATAGATTTGAATACCAAATTAAACTGCCGTCAATGGATCTTCCTGTAACAAAACGTAAGGTGGTGTCGGATGTTGCACGCCTATTTGACCCATTGGGGTGGGTGGCTCCAGCGATAACAACAGCTAAAGCTTTCATGCAGAAGCTTTGGTTGGCAGGAATAGAATGGGATCAGGAGTTACCTAAGCCTTTACTTCACGATTGGATCACATATCGCGGGAAACTAGAGGAGCTTTCAAAATTCAATATTCCGAGATGGGTAGGAGCAAGCACAGGTGACAACCTTTTTGAACTACAGGGATTTTGCGATGCGTCGAGTATTGCTTACGCAGCAGTCATATATTCGCGGGTGATAGATAACCAAGGTAATGCACATGTCAATTTGCTTACTGCAAAGACAAAAGTGGCTCCCGTAAAACAAGTGTCTATCCCACGCTTAGAACTGTGTGGCGCTGTGTTACTGGCTAAATTATTACGCGACGTATCCCAGGTACTAGGAGTAAAGAACGAGAACATACGAGCATGGACTGACTCTTCAGTGGTTCTTGCGTGGTTAAGCAGTCATCCTAGCAAGTGGAAGACGTTCGTCGCAAATAGGACTTCCGAGATACTAACGATCATGGATGCCAGTCAATGGTCACACGTCCGTTCAGGAGATAATCCAGCGGACTGCGCATCTCGTGGTATTGATCCAAACGAGTTAGTCAACTTAGAGATATGGAAGAGTGGCCCCAAGTGGTTGAAAGATAAAGTTATAAACTACAATAGAGGAGACTTTAAGAAAACAATATTAGAAGAAAAAGGAAATAAGACAGTTTGTCTAAAAGCTACTTTCGAAGAAGAGAATATTTCAGAGGAGATTATAGATAGATTTTCGTCATTTAGAAGATTGCTGAGAGTTGTGTCATATTGCTATAGACTTTTATTGCCAAAAGATAAGCGTCGTAATATTTCAGAACAGTTGAAGAAACGGAGAATACTACATACAAATTAATTAAAATAGTTCAGTCTATTCAGTTCCGAGAAGCAATAGAGAATATCAGATCTCATGGACGTGTTATGAAAAAGAGCTCGCTTCACACTCTTTGTCCCATATTGGATTCCAAGGGGATTCTAAGAGTTGGTGGACGCATAGAAAAAGCTAAGCTTAAGTTTGAGACGAAACATCCAATCATATTGCCTGATAAGAGCAATCTTACCAAGTTAATAGTATTGGATGCACACTTCAAGACACTCCATGGAGGTCCACAAGTTATGCTTAATTACATAAGATCCAAATATTACATAATAAGAGCTAGAGATCAAGTTAAGAAATGTTTTAGACAATGTACTACATGCAGAAGATATTCTTCAGCTAACAAAACACAACTCATGGGACAGATACCGGAAGTGAGATTAACTCCCAGCAAACCATTCAAATCAACCGGAGTTGATTACGCTGGACCGATAAATGTCAGATTTGCACCTGGCAGAGGATCAAAAGCTTATAAAGGCTACATATGTCTTTTTATATGCATGGTCACTCGCGCCATCCATTTAGAGGTAGTATCGGATCTCACATCCAAAGGTTTTATTGCCGCTTTCAGACGATTCACGTCAAGGAGAGGTCGTTGCACAGACTTGTATAGCGACAACGGTACCAATTTCGTTGGTGCAAATAAACAACTACTAGATATGCTACGTACTGCTCAAGTTGAATGGCCCAACGAAATTGTTAATCTTTTGACACTGGAGTCGACGACGTGGCATTTTATACCTCCACAAGCACCGAATTTTGGTGGGTTGTGGGAGGCTGGTGTCCGTAGCGTGAAAACACATTTGAGGAAAGCTATCGGGGAGAGTACTTTAACTTTTGAGGAGTTAACGACAGTGCTGACACAGATTGAGGCATGCCTCAATTCACGCCCTATGTCAATATTGAGTAACGATCCGGGTGACCCTCTACCACTGACACCGGGTCATTTTCTGGTAGGAGAGCCATTGTTAAATATTTGTGACAGTTATTATGATGATGATTATTCTATTGTGGGCTTAGATAGGTGGGTATTATGTCAAAAAATGGTTTGTGGTTTTTGGAGAAAATGGTCGAAAGATTATTTGCTTAACTTAAATCAACGTTATAAGTGGAACGATAAGCTAAAAGAACCTAATGTTAATGATGTTGTTGTTATTCGAGAAGATAACGTTCCACCAGCTAAATGGGTCTTGGGAAGAATTGTCGAAAAACACCCAGGCTCAGATAATTTAACTAGAGTTGTATCACTAAAAACTGTAAAGGGTATATTAAAACGCCCCACTAGTAAAATTACTGTTTTGGTTTAAATCTTACTTATATTTTAAGAGTTTGTTTCTTATGCTATGGTGGGCGGTGTTTGTAATAGGAATAAGATGTTTTTTTTATACTTCGGCCATGGTGGGCGGTAACTAGTAACTTCATATATACTTACCATACCTACTAGTTACTGGTCATGTTACTACATGATTGATTGATTCTTTTATTCTTTTAAATTGACATACTTGTATATTTTGAGGATTAGTCCTAACTTTCTTTTTTTTTTTTATGTAAGTAAACCTTTATATGTTACAATAGCTTGAGTTCAAAGGTTTGTGAAGGACAAGTCCTTGGTGGGCGGAATGTTTAACGCCTTGCGCCACTAGATGGCGCTACTAAATATAATGCAACACGCTGAATCGCGCTATCGTTGCGTCTCAGCTAATTGTATGGGTAAGCCTTGAATATTTTTTGTACTGAGTTTTGTTAGAGGTAAAATAACGTAGTGTGTGTGACAATACAGTGTACTAGTGAGTTAGTAGTGAGTTTTATTTTATAGTCCCCTCAACCCCCTCTAGAGAGGAAACAATGGCTATAAGTTTACGTAATCAATCGAATAATCCATATTAAACTTGCGATTGAAACAATTTGTTACAACAAATTGTTTGTAGTGTCGAGTATAATATCTGTGGAACAAAGCTGGTCCATTTTGAACGGTCTTCTATAACAATCTAAAATCATTTTTACTAGGTTTCACGAAAATGAAATTGCAGCAACACATTTTTCCTCAACGCGTTCCCGCCAAAAATCACAATTATTCAGTGTAATTGCCAACAGAACAAAATGACACTGACAGCTTAAATGACAATGACAGTCCATGCTTCATGTTTGGCTGTCAAAAACAAAAAAGAAGAGCTTCTCACTCGCTCAAGCTGACTCAAAAAAGAGTAGAAGTTTTTCAAAGAAATTGCTTAATTTTCGTCTAAATCTCTTTCTTTTTGCCTAAAGTTTATAATAGTAACAAATACTAGTGAGTCTTTTCATTTTAAAATAGAATTCATCGTGATCCATTGTCTTTTTCCGCGATAAGGTAAAATTGATTACAGTACCGTTCTTCGCACTACTCGGTTGAGCTTGATCCATTTTCCTTTTCAAACTTTTGGCTATTCTATTTTTTGTTTCACTAGTATAAAAACGCGAGTGCTTGTAGAAAATCTTACGCTAAATGTTTTGTCTGCTAGTGTTCTAGGTTAGTTATCTAAGATCAAGAAGAATACGATTTTAAACTTAACTTTTAACAATGGCTGAGTTGTTTATTTCATTCAACAAATAAATCAATTTCGGTGGAGTTACTTAGGCGTCGCTAGTTTTAAAGATTTGGGACAGTATCCAATTAAAAATTTATATCATCATAAGAAAATCAATATATATTGCAAAGTTCATCCTAAGTTCTAAACACATCCCTAATGTTGTAGAGGCAATCACTTATAAAAATTGCTTTTATCATTTTGTCGTGCACTCTTTATTTGTGAATTTTGTGACTCATTTTTAGGTTGATTATTGATTGGTTTAAAAATATACTTTACTAAATTGTACATACCTAAGTACTTGTGATATCATCTTTTTTGTAGTAATTGTATCAGGCCATAGTAATTGTACTTACAATACCTAAACTCCTTTCAAACTAAACAGTAAACAATTTCTTTAGCATTCAATTAGTAAGTGGTCATACCTACATACTATTGTAAATAATTTTAGTTTTTGCACTCCTACCAAGGGTGACAACTTTTTTTCCATGTAAATGTTTTATTTTAAATGTAATGCTATATCCAAAACGCATTTTTATTAAAAATTTATGCATAAATAAACAATACTGAGGTGGTATAAAGATGTTTATATAATCTTTATACCATACCAATCTTTATGTTTATATAAATAAACAATACTGAGGTGGTATAACTATGTTTTTTTTTAAATGTAATGGTATATCCAAAACGCATTTTTATTAAAAATTTATGCATAAATAAACAATACTGAGGTGGTATAAAGATGTGACCAGTAAAGTGGTTTTGTATACATTCTAACCTAACTGTTACCACAGTGAAGCTAAGGAAATGATTTACTACCAGTCCATTTAAGCTTATTTTAGGCTATGTTCAATTAAATTAAAAAAACACATTAATAAATGAGGAGGTTAGGAACAAAAGGTAACATTTACAGAATTTCGTTTATTCAATAAATTGAGAAATATTTTTTCTAGTTAATCTGTGATAATATTATTTTGTTTTTATTTGCCATAATGGTGTCCATTATTTAGTCGATTATAATTTACTTAAAGTATTTGTGTAGGCCTTAAATTTATCCCAATATCCTACAAAGTATCTGAAAAATGACACCTATTGATCCTATACCATACTAAGAAAAATGACACTCTTTGATATTGAAGTCTTAAGTGGCTACCGTGGTTGAATAAAAATGATACTTTTTGTTCCGGAAGCAGCCTAATGAGTGGATTTTTCTATGAGAAATGAGCTTTTTTTGATCTGTATTATTTCAGATTCAGATGAAAATCAACCTAGTGAGCCGGATTAAAAAAAAACAAAAATAACCAAATACATAATTGTTACCTTTTGTTCCTAACCTCCTCAAATGTACCTAATCTAATTATTAATCAATGTACAAATAACTCCATATACACAGATTAACATTAGAATTTCATACATATTGCTTTGCTTTAATGGTTTTTAGGGTTCTGTATCCAAAGGGTTAAAACAGGACCCTATTACTGAGACTTCACTGTCTGTCTGTCTGTCTGTCAATCTGTCACCAGGCTGTGTCACATGAAACATGATAGCTAGACAGTTGAAATGATCACAGATATATCTCTGTTGCCGCTATAACAACCAATACTGATGACGACCTCTGTGGCGCGTCGTGCGAAAGCGCGACTGCAATGCAGAAGGTTGCGGGTTCGATTCCCGCCGGGTGCAAGTATTAATGCTTAATAAATAAATATTTGTGTCCGGTCTGGGTGTCCCTCTATGTATAATATGTATGTATTTACAAAAGAAAAATAAATTTAAGTATTATATCCGTTGTCTAGTCACCGTAACACAAGCTTAGTCGCTTACCACGGGGCTAGTAGCGCTGTGTGTTGTTCACTGAATTTATTTATTTATACTGAAGACATATATTTAAAGGGGGCTTCCATACAATAAACATGATTGTGTTTTTTGTGTTAATGGTACGGAACCCTTCCTGTGTGAGCCAGACTTGCACTTTGTTATTTTTGATTAATTTGCGATTTCTATTTTTGTTCTTTTTTATATTATGTTGCTCATCATTCAATCTATTTGCGAATGTCTTATAAACTTATAATGTTAAAATGTTAGGAATATTATGATAAAATAGGTATATTCATTATTTTATTACTATATTTCTGAAAAGAAGGATTTTGTTTTCAGAGACAGAAAAGATGGGACTTTCAGTATATCTTGATTAAAGTAAGTTATTGAATTAATCAAATTTGACCTTGTTTGAACTCTTAAAGATAGTAAAGATTTTCTTAAATGTTTTACAGAGTACATGACCAACAAAATGACTAACATAACAATGAATACGGAGGAGTCTGACTCCCTCAGCACGGTGCCTTCAGATGGACATCCTGAAGATCCAGGTAACATAGGGATCAATTAACTCCCACTAAACAATATATACCCTCCATGAGTTTCTCCCAATAAACACTAGCTGCGCCTCGTGGTTTTACCCGTGTAAATCCCGATCCCGCAGGATTATCAGAATCAATCCTATGTTACTCACAATATACATCACTTAAACTATCCCTATGCAATTTTTCGTGAAGAGGGAACCAACAAATATAAAAACAAACGTTTGGATTTTCATTTAAGTACTTACTTAAGATATTAAAGTCCACAAATATTTTTCATTCACATTAATCTTTTTCGAAATACTCACGGGGTCAAGAGTTGCGCGGGAGGAAACGCTAGTAATGAAATAAATACAAAGATTTTGAAAAAGTTTTCTCTTTAATCACTCAACTGGTGTTGTTGTGGCTAAAATTCGATGATCTAATCTAATACATATAAAATTCTGAGTTCTGACCAACCGAAAGTATATTTGAACTCACAACCTTTGTAATTTTATATTTAGCTATAAAATATACAATTACAAAGCTATTCTAGCTATACATTGATAAGGGAATCCAACATGATTCTAGTTCATCACTAATAAATAAAATGCCATGTTTTCTTACTAGGTACAGAGGAAGCTCCCACCTCTATGGTGTCAAGCGAGGCAGAGTCCGAAGGCAGCACGGCCCCTGACACTCGGCCCGAGATAGCCGATGCTTTAACGAGCTTAGCTAGTGAATCCACAGACTATACTCAGTTAGCTAATGACAAACCATTGATATCATGCACTGGTGATTGGAAGCCTGGTGGAAGTGTTTCCTCATTTGTTTCTACTAGAGGTAAGAATTTAAGTTTTCCATGAATAAAATTGACAAACTTAATTTAAAGCCTGTGTCTACTTCAAAAATAAAATTAGGCATAGGGCAGGTAGTGGTTTTTCCAGATACCCGACACATTCTTCGCTGAGTATCTGTAATTTGAACCCAGTGAAATTGAAAAAAAAAGACTTTAGTTAGTTTAGTTTGGGTAGTGGCCTTTAAGGGAATACCATGTAAAGTTACATATTATTCTTCATATTCTTAGAACTTCGAGAGCAAGTATATCTAGTAGATGATTTGAGACCTCTTAACTTACATACCAGCGAATGGCCTCTATAACAGTCATGATGGATACTAATAACGCTGCTGCTGTACCTAACTTGTTTGTGATATAGCTTTCAACCAAATGTCTTTCCGAGAAAGGGCCTCTATACCCTCCAGCATCATAAGGCATATTCAGGGGAGTTACAGACAGTTCATGCCAGGCACAGCGGCATCATACACACTTTTTGGATTATAAATTAGGATTAGAAACTTCATCTTTGTGTTTAACATTATTAAATTTGAAATGTCAGGTTCAATGTTACCATGGGGTCCTCACAAGGGTTCAGTGGTGGCTCCTCCGGACTCAGATCTGCGACCCGGGGAGTACGTCATGAGACTGTTGTTTACTGAGTTCACTGTACAGGCTGAAAGAAAGATGGAAGCAGTCATGGCGGAACCATTGGTAAAGAAACATTTTTTTAAATTCTTAATTATATGTCTTATTTTGTAAAAATGGGAAATTAATGTGTGTTATACTTATAAATCCTCTTTGACGCGTCGAGCAAACACCCGGCTGCTATGCAGATGGTAGTGAGCTCAATACCCGCTTAGAACAAGTACAAGGAACAAGCTGCATATAAATGTGTGTTTTGGTCTTGGGTGTGTCTAAATGTATAATTTACATAAAAATGTAGTTTCATATCTGTTAACTACTTCCCATAATACAAATCTTGTTACTTTCTTTGTATGGCGCTGTGTGCAACATCCTGCAAAATGTATTTATCAACTATATAATTTTTTAACAGGAAAAGCCACTGAACAAGACACTGCAACGGGGCGAGGATCCCCAATTAGACCAGATCCTATCGGCATTCGGTACGGTGGCAGAACACTGCCTTCCGTCATTGCTGAGGGCACTATTCGGCTGGCTTGAGCGTCAGATGGCTGACTCACCACAGCTTAGTGAACAGGCTAAGAAACCTCATCAAGATTTGAGAAATAAAAGGTAAGGATAGGAAACTTTTATAATTATTAGTATAAGGTACCTTTTATTATAAATATTTTACTAGCTCCGTCCCGCGGTTTTAACCGCGTAAGTCCCGATCCCGCGGGAATATCTGGATCAAAAGTAACCCATGTCCTCGAAGGTTCCATCTATCTCTATATCAAAATTAGAGAGAGCTACTCGGTCATTTATAATATTAGTAAAGATGAATCCAGCTTTTCCATTGCGGATTTAGTTTTAGAAACATTGTATTTTGCACTATTACTATTATAATTACAAATGGCTCATTCACGATCAATTTTAACACGATGGAAATGAGTTTTAAAATAATTTTAATTTAAATAACCATGTAAGGTAATTATCGTATATAAAAAAATAGAAATATGTTGTATCATTACTTTTAATTGTAACCTTTTGTTCCAGTATTATCTACATAGTATCAGGCAGCGGCGCCGGCCCAGAAACAGTGGAGCGTAGTTGTGAGGAACTACAGGCAGAACGTAGAGACCTAGCCGTTGAGTTCCTCTTCTGTCTAGCTCTGATTGAGGTGCTAAAGCAGCTGCCGTTCCACCCAGGTCATGAGGATCTCGTGCAATACATTGAGAATGTAGCGTTCAAACGCTTCAATTATAAGGAAGGGTAAGAATAGTGTTATATGTTTTTGAAGTGCTTAAATAGTTCTAAGAATTTTTCTTTAAGAGTCAATTTATTTGGTTCTCATAGTAATATTCTTATTGCATCTTTAAAGTGCCGACTGATGTCATGCCGAATATCTGTGTATGCATTCTACCTTTTATTTTAGCGACTACGTCTTGGTTCTAATCGTTTATCTATTTGTTTCACAGATTACAATCCAACCCAAACGCAGCGAATGTGCATATAATAGCAGACTTGTATGCGGAAGTCATCGGAGTTCTTGCACAGTCGAGGTTTGCATCCGTCAAGAAACGTTTTACTGCTGAACTAAAGGTAATTATTAACATCTGTTTTAAAATATAACCAACCAGCTGCGCTCCCCGGTTCCCGTGGATATAACGGGATAAAAGTAGCCTATTATACTCCTCGATAACGTAGCTTACTATTGGTGAAAAAAATTATAATATTGGTCTAGTAGTGTCGGAGTCTATTCATTACAAACAAAGAAATAAATATTTCCTCTTCAGAATATTAGTATAGATAGATTATATCTATTTAGTAGCTGCAGCCCGCGGTTTTTAATTACCCGCGTAATTCCCGATCCCGTAGGAATATCGAGATAAAGAGTAACATGTGTTAATCCATATCACGAAGAAGTTACGAACAAAAAGTTTTCGGAAATCTGCACAAGATGGGGACACACGCCGTCGAAGCCGCGGAATGAAGCTTACAAGAACTTATTGAAATTTTTCTAATTTTATTTTCGCTTTTTTCTCAATTGCAAAGTCCTACTACAATTCAATATTATACTTTGCAGGAACTAAAAAGCCGTGAGCCGTTACCCCATACTACACAAAGCATAATATCGCTCCTAATGGGTATGAAGTTCTTTCGAGTAAAGATGGTTCCGATCGAGGAGTTCGAAGCGTCGTTCCAGTTCCTTCAAGAGTGCGCCCAATACTTCCTTGATGTGAAGGATAAGGACGTCAGGCATGCACTCGCTGGGCTCTTTGTTGAGATATTGGTTCCTGTGGCTGCGGTAAGTTGTAAATTGAAAGTTCACTTTATAAATATTAATAAGTAAACTAAACATAACCCTTATTTGACTGTCGGGTAAAAAGCATGAAACAAGCTCAGCTACCCAAGTACCTACTAGCTTAATAGGCGAATACTGAAACGCCTCTTAAAATTTGAGGCGTGCCATACCAGCTTAACTGGCGAATGAAACACCACTTAAAATTTGAGGCGTACTTAAATAATTGAGCAGCTTCTAAATTTAAAAATAGTATGGGAGTTTTTTAATTTGAGAGGTGCTTAGTTGTTTAAGTAAAACTCAAATTTTGAGTTGCGTTTCTGTATTCGGCCGTTAGAAGACTAAAGCGGGCAGGCGGACGGAACTTATAAATTCCCAAGTGGTCCCATCCGCCTTTTCTGCCTGCTTTAGGCTTCTAAGGCTAGTAGGTACTTGTCTAGCTGAGCTTGTTTCATTATTTTAGTACTACTGTACTACTGTTTGCAGTCGGGTTTCTTTGATTTTCTAATAACTTTGTTTCTCTTTTATTTTCCAGACTGTAAAAAATGAAGTTAACGTGCCGTGCCTAAAGAATTTCGTTGAGATGTTATACAGCCATACTTTAGACGCAAGTACGAAGTCGAAACACCGTCTCGCGTTGTTTCCACTCGTTACCTGCCTACTCTGTGTATCGCAGAAACAGTTTTTTCTAGCAAATTGGCATTGCTTCCTTGCGATGTGCCTTTCTCATCTCAAGAATAGGGATCCTAAGATGTGTAGAGTTGCCTTAGGTAAGACTTTAACTTAGTATATATTTACGTCGGGTTTTTTATGTATGTTTATCGATTACCCGAAGATGCCTGGACCTTTTGTTTGAAAGGAAATACCTCACAGGTGATCTCATAAAAATATGGTGAAGATTGGATGATGAACAGAATTACACCTCAAAAGTGCAGTAAATTGCTTAGTTTCCATCTGTAGAATAAGGCCATAAAGAATAAATACCGATGAATGGAGCATCTGAAACCACCGTCTCATCAGAAAAAAAGAAAATTTCTCAATGATTTAACTTATGGTGACAAGTTAATAGTGCATCTATATAATTAGACATGGGTCTTGATCACGTTATAGATAATAATTTTTAGGGTTCCGTACCCAAAGGGTAAAAACGGGATCCTATTACTGAGACTTCGCTGTCTGTCTGTCTGTCCGTCTGTCACCAGGAGATGTATTTCGGTAGCCGCTACAACAACAAATAAAAACAAAATAAAACAAATATTTAAGAGGGGCTCCCATACAACAAACGTGTTTCAAAAAGTACAAGGGAATTTTAGTAGGTACAATGTGAGGTCGCTTCTGATTGGTCGAAGTCAAATCGAGTTGGCCATGGAATTCAAAATGGCTGCCCTATCTGTCAAATATACCAGTCTGCCTTCACTTACCAAAGAGTTTCTTATTTGTTTCAGATTTTCTTTGTGCCAAAGTGTTTTTATTTTAATTTTTTTTTGAGAGATGCTGTCGTATGTTGGGAGTGAGAATCGAAGCTGAATATTTTACATTTTCCTATCAAATTTAATAATTGGTTGTTGTAAATCATTTTAGGTTTCCGTACCCAATAGTGATAGTGGTACGGAACCCTTCGTGCGCGAGTTTCGCACTTGGCCGGGTTTTTTTTATTAATTAGTGGTTGTAATATTACTAAGATAAATGTTGTATGTTGTTACAGAATCTCTATACCGTCTCCTCTGGGTATACATGATCAGGATAAAGTGCGAGAGTAACTCCGCGACTCAGTCTCGGCTTCAGAGCATCGTCAACTCATTGTTTCCGAAGGGCTCAAAAGGCGTCGTGCCCAGAGACACACCACTCAACATATTTGTCAAAATTATACAGTTCATAGCTCAAGAGAGACTAGATTTTGCAATGAGGGAGATCGTTTTTGACTTACTGATGGTCGGACGGCCTATTAAAATAATATTGACACCGGAGCGTATGTCGATAGGGCTACGCGCGTTTTTAGTAGTTGCTGATAGCCTCCAGCAGAAGGAAGGCGAACCTCCAATGCCTAGAACATCAGGAACTTTACCATCTGGCAACACTCTTCGTGTAAAGAAGACGTTCTTGAATAAGATGTTAACAGAAGAGACGGCCCGGTCGATTGGGATGAGCGCATATTTCCCTTTCGTTCGAAGGGTTTTGGTTGAGATACTCAGGGCTTTGGACGCTCATTACGGCAGGCCATTGATGCTGACTAATACTCAGAATGTTACGAAGGAGCAGGAAATTAATACAGGCGAAAGGAAGCCGAGAATCGATCTGTTCCGGACTTGTGTCGCCGCTATACCAAGGTAAGAACATCGTATGCTATTATTTTTTGTCGTGTGAAAGAAAACATCGTAAGGAAACCCTTTGCTTAGTTGGATCCAGACTTATCCCTCTTATTTATAAACGATGACTAAGTTTATGTAACGTTTTTCTTTGACTTTGAAACTTCATGTCACAGTACAAAGACAAACGTCACATCATGTTTATAAGTAAGGCGTTTATTGACCAGTATTTTCCCTTGTCATGGTCTACTTAGGTAGAAGGTGCTGGGCAACCCTATTCTATTGAATATATGTACATTACACAGTGCCATAAATATCATGGATTGAAGGTGTTTGCGGGTTTTAAATCAAAAAGGCTTGTATTTTTTACTTTACAGACTAATTCCCGAAGGTATGAGTTCAAGCGAACTAGTCGACCTTCTTTGTCGACTAACGGTTCATATGGATGAGGAACTGCGAGGACTATCCTTCCAGAGCCTTCAGACACTTATTGTAGACTTTCCCGAGTGGAGGCAAGACGTTCTTGCTGGATTCACACAGTTTCTGGCTAAGGAAGTACAGGTATACTTTAAACTTTGAAATTAACAGGTGAATTATTGATATTCGTTGAAAATGATGATGATTATAATCCGTTGGTCTTTATCGAAATTGATCTAGCAGTTCCAGAACCTACTTATTAATTGGATCAAAAAAATCTTTATTTAAAATACTTATTAGCAACTTAAACCCTATTTGTAACTAACTTGGATGTTTTCATTGATAAAATGATTTAAAAACGGGATCTTAACAATGTTTATCATCATTTATTTTGGTGAAGCTGTTTGTAATTAATGGCAAAATATCGAGCTCCGCAAAAATACATTTAAAAACATGATAAGTATCCCTTTTTAGGGTTCCGTACCCAAAGGGTAAAAACGGGACCCTATTACTGAGACTTCGCTGTCTGTCTGTCTGTCTGTCTGTCTGTCCGTCCGTCCGTCCGTCCGTCTGTCACCAGGCTGTATCTCATGAACCGTAATAGCTAGACAGTTGAAATTTTCACAGAAGATGTATTTCGGTTGCCGCTACAACAACAAATACTAAAAACAAAATAAAACAAATATTTAAGAGGGGCTCCCATACAACAAACGTGTTTCAAAAACTACAAGGGAATCGAGTAGGTCGTGGAATTCAAAATGGCCGCCCTGTCTGTCAAATATACCAGTCTGCCTTCTCTTACCAAAGAGTTTCTTATAAGTTTCAGATTTTCTTTGTGCCAAAGTTTTTTTTTTTTCTTTTTTTTTTGAGTAGTGTGGTCGTATGAAGGGAGTAAGGATCGAAGCTAAATATTTCACATTTTGCTATGAAATTTAAAAATTGGATGTAAATCATTTTAGGGTTCCGTACCCAAATGTCATAGTGGTACGGAACCCTTCGTGCGCGAGTGTCGCACTTGCCCGGTTTTATTAATAAACTAACTTCTATAAGTTCAACTACATCTTTTCGTTTCCAGGACATGTGCCCACAGTTAGTCGAGAACGGTCTCCGAATGCTGCTCCAACTCCTAACTAGTTGGAAGAACGGCGAGCCTTCTGTAACGGCCGTGCCCGTCAAGGCAGAGCCTTTAGCGGCTGTTATACGCGGTGCCGAGGCTCTTGGGCTAGTCATGCTGTGCCAGTGTAAGGCCTACCCGAGGAGGTTGGCTGTTCACGTGCTTAGGTAACTCATTAATAAAATCCTTTTACCCCACCTATTCGTAAAGGGTGAACAGGGCATGAACTAGCGCTTTGCTACTGCTGTTGATAACAGGCGGGCGGGTTTTAGTAGAACTTGGCAGTTTTTGGTTGAAATTGGTAGGTAGTGTCTGACGCGATCAATGGAAAGTAAGTTGAACTCATTTACTCATAGAGGGCGATAAAAAGTAAAATATCCACCTCAGGAGCAAACACTATTTTTCGCTCGAGTAAGGTACTTTGAATATCTCGATTCACTCAGGATTTCTCTAACTCTAGGATTAACTCTAGAATCATTTTCTCCTCTCTGGATTAAAAAAAACGCTTTCGCCGGGTATAGTGTTTTCTCCGCTAGGTATACAATCTACTATTGTTACCCCGCTAATTTATCCCAGTGTAGGGCACGGGGCTCATTAGAAAAGTTGTTTTTACTGCAAACTTTTCGAAAACTACATTACAGTATTTTGTTATATTGTATCTACAGAGAATCGAAACTTCTACTCGAGAAACTGCAGTTGACGCGCGACGAGCCAGCGCTGATTGACGCCGCAGATGCCCACGTGCCACATTTCGCGGAAAAATGCCTTCCCATGCTTCCACCGGCCGAGAAGCAAGCCGTGTTAGCCGCCGGAACACCGGACCTCGTCTGGATAGCAGAGAGAACACACGCTGTTTGGACCGCAGGTACAAATGAAGTACAAGTCTTACAGACCACCTATTCTACAACTAAAATGTCTTGACTATGACTTAGCTCTGTGTAAACTTTTTTGAAAAACGATACAAACAATTTTTAAAATTTTCCATAGTTTCGCTAAAGCTTTTGAAGTACTTTACCGTTTTTTTTAAATAAGCAGAGTTGATGCATAATCAAGACATTTTAGGAAAGTTCTAATTGACTGATATATCAACGCACATCTTTAACATACATATGGATCCACTACGTAAAATTGGAAATTCCTTCGTCAATATCGAATACGGTGAATCGGCGATTCGGAGTGAATTATTGACGCTTGTGAAAAAATGGACTTAAGTCGGTCACTTAGATCGCGATAAGTGCGAATAAGGTTCTCGCTTTGCGGTGAATTTGTGTAGATGTATTTTTCTTAAAAAAATATTGTATTTCTAGAATAAAATTATGTTTCCAAGGTCTTCAACACGATGAAACTTCAAGCAAAAACAGCTGGAGCGGTAGCGCATCGAACGGAGCTGATCCTTGGGAGGTAACCTAACCATTTTACTGGCTAATTCACTAAAACATACTGACTGACTATGGGTACCTACTGCTTGGTCTAAGTCATAGAAAGGCGATCATGCAAACCTGGCCTACATAGTGGCAGGCCGGGGCTATGAAATCGTGATCATAATACTAATAAAAACCGATATTTTATTTAACGTCGAGCGGACAACTTTAAGCTCTTTAGTTAAATCATTTTAAATCTGTATTATTCTTCTTAAAATAAAAAGTCTTGACTGACTGAACAGCCTAAATCACTGGTGTTAGAGCAGGGGTTCCCTAACTTATTTGAGGCGCGCCCCCCTTTCGACCATAAAAAAAATCCACGCACCCCCCCCTCCAGTCCAGATTATCAGGCCAGAATAAAAAGTGTTCGAAATAAGTATTTTTATTGCTCATTATAGTTTTCAAAGTCATACAAAAGGTATTTGGCAAGTTGTACCAAATACCTTTGATAGCGCCTGTGAGGAGGAGGTAGAGAATATAAGTTCTTAACATGATTGAGATAACATTGGCCGACTACACAGGTGACCCGCGCCCCCCTGTAAATGCCAAGGCTTTACAGGAAGGCGCGCCCCCCCTGGGGGGCGCGCCCCCCCCCAGTTTGGGAACCACTGTGTTAGAGGCTTACAATTTGGAGGGTGTGATCTTTGTATTTCGTAGGTAATCAAATTATACCATTTTGACACTTTTATACGTGTAAAATACACTGGCAAACAATGTATGACAAAAGTATCAAAACTATGACATTGTCATGAAAAACAAGGATTTTTTTCCCTTACCTACGCCATAAGATTCAGGTAGACCTGTATAAACATTGGAATTATATAGCCTCAAAATCTGAAATTCTAACTTTTATTTGCTGTAATCGGTTAAACGTGGTTTTAGAATACTTAACCATGTCTCGCTGAGTTATTTAGCCGAACTACCTATTGTACGTGAATAATCTCCTTTGATATATTCTTACTTATAACTTATAGTATAACAAAACGAAAATGGATTTGTTTAGAAATTAATACAGATATTATTTTTGCTAGGTGGTGTTATTCGGGCTACTCGAGCGGAGCCGCGTGCCAGCGCGATGTCAAGCTACAATAGCGCAAGCGTGGCCGATATTACATGCCAGAATACACGCTCTCTTCACCATAATAGAACCAGCGTAAGTTACATTACAAATGAAATTTGACTATCTTTGTGACGCGTGCGTTAAACCATCTTAATTTTGTCTTGTTGCCTTCTGGCGTGATGATCTAGATGCATTCGATGTAAACTGGGCAAACACCGCCCAAGACCGACAAGCTTAAAAAAACAAATGACCATGCCTTGCAGTGAGACAAAATAGGTTGATGAAAAAAAAACAATGGAATACTTATTTGGATATTATTCATAAAAAATGTGTCAAACCAGCGTATTGTAAAATATAACACTTCTTTTTCCTTACTTTGTCATTCTTGCTAAAACCTAGAAATAAAAAACGAATTAGTGGATGGTATGTTAGAGGAACTAATGCCCTTAAAATTAAACTAAAATATATGTTACATTCGTTATCTATTAAATATTTACAGACCAGTGAACGACAATCGTGCATCGCTCCTATCTCGGACACCCGCTTTACCCAGGAAACCTGAGAAAGAAAGAGATGGTTATATGCAAGTAAGTTTTTGTCGATACTCTTATGTACTTGATAGTTATTTATTTTTCATTATTTCATAATATTTGTAGTGAAAACAACCATGTTAGTTTAAAATCGTGATTTAGATTCTTTTTACATTAAATGTGTCCGTGCCATTGATATTTGATCCACTGAATCAATTTGGTAGTCTGCTCTACAATTGTGGCTCAATGGAGTCTCGATAGTTGTCAAAACTCTAATGACATGATAAATTTTTTTAACACCAGCGACGCGACGTATCTATTGCAAACACATGACACTACTATTGCGAGTCCAGTGAGATTCTATAGCGATAATGTTACTATTGAAGTTTCAGTAGACAACCAAATTGGTCACAGCCTGGATATAATGTCAATATTGCCTCGATGTAGCGGCAGTGGTAATGTAAAATAGCAGTCTCGCACCTCTGTATATTTTGTTGGTACAACTCGTTTCCAGGTGTGGAAATACTACACAATGATGGCGTATCTAGTCGTCCCGGCCGTGCCTAGCCCCGTGATACGATGCGCAAGCCCGGACTTGAGTCTCAGGTATGTCACCACACATTGCTACACGACCATACTTGACGAGACGACCGACAATCGCGCGACTATGGGGATAAAAACTATTAGCGAGTTGTAGGTGGCGCTACAGTTCAGTGTTCCGAAGAACTTTAGTGTCCTTAACTATGAGTTTAAGTATGAAATTGACTTGTGATTAGGATTACCTATGAAATGAGGTGTTTAAAATATAATCATAAAGCGCAATATTTTATTATTAATTGATCCAGTTTTGAAACACTAGGTCTCATAAGATTCAGATTTATATTTGAAAAAAAAAATTAAATACAACTAACCTTATAACTCCCATAGATTACAGAACATTTTAGAATGGAACATTCAACAGTAGCGCCATCTGAAATGATCAAAAAGTAGTTTTTGACCCCATTATACTTTCGATTGCTCTGTGTTGGCTCCTATAGAGCAGTCGCTTTGTGGAGATTGAATATAACAAAAAAACAATAATGCATTGACGACAACACTTTAAGAGGACAGTCCCCATTCTCTTTCTCCATACAAACGTAGTCGACGTTTTCCTCCCTGGATAAAGACAGAGAAAATATGTTTATGCCATAGGTAAAACACAGATCTGTTATGACTATGCATCTACCTTTTGATTTTTTTGATTTTTTATTACTATTCTAATTAGAAAATAAAAAAAATCAAAAGGTAGATGCATAGTCATGACAGATATAGGTTTTATGGCATGAACATATTTGCTCTAATGTCTTTATCCAGGGAGGAAAACGTCGACTACGTTTGTATGGAGAAAGAGAATGGAAACTGTCCTCTTAGAGGCTTATTTCTTCAAATATTACAAAATTAAAATTCAAAGTAATTGATATAAATTGCGTAAATTTATGCCATCTCTTTACATTCAAACCGTTGTGGTGTTTAACTATTCTTACAGGATTCTTACAAGGTCTTCTTGGGTGGACTGTCCTGTTATATTATGAATTTGATTATCTTCTTAAACATGCTAAGTTGGGTATCTTTTTAACTCGTGATAAATTAAAACTGCTGTACCGCTTACATAAATGCGAGCAGGGAATTTAAGTTGTATAAAAATATAATTATGTGGTGTACAGTGGCCTAATAGTATAAAACGATGTTAAATTAGACATCCTTATGGTTTATAAACGCCTAGTATTTTAGCTAGATTAGCTTACCTAGCTAGTCAAATCAAATTGCTTAATTTTTTGGAGATTTTAGAAAGTCAAATATCATTATAACTTCTAATTCGATTGTGTAATGATAATAATCTATTTTTATGAAAAAAGGATACCTATTCCTTACTCCTTACAATTTTTACAAACGTAGTCGACTGTTTTCTCCCTTTTAAATAAATTAAAAAATATATGTTTATGCCATAAGTCCTATATCAGCCAATACCATGACCCTACGTTTTGATTTTTTTCATTTTCAATTTTTTCTGAATGTTATTTCTATTCTAATCAGAAAATGAAAAATATCAAAACGTAGGGGCATGGTCATGGCAGATATAGGTTTTATGGCATAAACATATTTGTTCTAATATTTTTATCTAGGGAGGAAACAGTCGACTACGTTTGTATAGAGAATGAGTAGGTATCCTTATTCTTAATAGACTTTCGTGTGTCCTTCCGACATACGTTCGCGTTCGACCAAACAACGTAAATCGCCATGGAATGTATGTTCCATCTTCACAAGAGCATTTTAAAACTTACTCACAATACTTTACGACCGCACCACGCACTCAGAAATGTTCGTAAGTGAAGTTTTAGCTCAGCAGTTTCGTTGACAAGAAATAACAATCCTTAGCTAACTAAAGATAAGAACGTTTTTCTGTGCGAGCGTCGCGTGTCGTTCACAAACGTTTGATACCTTTTTGTTATACCTAAAGTAGTCAATTGGCTTAATATTCAAAATTTATTTTCGATATGTCTATTGTTTAGCATAATTTCTATATTATGTGAGTTTATTTAACACAAATTATATTCGAATGCGCTGAAATGCTGCTGAATTACGGTTATGAAATGCGATTTAAAAAATACTGGTAATTTACTTTTTACAAGTTGAGTTTGACGCTATATCAGTGTTGTGTGTCAAATAAAAACGTATTTTTGCAGCAAATATACAGATGATACTAAGACGCTACCAAAGTGCGTTACACCAGTCCTATTTACTTAAATTGCATTAAAGACGTAATTCTGCTAAATGTCTGGTTTTAGCGTGTTTATAAACGTTGATTTAGTAACGTACAATGTACTGATGCAATGCTAGACTACATAACACGAAAAAGTAGAAATAATGGGGCCGATCGTTTGACTTTTTATTTATACAAAAATACGTATGTATTTAATCGCTGGGATACATCTCGAACTGAAGGTTCAGTCCCTAAACTTGCTAGTTATTTAATTTGTAATGTTGAATAACGTTCAACGTTTGTACTCATGGAGCGTAACTATGTTTATTTTATATATGTTTTGGTCTGGTTTCACGATTAATTATTTAAGGGGCAACGTCTCACTCAGCTCGGGGAGTTTGATATAAACTCAGTTTTCGTAAGAATAACCTGGTTAATAACTTAAAAGTAAAGTTATTGTGGAATGCGTTATATAAAACTTTACCTTCTTACCTATAAACGATGACTAACTTTATGTATCGTTTATCTCTTACTGTGACATGAAATTTCAAATTTAACAGACAGTGACAAACGTTACATAACGTTAGTCATCGTTTATAAGTAAGGGAGTTATTTTACAGATTCTAAAACCTTAATTAGAGTATGAAAACATACCGACAGTTTTACGACATTATTGACAATTATTTGTGTATGTGTAGGCAAATATTCGAATTAAGAATAGTTATACAACGTCCATAAATATTATTAGAAACATGGGTCTAGATCGCATTGTAGATAATCGTTGTTATTAATGATAATAATCATTGTAATTATGTATATCTTCAACGCGATCTAGACCCTAGTTTTTAATAATAAAAATGGACGGAAAAGTTTGTTAATTGAGATACAACGTCGAAATAACGATTTTTGTAATCGAAAAAATATGTTTAACATCCTCCAATGATATAATAACAATACATCTCATTAAAAAAAACTGTCTAATTTTTAGGAAAAACTGATTTCATTCCAAACCTGCCGCTCATTGCGGAACGTTGCACCTTAACTGAGGCCCCTTGAATCTAAATGATGAGGTTATTTGAATGATTTCTTTGATTTAATTTAAAAAGAATATTCAAGGTGCTCTCGGTAAAATCGCCCTACTGAATAACATTAGGTCCCCGTAACCAGCATGATCGTTAAAATTATTGTTTTATTAGTTTTTGTACACTTTACTAACACACGACTTTTTAATAATTGGCTGTTAGTCTTTGGACTCGAGTCGCGTCATCAAGTCATATGATCTAGATCGAGGATCTCGACTAGAATGAAGTCGGCTTAAATGGTCGAAACTTGTATATCTATTTCACCTATAGCTATGCGAACCCGGAACCCCCTTTTGTCACAACTAAGTATGGCCATCTTAATTTGGCTGATATTTACGATCCTCATCTACGAAACGCAAGAGAAGTGTATGATGATCATTCGATGACGAAGGATAACACTTTTGAGTTAAGTTCACCTTTGCCGTTCAATTGTACAAAAGGTTCGCGAAAGCGCAATGAAGCGCGCGAATGGGTACTTCCCGCCCGCTTTTAAGAAACACAGGCAAGTCAGCCTACTTGTATATCTGTGCAGTATAGTTAAGGTAAAGATAGTTGGTAATTTATAATGCTAATATCGGAGGGAGATTTCGGAGGTACAAGCTAATGTATCCGCAGCGGGGCTGTGGCGGAGGGAGAGGCGTTCGGGGCGACCGGCGGCGGCGCCCTTTCATCCTCGAGCGAGAGTCTGAGCGCGCCGCCCGCGCCTGGCTTCTTCACCCTGCCGTTGAGCTATGCGCGTGCGCACAGACAACACAAACGGACGAGGTGCTCGCTATGTGCACGTCTCGCTATCACATGATAACACACACCCAATACGCTACGACGCTAATGTATCTATGAAACTTATGAAAGATTACTGATTAAAAACAATCGATGATGTAAATTTCATAAGGAAAAAATAAGTGGCCGGAAATACCACCCGTTCAAATTAACATGTCTTTTAGACGCCTTGTGTATCGATACCGATCTTAAGATTGGACGGACAAATGATGACAGATATCTTTGTCAATATTTTCTTTAATTAACACTTTTATTGACATAGTTACTATCTTTTACTGGGTCTTAATCGTGTATTATTATTTATTTTCTTACCTCGACGTTTTGACTACCTATGTTACAATAGTCCCGGTCGCGGGGAGACTAACAGAAGGTAAATAAAGAATAATACGCAATTAAGAAGACCTGGTAAAATGTAATTATGTTAATATGTCCTATATTCGTTAATAGTCGTCGTATAGTCGAAAAGAATCTTTTTTTTTAGAAAAACCATTTTTGCACAGTTAATTTTTTGGTGCGAGTTTTCCTCATAAATGTGTGATTCTCTGTATCTTTTATGGTTTCAAGTATAGTCCGTTGAAAGATGAGCGCGGATCGTTCACTCCCTTGATACGATTTCCGTCTGTTTTTGACGTAGTCATCTGAGGCAGAAATTCATCAATTTTATAATTTTAACGGGTGGTAATGGCACTTCTGCTCTTTGATAAGATAGAAGTCATATGACCCACATTAGCTGTCAAGTTCGCGAGTAGTGTAATGGGTGTCCTTCACCGTGCCGATACCGCTCGCTCGCTATTAAAGGTCGCGGAGGATCTCATGTGCAATAGATACCATCTCATTCTTGGCTAAGGGGAACTACAAAGTCGAACTATTCAGTTTAATAAGAAACCTTACTAGTAGTTTTTCTTAGTAGTACAGAGCACAATTTCAGAAGCTTGTGAAATAATTGTGGTATTACAGAAAATAATATTTTCCCGGGTCTTAATCGCTTGTCTACCTTTGTTACCTTGATGTTTTATCTATCTTGTTACCTTGATTATGTTACAATAGTATTGATTCCAACCAACAAAGACTATTAAATGTAGCATAGCGATTTAGACTTGATAAAATATAAAAATAATATTTTGTTAAAGACTTATTGTAGTTCTTTCTTACCGTAAACGTCGACACTTACACATTGCCGGTATGGTTTGTTCCCATCGTGTCCATGTCCGATCGCGGTCTCACCTCCACTAGGCTACCAGGCTACCCACACATCATACCTACATAATACATGGACTTGTGTAATGTATTTAACATAGTTGCTTCATGTTTACATTTGTGTTTATATCTGTATTCGATATTCAAACCACCCGCGGACATACGCAGAATGTAGTTGCACGTAATATTGCAAGTGCAATTTGCGCAATGTTCATAGCTGTCTCATAAACTACGATTGTGCTGTAGGTTGATGTCCCGAATAAAGCCACGGTGATGAAATATATTTTTTGTTATGAATTTATATCACTGCTCGGCCACTATTGTTGTAGTGGGAGTCAGAATTTCCGCCCCGTCAATCACTGGAACCAAAGCTGCCTGCTCTTTTGCACTCATTTAGACTACTTAACACAAACCCGGCGGCTTTTCGAGTTGATCCGGCCTGCTAACGAATTATTTTTGACGACTTTTGACGCACGGCTTCTAACCCTCTGCGCCGCCAGCCTTTAGATGTGCAAAACCAATTTTTAATTGCGCGACACGATTCTGACCCTCTCTATAATAAAATATTTTCTATGTAGTTTAGTTTATTAATATGTATTTATTTTTTTAATTTGTGTAAGATTTTTATATTCACACTGTCTCACTGTTGTATTTTAAGACGAGTGTAAGTAATTGCTTTGACTAAATTATCTGTCTCGCTCTTGTGAATGATTTTCATCCTCAACTAAAAACTGATAGAGAGACATTATTTAGACAAGTAATTACTTGAACATGACTATGAAAACTAGAGTAAATCTTTAGTTCAAGCCCTTTTGCTTGACAAAAAATCAATACATACGAAAATCTCATATTTTAAATAACTCCCCCTGTAGTCGGGTAAAAGGAGCTTGAACCAATCGATTAGTTTTTCTAAAGAGTGAAGGATACATTTCTCTAAATTTGTACTAAGTTTGTAAATATTTGTTCTGTCCAAAAAGCGCACTGTTCCTCTCCGCCTGTCCGGAGACTCTGTGGGGGTATGCACTATGGATTAATGTGTCATACTGTGTGTCGAGTTCCGTGGCATTTCTTAGATTTTTAGACTTTTATATACCGATGAAAAACTACTTTTTGCGGCAAGAAAACTGAATGTATCAAATAATTTTTCGCGCTTTAACTTACGCGCGATATTGATCTGTTGCTTAAAGTCGCGTTTCCATGTATGCAATTCGCACGGAAATTAAATAAATAAATAAATTCTCTGAACAACACACAGCGCCATCTAGCCCCGTGGTAAGCTACTAAGCTTGTGTTACGGTGACTAGACAACGGATATAATACTTATATTTATTTTTCTTTTGTAAATACATACATATTATTCATAGAGGGACACCCAGACCAGACACAAATATTTATTTTTAGGCATAAATACTTGCACCCGGCGGGAATCGAACCCGCAACCTCCTGCATTGCAGTCGCGCTTTCGCACGACGCGCCACCGAGGTCGTCGTCGAAATTAGACGTCATACGTTTAAATTACCTCAATTTCTAACATCATTACCTCAACGTACGACGTCACATTTGCGTACAAGTTGAATGCAAGACTTGCACAATGAAAACACGGCTTTTAGTCATTTTTGCAAGCCATTTACGTCAACTTAGGGCTACAAGTTTTTCCTTTATCTTGATAATCATAGTTAATACGTGCAGTGTTTTCAAAAAGTACGAACTTCAATATCAACAGCCTCAACCAATGATAATAGAGAGCTGACGTTTGGAGAGTGTGTTCTTCATGTGATGTAGGCATCCGATGAGAAACGGGTTTCAGAAATTCCCGCGGGATCGGGACTTAAGGTCATAGCACACTTAAACGACTCTGCTCCAACACCGCTCCCACCCAACACTGCCCAAAACTAAGACGACTGCTCGCAGTCTACGCGGCGACAGCTAGCAGGCAACCAGCAGTCCACGCGGCGACAGCTAGCAGACGGCAAGCTGTCCACCCGCCTACCGCTCTCGCTTTTCGCGAATACGATTTAAATCGTACGGTTGCCAACACTCCGCGACGGCGCGGCCAGCGAGGCGTCGACTCCCGAGCAGTCTGACGGCGGTAAGCTCGCTGTAAGCGAGCTGTCTGCTAATTTATGATGCCAATGTAAAATATATCTAAAGATCAATATTTAAAGCCCATATTTGAATTATATTATTTTTGCCGGGTGGGAGCGGAGTCGTGTAAGTGTGCTATGACCTTAACGCGGGTGAAACGGCGGGATCCAGCTAATATGAAACATAGAAGGCGCGTTGCAACGAGACGCGACGCGTCTTACGTCATCGTTTAGTTGATACTTAGCGTAGTCTACCAAAATAAATCAGTTCGAATGTTTTTACTAATAATGGTACAAAAACAAGATCAGTTTCATTTCTATCGAAGGATCTGTGAACGTTAACGTTTCCTGTATTTTCTTTGCCGCAACGTTGTTTTTAATCGGTCTGAAACATAATAGAAAGTTAACAAAATATAGAATGTTCATTTGCGATCAATTTTGTTGCCTTTTTAGAAAGCAGTGGATACCCATTAAGTTAGTTTTGAATACTTTATTATAGATTTTGAATCTGAGCAGATGACTGATATCACATGCGAATGTATGCGTGAATTCTTGTTGGTAGAGTTATTTACGCATACGTTCGCAACTTTTATCAAACGTCAAGCGTAATTTTAACGAAGCCCGCATCGCTTATTGAAGTTCAAGAACCCGTTTTGCAGTAACATAATTATTACAATTTTTAGGACTAAAGTAGATTGAACTGAGCATGTAGTTTAGCTAATAATACGTTTCTTGGTATCGCAAAGGTCTTGGATTATGGATATTTGTTTATGAGCTAATTTGTTTCACTGCAATGAGACCAGTAATACTAATAAGTTATTTCAATAACATATTTGGTCGTTGTTTTTACAACAAATCAGTTCAGATACGCTCTCGAAAACTGTAATCCGATATGAGGCCAAGCTAATTCGATATAATAGAACTAACAGTAATTCGAAATATTTAACGTTTCTTTTTTCTCAACCTGCCGATATTCTCTATTAGAATGTAAGTGGTATTTCTACTATGCGAAAGTAAAGCTTAAGATTATAATTTTACATCAAACATTTTACGTCATTTTATCACAAACACGGGCGATAATCATCCAACCATTTGTGAAGTCATATTTTTTTGTATCAAGCTAGCACCGTTACAGTCATATGTAGTCTGGCAAAAGCTTATATTTGTGTTTTAAATACTGTGTTTTCATAGTTCTAAGCTTTTGTGTCAGTCCAACGAGATAATCATTTGTTATTTTTTCGTTATTATAAATGTTGCTACTTTTTGCACTAGTAGAAATAATAATTGCACTCATCATTTTGTCTTAACCGATGTTTTAATGTAAGTAGTTTATAGTAATAGATGTGTGTGATTTTCTTAGAGTTCCAATAGTTAAAAGTGCAAATACTCTTGACGAAATTCTTAAGATTCACATCGATGAATACTTCCCTGTAAATGTCATTTAGTAGTATATAATATAACGTGTCTATTATACGTGATTAGGTAGGTATATGTGGTACAACTTGGTATCAATACTTCCCGCTACATGGTTGAATGTGTCTACAACAGCTCATCACCGGACTCGCTGAGCGAGCGCAGCGGAGGCGAGGCTCGTAGCGCACAAGCATCGCCGGGCTCCCTCCATAAGCTGGCCGTGCCTTTGGCAAGGTGCGAGGTACCTGAAGTTAGAGATGCAGCAGTCGCCGCCTGTGGGAACATCAACCCGGACGCGCTCAAGTAAGTCTTAACTTGCGATTATAATCGATCCATCCACGTATAATACACCTGACAACATGCTGCAGTTTTTCCTGTTTTTTACCTTTTGGGTACGGAACCCTATAAATACAAGATAAAGTGTGTGCCAATGAAAGATAGAAAAAAATCTATCTTCCTTTGGCAAGCTGGCGAAACCGCAGTGAAAGCTCGAAATCACGGAAATAACGAAACTATAAAGGGTTTCTTGTTGACTACGAAACCTTTAAAATAGTGCTGAGAATATAAAATATAGAATGTAGTATTTGCGTAGCGAAAAAAAAATCTAGGTCTGTGGCTGAGAACGTATATTGAGCCTTATTAATAAGCGTAGAGTAAGGTCTACGTGGAAGTTCTTGTCACAGTTTTCTGCACCGAACCCTACTAACTGAGCCTTTTTGCGTGACTTTAAACCGTGTGATTCCTCACGATGTTTTCCGAAACCACGACCTTCAGAGTATCTACCACTAGACCAACACAGCTCGCTGTGAACCTATTTTCGTTGTCGTTGCTTTGTTTCGTATTTTATAAAATTAATGTGACTGTGCAGAGACCTGATGGAAGAACTAGTGCCTCTTTTGCGTGAAGCGGTGGACAGGAAACAGGAGAACATGCGCAGGCGTCGGCGAAGAGACGCTCTGCGGTTAAATCTGAATAAGATGCTGTTGATCATCGCGCAGAAGAAAACATTTGCTAATAGGTATGTCTTACATAAAGACGGTTCAACTTCCAATAAAAAGCATTTTCCCTTGATATATTATTAATTGTTGCCCTTGGATGTCTGTTTTTTTAAAGAAATGCTTACCAATAATTTGTACCCGACAGAACTTGAACCTGCTACCTTTATATTCAGTGTAGCGTAGTACAATGTCTGGTGGCTTAGCACCTGTGGCGCATTTACCTAGTGCAGTGCACTAAATGTAAACGTTGCAGGCTCAAATCCTGTCAAGAGGTATTTTTGATGTGAAACATAGGCGGGGGTAAACCTAAAAGTTGCCGTGGCGATACAAGCCGTGGCGACGCGACGCCTCGCCACGCTATATGATGGAATATATGTACTATACGAAGCGAGTCGATGTTTCCTATCTGCCAGGCGTTCCGCGACGGCTCACATTTTTTTGACGTGAAACATCTATAGGCGAGGGTAAACCTCATATTTGGCGTGGCGATACAGGCCGTGGCGACGCATCGCCACGCTATATGATGGAATATAAGTACTATAAGAAGCGAGTCGATGTTTTCTAATATTCAAATATTTTTGCTGTGGCAGTCAATTTGCATTGGAAGGCGGCAGTCTTCACCCGACGTTGACAGAATATTTGGATGGAGTCCGGCAGTCCCTCGAGGTGGAAACAGAGAAAGATGCGCCGGCGGCTCGCGAACAGAGACTCACGTTCGCTGACTTCGTCACTGAACTTATCAAGAGCTTTCCACGTGAGTTGCTACTACACCTGTGTCCTATTTACCTAAAATTATCCAAAATATCATTTAAATATCATTGCAGTCCATCTTTAATATCAATTTTGGCGTTAGATACAATTTTCGTTGTAGAATTCTGTTTTCCATACATTTTTGAGTCAATAATATTTCCATTGCAATCTAGGTCAGTCCGCAACATATCCAGGTGCAAGTTATAGTTCTATCTGAGTCTATTGTTTTCAATTGTAATGATGTTGAAATGTTTGGATAATTCTATTATAGGAATAACCCCCCAGATTGATTCTAAGTATATTCTTTAAAAAGAGAAAAACTAAACTGGCATATTTATAATATACCCCTAAGGGCTTAATGGTTCACCCTGTCTGTATAGTCTTATTGCATCTTTGTGGTTTTAATAATCGACTTTTCTTAGACAATACGAAAGAAATATTTGAAAGAAACAATACTTCTGCAAAAACACAACGCACGATAGACGCTGAGCTGGGCTAAGTTGTAAAAGATGAAGCAATACTTGCGAAAATACAGCGTATGAGTCACCGACGCCGTTAGACTAATTAGTTCAAGTCGTACTCCCGGTTTGAGTAAGATGCTGGTTCGAATCCAGCCCTGCGTCTATCGTGCGTTGTGTTTTTGCATAAGTATTGTTTCTTTAAAATATTTCTATGAAAGTCCAGTGGAGGCTTAAGCACTTAAAAATAGAATAATACGAAAGAAATTCACCGTATTTATGACAATTTTATCTTGTCAAATTTCTATGAGCACATTTTTGTTCACAAGCCTGTGGTCTAGACACATGATATTTGTCCCCAGTGGAGCAGTACAGTTCTCTAATGAAGAAGGAGCAGTTGCGAAGCCTGTTCTCGTTGTTCGGCGGATGGTGCGGAGCTTTGGGCAAGCAGCTCGGCTCGCTGGTGCCACAACCTCCTCAACCGGACACCGATGAGAGACTCAACTTGGCTGCACTTAGGGTAACTTTTTAGGGTTTCGTACCCAAAGGGTAAAAACGGGACCCTATTACTGAGACTTCGCTGTCTGTCCGTCCGTCTGTCCGTCTGTCCGTCTGTCACCAGGCTGTATCTCATGAACCGTAATAGCTAGAAGGTTGAAATTTTCACAGAAGATGTATTTCGGTTGCCACTACAACAACAAATACAAAATAAAACAATTATTTAAAAGGGGCTCCCATCTAAACACGATGTGAAACTCCGCTTCGCAACGTGGAACATTGGCACGCTGACCGGACGCGCGAGGGAGCTAGCCGACGTACTTTCCAGGCGGAAGGTGGCCGTGGCGTTTCTGCAGGAGACTCGATGGAAAGGCAGCAGATCCCGGCTCATTGGGAATGGCTACAAGCTGATCTACACGGGTGCACCTGGTGGAGAGAACGGGGTGGCTGTGGTGCTCGCTGAGAGGTTGCATGACGATATCTTGGAGGTGAATCGCTTTAGCGACCGACTTATGTGCGTGAAGGTGCTTATTGAGGGGGTTCCTACCCACTTAGTAAGTGCTTACGCGCCACAGGTCGGTTGTAGCGACGCTTATAAGAGGTCGTTTTGGGATAAACTCGGCGAGGTCCTTGGGGCTATCCCGTTGTCACAGAGAATCGTTTTAGGTGGTGATCTGAACGGTCATGTGGGTGAGATGGGGGCGGAATTTGAACGTGTTCATGGAGGCTACGGGTATGGCAGTCGGAATGCGTAAGGAGAAGAAATTCTGCGTACGTGTGCCACTGCCGACCTGGCACTCGTGAACACATATTTCAAAAAGAAGCCCGACCACTTGATCACCTACAGGAGCGGGGGGCGCGCTACCCAAATCGATTTTCTAATCACTAGGAGACATCATATCGGCAACGTGGCCAACTGCAAAGTCATACCCGGTGAGAGTCTCACTGCCCAACACCGTATCCTTGTCATGGATCTCTGTGTAAAGACCAAAGACAAACGACCGGAACCATGTCAGCGCCGAATCAGATGGTGGATGCTTGATGAAGTCAAGTCCCAGATGCTCGCCTCAGCAATCGGCGACAAATGTGCCAATGCTGAAGGCGAATCGGTACAGGAACACTGGGACCGGATTCAGGTGTCTATCGCTGATTCGGTTGTGCTCTTATTTCCACGAGCTGCTCAATAAGCAGTATAAAGAGGTGCAGCCACCGGAACTCCCTCCGAATCTAGGACTTGTGCCACTGATTACGCCTGAGGAGGTGCGCAAGGCTCTTCGCTGCATGAAGAATCGGAAAGCTGTCGGCGCCGATGGAGTCCCCATCGAAGTATGGAAGGCTATGGGTTCTCGTGGTGTGGGCATCTTAACCAACCTTTTTAACCGCATACTCGAGACCGACAGAATCCCCGCCCAATGGAGACTGAGTGTTATCACTCCAGTGTTCAAGGGCAAGGGATCTGTGCAGGAGTGTGGAAGTTATCGTGGTATAAAGGTGATGTCCCATACCATGAAGCTCTACGAGCGTATAGTTGACTCTCGGATCCGGCAGGAGTGCACTGTCTCGGAGGGGCAGTATGGTTTCCGCCCCGGTCATGGTACCATGGACCCTGTTTTCGCCCTAAGGATCGTTATGGAGAAATACAGATCGAAGAATACGCCTCTGCATTTTCTGTTCCTGGACTTGCAGAAGGCCTTCGACTGTGTTCCTTGCGTGATGATCTGGTGGGCGCTGCGGTCCAAAGGGGTGCCTGAAACTTATATTGAAACCATCAGGGACATGTACCGAAATTCCGATTCAGTGGTGCGAACTGCTGTTAGTGACACTAAATCTTTCCCCATTACAGTCGGAGTCCACCAAGGATCCGTCCTAAGTCCGTTTCTGTTTAGCGTAATACTGGACGCACTGTCCGTAATCATCCGAGACGCACACGAGCAGCCCCCGTGGATGCTCATGTATGCTGATGATATTGCGCTAGCGGACTCGGATAAGGGACGGCTTGGTAGGCGTGTAAATGCGTGGAAAGAGTCACTTGAGAACGGCGGTTTGCAACTCAACGTAGCGAAGACCGAATACTTGGCTAGCAATACCACAGATCCCACACCTGTCTGCGTAGACGGTCACATGGTCGAGCGGACAGACCAGTTTAAGTACTTGGGATCTGTGCTTCACGAGTCCGGCGACATCGATTGTGACGTCAAGTCCCGCATTTCGGCAGCTTGGGCCAAGTGGCGAGAGGTAACTGGTGTCATCTGTGACCCGAAAATGCCGGTTAAACTGAAGGGACAGGTCTATAAAACGATCATTAGACCTGTCCTTTTGTATGGTAGTGAGGCGTGGCCATTGCTTGAGCGACATAAGCAGGAGCTGCGTGTCACGGAGATGAAGATGCTGCGCTGGATGTGTGGAGTGACGCGAAAAGACCGCGTCAGAAACTCCCGCATCAGGGGCAGCCTTCATGTCCGAGACATTGCAGACAAACTGCAAGAATGCCGCTTACGGTGGTACGGCCACGTTCTACGGAAACCGGCTAGTTACGTGGGAAACAAATGTCTTGCTATGGCGCCTCCGCCCGGCCGCGGCAGATTGGGAAGACCCAAGAAGTGCTGGCTTGACGTTGTAAGATCGGATATGCGTGCTAATGGCCTCACTACACGGGATGCCGAAGATCGTGCGAAGTGGAGACGTAAAAGTAGGAAAGCAGACCCCGGGCTCTCGAGAGAGATGCAACCGGGAACAATGCTCGGATGATGATTTAAAAGGGGCTCCCAGACAACCAAACGTGTTTCAAAAACTACAAGGGAATTCTAGTACGATTTGAGGTCGCTTCTGATTGGTCGAGTCAAATTGAGTCGGTCATGGAATTCAAAATGGCTGCCCTATCTGTCAAATATACTAGTCTGCCTTTACTGACCAAAGAGTTTCTTATAAGTTACAGATTTTCTTTGAATAAAAGTTGTTGTAAACCATTTTAGGGTTCCGTACCCAATTGTGATAGTGGTACGGAACCCTTCGTGCGCGAGTTTCGCACTTGGTTTAAATATGCTTAAGAGAAAAGTCTACCTACTCGTTCTCCATAATAAGTTAGTAATAAGCATTTGACTGTCTGTGGAAGTGAAGTGGAGACGTAAAAGTAGGAAAGCGGACCCCGGGCCCTCGAGAGGTATGCCACCGGGAACATAGCTCGGATGATGATGAAGGATTTGACTGTCTGAATGAGAAATCCCCGGATAATAACAATAGAGGAAATATGTCTATGCTTTAAAACCTATATCTGCTATGTAATAATCTTATAAATTGGTGCAAATGCCGTTATAAATCAACGTTGATTTGTGGCGAAACTCAAATGTTAATAATTACTAATTCGTATTTTTGTTTTTTTATTGCTCTCGGCAGATTTACTAGGAATATTTGAAAGGAAAAATACATCTTCTGAAATTCATTGGCGTCGAGGGTCTGTACTGTACCCCAACGCCTCTGTCAACTAGACCACACGAGTTCCCTCCACTACCGGCGAATTTAGGAATATCTATTTTTCCTTGTCTACTGTTTTTGATTTAGACTGTTTGTTCGTTCTATTTTTTCTTTAATATATTTGTAGATCTTACTAATATTATAAATGTGAAAATTTGTGAGGATGGATGTTTGTTACTCTTTCACGCAAAAACTACTGAACCGATTGCGATGAAACTTGGAATATAGATAGCTGGACACCTAGAATAGGCTACTTTTTATCCCGTAATTCGGGAGTTACGCGGGTGAAACCCCGGGGCGCAGCTACTTTATAATAATTGTTTGTGTTTAGGCAATGAGCGCGCTGGTTTGCTGCGGCCCTTGTTTTGCGCCGACCGCTCTCGCCGAAGACGGATCTCTCTACCCTTGGCTAAGCGAGATGCTATCTTCTGCCAGTGATAAGGTATGACTTTCTGTTATCGTTGATTTTTCATCTTCTTTCGCGATGTTGGATAGAAATTAAATTCATAGTACATTTTCCCGGGTCTTTATCGCGTATGATACACGGTCCCATACAAAATCGAAATCAAAAATCGGCACTACTTCAACGCTTACTTATACGGACATAGTACAGTTTAATGTAAACCTTAATCACTGGGCAATAAGGTTGTAAAACACTTATGCACGACTGACAGCGAAACAAGGCATATCGGCTGAAGTATGCCTTGTTTTGACGGCTCCATTTCTAGAGTGGCGACCGTGCATCTATAGTTTATATATGATCGAAGCGTATTATTATTTATTTTCTTACAACCATGTTAGAATGGTCTAGTCAACTCGCGACCAAGACCATTGTAATGTTTATTACTACGACTTCGGAAACGCATAAGAAGAAGTCACGAGAAAACTGAGGGGGGTGTTCATGTCAAAAAAAAACCCATGAGTTTCTTGTGACTTCTTCTCGTCACGTTGCGCACGTTAAAACGTTGAGCGTTGATAAATTGCTAAAAGTAACGAACACCACGCGATTAAAACCGAAAAATTAGTTTAATTTGTAACTGTTAAGGTGCATTTAGACCAAACGAACACAGAGCTTGAGCTAGAACACGACCATTCTATCGTGAATGTTTAGTGAAATAGACATAGACAGAACAACGAAAGAATGCTCTACGTCTGTTTACATTAAAAGAATATGACTGAATGAATGAGCATTCTTTCGTTTGGTCTAAATGCACCTTAATAGTGGTTTGTTGTGCAAATAAAACATTGTATCTATCTATCTGAAGGTTGCGGGTTCGATTCTCGCCGGGTGCAAGTATTTATGCTTAAAAAAACTAGTTTTGCAGTCTGGGCGTTTTCTATCTTAGGTATACTTCCTATCCTACTTCTTATCATTTTCCTACAATATTATAAATGCGAAAGTTTGTATGTATGTATGTATGCCTGTATTTGACTTTGTTACTCTTTCACGCAAAAACTACTGAACCGATTGCTATGAAACTTGGAATATAGATAGCTAGAGCCCTAGAATAACATATAGGCTATAGGCTTTTTGTAAGTTTAAAATCGTATTTATTTTTGATCTACTAGGTATACGAGCTCGCCCGCGAGACTATAGTCCTTCTCTTGGATTGCAACTCCGACATTGGCCCGCTGTTGGACTGGGCCGTTGACAAGTGCTACACCGGGACACCGAATGTCGCCGATGGCTGCTTCATGGCGCTCGCTACTATATTCAGTGCAAGGTAAGAACCTACATAGACTACTAGCTGTATCCTGCGATTTTACAGAATAAATAATTATGCGACAATGTAATCACCTGAACACTGCAGAAAACTCCAGTTTCTTGTGTCTTCTTCTCATTGGAGATCGAGTTCCGAAGACACATTATAGATTACTGACGATTCAAAGTGTTATGTAAATATCCAAATGAACAAACATATTTTGAATTTTTGAATATGTTCAGACCCCGTGGAAATTTTAAAATTGCTTTTGTTACTTTGTTATCTTTTGTTATTTATAACAAAAAGGACACACTATCCAAATTTCTGCTCTCTACTTTTAGTGGTTTAGGCTGTGCGTTGATCAGTCAGTCAGTCAGGACAAAACATTTTCTAGATTTTGCGTAAGTTCCGCTTTTGTGGAAATTATAAGGCGACAAAAGGATCTGAGGGAGACTAGCGAACCTTAAGTTCTCCCTGCGTGGTGGCGAATAAACTGCTTGGTTCTTAAGAGGGTTGATGTCAGGCAGGCGAAGTGTCGCTTATCTCGAAAACCAAGTGACTTATAAGGAAGGCAACTTGTGCTTTTAGGGTTGTGTAACTAATAATCCTGTTTTGGCTAAGATATAGTTATTTATTTGTTATGCAAAGCAACTTTTTTCACCTCACTACAGCGAGGAAAACGCTAGGTACATTTTCTTGTGCGATATATGCATGTATGTATATATATATATGTATTACATGTACAAAAAAAAAAAGAAATGAGGTTGGCCCATTTTCAATGAACTGCGTGCTAAAAAGAATTTTCCCGAGGTTGTGAGGTAAAAACATAAAATTTTTGTTGACAGTTGAAATTTTCACTTCTGTTGCCTAACAACAAGTAGGTAGGTAGATAAATATTTGAGTGGGGCTACCGTACATTGAACCTGATTTTTTTATGATAATAGTACGAAACACCTACTCTCTATTCTACCCTACGCCTCTACCCTATTCTCTCGTTGAGTTTCTCGTTGAAAACTTCGAAATAGAAAATCATACATTGATAAAAGTTAAATTTAAGACGAAATTACGCCAATATTTTAAGGTATACAAGAACATTAACATTAAAGAAGGTTTAAAAATTATGCATACAAACAGCTCAGAGCTCTGAGCCATTGCATTCGTTCGTCAGAAAATGCATAATGTCTGCCACTTCTGGGAGCTCATTTTATAAGAATATAATTTGTCAATTCATATATTTGTATAACCCCTAGTTATAGAAGAGCGGTTCCACCTAACACAAGTATTTCATACTTAAAAGGTGGATCCGACAACTGTTAATACGTATAATCTATTGGTTAATGAAATAAATTGATTTTATTTTATTTTTTATTGCATCAAGTAATAACAAGTACTACAATAAACGAATGATTACAAATGAAACAACGCCATCTAGTGTGTAACTCATAACTTATCTAAAGAGGGTTCCCTCATATTAGAGGGTTTTAGTTAGAAAGGTGCCTTCAAATTGTAAACCCTTTCCAACATCCGAGATTTTCTCTTCGCGCTCATAGATGTCGCAACAGACATGCAAATGTGTTAGATCGTACAAAGTAACCAAAGAGATGTTAATACAACAAATACAATACAATATTTATTTATTATTTTGAAACTTATTAATCATTTCTCAAATTACAAACTAAATCAGTTCTACACTAAGCACAAGCTTGTATCGCAGTAACCGAGATACCAATATAATAATGAAGAAAATATTAAAGCCTACATATACTCTATTTCAGAATCTTAGATCAAAAATGTAAACAAAAATGTCATACATTGAAAGTGACAGCTCTTTATTTACTTTCTCCTTTGATTATTGACAGTTCTTTGTTTACATTTTTGATCTGAGATTCTGAAATAGAATATACGTAATTTTGAATTGCAAACCTATTTAGATCACCACGCTAATTCTTAGTGGTTATTACACTTAGGAAATACTGATTTTACTGAAATTGCTCAAAAAATCTTCCTTAAAATAATATGTTTTTATTCTTAAAAGCTTTTCTTCATAAGCATTATTTCCTAAGTTTGGTGAACACTAAAAGAAATACCCCGTTACTCATAAACGATGAAGCTAAAGGTCATAGCCCACTTACACGACTCCGCTCCCACCCGACAAAAATAATATAATTCAAATATGGGCTTTAAATATTGCTCTTTAGACATATTTTACATTGGCATCATAAATTAGCAGACAGCTCGCTTTCAGCGAGCTTACCGCCGTCAGACTGCTCGGGAGTTGACGCCTCGCTGGCCGCACGCTTACTGCTAGCAGTCGCCGCGCGCGTCGTCGCGGAGTGTTGCCAACCGTACGATTTAAATCGTACGGTACGGTAAAGGCGGGTGGACAGCTGGCCGTCTGCTAGCTGTCGCCGCGTGGACTGCTGGTTGCCTGCTAGCTGTCGCCGCGTAGACTGCGAGCAGTCGTCTTAGTTTTGGGCAGTGTTGGGTGGGAGCGGTGTTGGAGCAGAGTCGTTTAAGTGTGCTATGACCTTAAGTTTATGTACTTAACGTTTGTCTTTTACTGTGAAAGAAGTTTCAATGTTGACGGACAGAAACAAACGTTACATAAACTTAGTCATCGTTTATAAGTAAGACGGATAATGTTCTTAGTTTAAACAGATATTAAAAAGTTCAAAAAAACAACAAAAGTTGTTCGCTTTGAAGTCTAGACTTTCCCCTTTCGGCTTAATACCTCTTCCTGGGAACACCCTGTACAGATTTAGGTAACTATAGTAACGCCCCTAAGGTACCTACGTATACAGAATAATAACCAACAGATTCAATTGACGACACAAACGACAGGATACATAAGAGGGGAGATTATAGATGCACTGCGAAGCCCAGATTGCAGTTCAGGGTTTTTATTTGCATTTTTATCGACTTCGAAAATAAGAGGAGGTTCTTAATTCGATTGTAGATTGTAAATATATAACCTTGCTTCGCAGACAGAAGTTAGTTTATATATCTATACTAATATTATAAAGAGGAAAGATTTGTATTTTTGTGTGTGGGTGCGTTTGTTTGTATGTTTGTTATGAATAAACTCAGAAACAACTAGACCGATTTTAAAAATTCTTCCTTACTTACTTTTGATCCCGATATTCCTACGGAATCGGGACTTACGCGGGTGAAAGCGCGGGACGCAGCTAGTAAATATATGAAAATGAGGAAGGAGGTTTAGGATACAATTGAGATAGGATTGGGATAGTATTAGGATTATCCCGCCCGTTATCGCTACCGTTAGTGTACTAATTTTCATTTTATAGAGAGCTAGCTGCGTCTCGCGGTTTCAAACGGCACGGAAATCGGCACAGTACTTTTTGAGTTTATTCACTACTAAGATACACACACACAAAAATGTAAATCTTTCCTCTTTATAATATAAGTGTAAATTAAAGTAACTTACAATAGTGCCCCCTCCCCCTTAGGGGGACATATAAAAAAAAACCATTTCTTAGCGAATATCAACACACCACAAGTAACACATTCTCCAAATTTCACGTCTCTAAGAGCAGCGATTTGGGCTCTGCGTTGACTGACTGAATTACTGAACTATATTCAGTAATTCAGTCAGGACTTAAAATCGTAATAAAAAACTCCTGAAGTCTGAAGTCGGGCAGATGAGTTATAAACAGTACACAGATCTTACGTAAAACTGCACGACCTCAGTCTTCAACAGGTTTTTTTTTACAATTTTTCATTATTTTTGTCCGTTTTTGAAGTCGATTTTTTAACATCGGGAGTCAAGCCTTTTATTCTCTACGTCACAAATTAGTTTATCCCCTAACCTATTTATAGCGTCCAATAATGATACATCTGCTGTTGCGAAACACACTTTTTGCTGTACTTTTAAATGTACCGGCTTAACTAATAATACGCCCTTACTTATAAACAATAGCTGCGTCTCGCGGTTTCACCCGCGTAAGTCCCGATATCCCGTGGGAATATCGAGATAAAAAGCCTATGTGACTCAGGGGGGATGTAGCTTTCTAATGGAGAATTTTTGAAATCGGCACAGTAGTTTTTGAATTTATTCATTACCAACATACAGACACACACACACACGCAAAAATACAAATCTTTCCTTTTTATAATATTAGTGTAGATAACTAAGTTTATGTAACATTCACCCGCATAAGTCCCGATCCCGTGGGAATATCGGGATCAAAAATAGCCTATAGCCTTCCTCAATAAATGGACTATCCAAACACCGAAATAATTTTTCAAAGATGTTCCTGAGATTAGCGCGTTCAAACAAACAAACAAAAAAACAAACTCTTCCGCTTTATAATAGTAATAATAGATAATAGATTTGTCTCTGTCTGTTAACTTTAAAACTTCTGGTCACAGTAAAAGACAAACGTTACATAAACTTAGTCACCATTTATAAGTAAGGGGTGTAAGCTGTGTAACTGCGAACTACACGAACGAAGTTGCGAACTAGCTATAGTGAAGTATGGTCCGATTTAAACTCCATGTTCACTCATTGACTGCACTCGATATAATGTAATTGAACGGCGTTGTGCACTATAAAATTGAATAAATATTGCACGACGTTACACACAGCACAATATAGCCGCAAACTAGGCATAGGCTTGTGTACCTACTACGAGTACTAGACAAGGGACATATTATACGTTTTTTTTTGTAAATACATACATATGATACATAGAAAACACCCAGGTCAGAAACAAAAAAATATTTTTATGCATAAATTCGTGATTTTCAACATTTTGATTTTCAAGGTTTCAAGCATGTTACAATGGTCTTTATTGCGAGGGTACTTTATTTATTTCTGTATTTATTATAGTATAGTAATAGTTCGCGATACGTAAATAGTACATTGAAATATTACATTTTTTTGGGCTCCGCGTGCATTTGTCAGAGGACGCAATTTTATTTTTTAGATATCAAGGGGGGGTTAGTTTAAAGTTAAATAATAGTTTGTGGGGTTGTGGCTCTTGTCCCACGGCCGCCATCTTGGAAAAACGGGTTCAAATGGTTTTTATGGTTTATTTGACGAACTATAGGTCTCACATAAAAAATAATTAACATTTTTTTTTGCAAATAAGATTATCTAAAACTTTTGTTAAGTAACTTTTAGTCGTAGAACTAAAAATAAAAAGTTATAAGCGATAATCCATGGAAATTTGAGAAACAAATTCTATTGGTCATTTATGAACCGATTTTGATGGTTATTTTTTTATTCAGAAGGTAGAAGTCCCAAGGTGGCTCCATAAAAAAAAAACATGTATCGGACGAGGATCTTCGGAGTGATGAGCAGAATAGTTCCTCTGAGAGTAGTAAATTACTAACTTTTGGACTTTTACCTGTAGAATCAGACCGTGTGCTACTGGTTAGGGATTGATGAAGCACCTGTAACCATCTTCTCATCAGAAAACTCCTCAATTACTGTACGTAGGTGAGGTTATATTATGTTTTTATGAAGTCGGTTTTTTATTTCATCCTTTTTTGAGTACCTACTTTCATCTACCACTAAAAATCATTAGAATTTTAACCATAACTTTAATCATTGAGGAGTTCTCTGATGATAAGGTGGTTCCAGGTGCTTCATCAATCCCTAACCAGTAGTACAAGGTCTGATTCTACTGGTAAAAGTCCAAAAGTAAGTAATTTACTACTTTCTGAGGAACTATTCTGCTCATCACTCCGAAGATCCTCATCCGATCCATATAATTTTTTTACGGAGTCACCTTGGGACCTCGGTGCATAAATGACCAATAGAATTTGTTTCTCAAATTTTCATGGATTTTTGCTTATAACTTTTTATTTTTAGTTCTACGACTAAAAGTTACTTACCAAAAGTTGTAGATAATCTTATTTGCAATACAAAATGGTAATTATTTTTTTGTGAGACCTATAGTTCGTCAAATAAACCATAAAAACCATTTGAACCCATTTTTCCAAGATGGCGGCCCGTGGGACAAGAGCCACAACCCCACAAACTATTATTTAACTTTAAACTAACCCCCCCTTGATATCTAAAAAAATAAAATTGCGTCCTCTGACAAATGCACACTCAAATGTAACATTTCAATGTACTAAAACTAAAAAGAACGCTTGACTTTCAAGCGCCTGAATTTCCAGCGTTCTTTTTAAATGAAGCGACCTATATGACCCTAAGGATCTGAGGGAGATTAGCAAACCTTAAGTTCTCCCCGCGCGGTGGTGGATAAACTGCTTGGGCCCTAGGAGGGTTTGGTGTCAGGCAGGCGGCCGACCGTAAAACAATTGCCAAATCTATTTGCAGAAGGTATGGTCAATGATGACTTAATTAAGTACCTACTGCGCCGACCCTAGTTTGGGGTTTAGCAGACCCCGGTCTCCTGAGAGGAATGCAACCGGGAACACCGCTCGGATGAGAAGAAAGCGACCTATATGGTGTTTTGTATTATATTTCGTTATGGACATTTGTTTCTCTCAATGTAGGTACTTTACCTAAGTATTTCGGTTATTGGTTTTTGCGGTCCCTTCTATTGACATCAAGTCAATACATGTCAAGGCAAATCGTATGTCCAATACATTACCTTGAGTGTTGACACAGATTTCGTTAGAGATAGCGTTATAGTAACTATGATTTATTTATATCGACGTAAGTGTTGCCAGAAGTTACTCGCCTAAGCATTTAAGCCTGAAGCGAAATTACCAATTATCGCCCGGCAAAAGTAACATTAGATAATACCACAGTATACGAATGATATTTTCAAGGAACTTTTAGGGTATCCTTCATTCAAATCAACACAAGATACACCTGTTTTATAAAAATATCCACCAAGGACAACCGCCATCTTTGTTCGCAAAGGTGGTAGATGTCCTTGAACAAAAAATTCCGTAAATATTAATTAAGAGTTGTTCCGGCGTCATAATCCGTCCTGAAATGGCGCTTTTCGACTTTTAGAAAATTGGTATTGGCTACTTACTTACCTTAACTTTGTTCGTCTCTTAATAGACCGAGATCCCAGAAGTGGCAGACATCACGTATTTTCTGACGAACGAAATGTGGTCGATTGAGTAGTATTAGTATGTACTAAGAACGCATGCCTACTTGCTAGCCTGCTGCGACGGCCAATCCCGAGATATCAGGTCATCAAGATACGTAAAAAAATTACTTACCTCACGTTAATTCTCCGAGCTGTTTTTCACGTATATTTTAGGTAATGTACTTAAAAATAAGTCGCCAATACTCCCATCCACTTTCCGTCGGCCGTATTGCTTTGCAGTCGCTTTAAAGCTTCCAACATAATTACTCGACTTTACGTAAATTCTGATGCTCCATTTTTATATATGTTGTAATGAAGCAGGTTGTGAGACCTACCTATTAGCAGTTTATGCCCTTGAACAATAAAAGATAAGAAAAGAAGAACAAATATTTAATAAAAGAACAGATAGAAAATAAAAAAAAAATGAATAGTGAGGGTAGAAATGGAGTTGGAAGAGTTGAGATAGAGATAAAGAGCTGTAGATATCGTTGGAGTTCAGCGGAGTCTTCTTGCAGTCGTAGGACGTCAGAGGGTCTGCCTTAGGTATTCAAATGGTTCCTCTAGGCTTAGGAGGAAATTGCAGTCGCAGGACGTCAGAGGGTCTGCCTTAGGCAGAATTTACAGGCTGAAGAAGTCTGGAGATTTCCTTTTGATAGAGCTTCGTACTTCGAGTAGGTATGTAGATAATACTTTTCACTTTATAGTTCTGACGGGCAAAGATATATTATCAACTATACAGTTTAACAGACGAGGATATAGTAATCACTTTTAGCGGACAAAGAAATACTATCAACTATCCAGTTCAAGAGTCGAGGGTGTAATGGTGGTGAAGTGATCCAGTTCGGCTTATATAGGGTCTGAATCCGAAATATTCAAAATCTAATATCGAAAGAATATTGGAACAGTTTTATTTTTTAATATGGCCAGTGATATCGCTAAATAAGAAAGGTTGAAATTATTTCATTATAAGACTTTTTAGGTAAGAGCAACCAAAAAGGAAAAAGCATTAAAAACTTTGTGAAAAATGACAGAAAGAAAATAAATTATGTTTGACATGACATAAATATACCAAATGTAAACAAAGAAAAATATCAATAAAACTTGAGTAAATTAGAGATAAATGGAAATGAGAGCATAAAAACCACGACGGCAAAAGGTTCACAACTACAACTAGGTATTTTAAAACCTTTTACAAGGAGACAGACCAATCCAAGGGGCCAATCATCCCCTTAACCCCCTAATGCCCTCGCGCTCCTAACCAAAGAGGCATTAAAATTGAGTTTAGGGGGTAATTGGCCACTTGGATCGGTGTGTCTTCTTGTTTTAAAATAGTTGTCTGGTGGACATATATAAAAATGGAGCATCAGAATTTACGTAAAGTCGAGTAATTATGTTGGAAGCTTTAAAGCGACTTCAAAGCAATACGGCCGACGGAAAGTGGATGAGAGTATTGGCAACTTATTTTTAAGTACATTACCTAAAATATACGTGAAAATCAGCTCGGAGAATTAACGTGAGGTAAGTAATTTTTTTACGTATCTTGATGACCTGATATCTCAGAATTTTCCGTCGCAGCAGGCTAGCAAGTAGGCATGCGTTCTTAGTACATACTAGTACTACTCAATCGACCACATTTCGTTCGTCAGAAAATACGTGATGTCTGCCACTTCTGGGATCTCACTCTATAAATGATCGAATGGTTTTATATACATGGGCGAATATACATTCTACAGTACACTTGAAGCACTATGTCAAACGAAGACGTATTGACTGCAAAGCACACGATGAGCTGTGGAATTAGGGCATTAAAGAGATATCATATATAGTCATCATAGTCATATTTAGTTCAGTTCTTTATTTATGGCCTTCATTGGCCAGCAACATAGGGCAATTTGGCCAATATCACGTGGAATTTGCAGGTACAATATCAGTCAAGAATTGTAGTTTTTCAAGTCAGCAAAATGACTATTTAACTCTTTACGAGGTTTGAAAGCAATGAGAAAATTCCATTTTCCGGCGCTGCTATTTTCAGACTATACTTGTTATCTTTCTCGGAAACAAATTAATATGCCAACGAAATTAAAACCATCCCATCTTCTCCCATCCCCTTCCTTTTAAACCTTTATTCTTTGGTCTTAGAAGAGATCGCCCGAGATCGAGATAGAAGAGGCAACAAGGCATTGTAATACACCAGTTTTTTTAAGATTTTGTCTATGTAATATTTGTTTAATATAAGTTTTGGAGCAATAAATAATTTACGATTTTAAACTTACATGGTTGTTTTCACTACAAATATTATTACATAACGGGGTATTTACCATGTTTTAACTTGTTTTTTGACGGAGCTCGATATTTCGCCAGTAATTTCAACTAGCTTGTGCTTGTTCACGAGACAAAAAAAAATTTAGTCATTAAACCATTTACACGCTTTATAAGCGCCAAATTTCGTCAGCCAAAACAAAACGTATACCCAAAACTTCTACAGTCAAAAGATGAATCTTACTTCCTACTAATATCATAAACGCGAAAGTATGTGAATATGTTTGTTACTCTTCCATACAGAAACACTGAACCAATTGCGATTGAAATTGGAATATAGATAGTTGGAAACCTGAAATAACTTGCAGGCTTTTTATCTTGATATTCCTGTGGGCTCGGGGACTTATGCGGGTGAAACCGCAGGACACTGCTTAAGCTGATGCTGCTCATAAAGAAACGTCCGACTTAAAATGTTACCTATATTAATTACATGTATTTCACGTCGTCGCGCCGCGCGCCATATAATAATATATTCTATGTAATATGAGAAAACACGTAAGAGATCTCTTCAAATGCAACGTAGTATTTCTTTGCGTAAAATCACGTAAACCACACGCGTTACTCAGATGTTGTCTCATCTCATCTTAAAAGCAATTTTCTTACGAAACCTTGAATTAAGTTGTGGTAAGCTTTTGCCTCCTAAAATTGACTTGCAATAGGCACACCGTACATCATTTTCCGGGAAAATAAATCTTTATCTCAGTCGTTGACACAGATTCTTGTATCCAAGACCGCAAATAGTGAAATAATTGTCACACGCAGATCTAACCTATTATCGCAACTAAAGTTTTAAATGGTTTTAAGAGAAATATCAACGCCAACGACCTTGAAACTGAAAATCCCTGTCAGGCTCATGGAAAATTGTTGATTATTTCAACATTGACGGAATGTCGTAGAACTTTTTTTTGTGTACAGATTGTAGGTGACATTGTTTCCTACATTTTGGTGTAGTTTTAAGACAAGAACCTCCTATTGGTGCAAAGCCTATCCAAATTATAGACAAAAAATGTCTGATTTGGCTAAAATGTCGATAGGCTTAATACGTTTCGACATATTTGTATGGAAACTGCACTAAAATATCGGAAACAATGTCGCCTACAATCTGTACACAAAAAAAAGTTCTACGACATTCCGTCATGAAATAATCAACAATTTTCGATGCGCCCGACATGGATTTTCAGTTTTTCAGTATAGGGCCCTTAAGTACCTTAATTATCAACTTTTTTATACATCGTAATTTTCCTTTTACTTGTGTTTTATTGCCAGATTAAATTAATAAAATTAGACCCTCAGGTGAAAGTTTCGGAGTTAAATGCATCAGTAATAATCCTTGGCACCCCTCGTTGCGCGAGTCCGACTCGCATTCGAAGGTTTTTTATTTGTCCCGGTGAGCCGAGTGACTTTCGCGTTACCAACATGGAACTCACCTAACAAGCCGGCGTAAAACAACGACAGAAATTAAAAACTAACTACGAACAAACAAACGAAGCCATTAATGTTGGCTTCTGGTTTTGAGTGTTTTTGTATAGAGGTGCCACAAATGTAGTTTGTAGGTAGGTATTTTCAACAACTAAACCCGTCATCTGGTCATCTTGATACAAGCCTAGTTTTTAGGGTTCCGTACCTAAAGGTAAAAACGGGACCCTATTACTGAGTCTTCGCTGTCTGTCTGTCTGTCTGTCCGTCCGTCCGTCCGTCCGTCCGTCTGTCCGTCTGTCCGTCTGTCACCAGGCTGTATCTCATGAACCGTAATAGCTAGAAGGTTGAAATTTTCACAGAAGATGTATTTCGGTTGCCGCTACAACAACAAATACTAAAAACAAAATAAAACAATTATTTAAAAGGGGCTCCCATACAACAAACGTGTTTCCGAAATAACAAGGAGTCGCGGGATAGGAACAAGGACAGGAGTTGGTCATGAAATTCAAAATGGCTGCCCTATCTGTCAAATATACCAGTCTGCCTTCACTTACCAAAGAGTTTCTTTTATGTTTCAGATTTTCTTTATGCCAAGGTTTTTTTTTTTTGAGTGATTTGGTCGTTTGATGGGAGTAAGAATCGAAGATAAATTTTTCATATTTTCCTATAAAATTTAAAAATTGGTTGTTGTAAACCATTTTAGGGTTCCGTATCCAATTGTGATAGTGGTACGGAACCCTTTATGCGCGAGTGTCGCACTTGCCCCGTTTTTTTAGTTTACGTCCGGATGATGCTATGTGGTATTATCCTGAAATAAATAAAAAATAATTTGCCCGTCAATTTTATTAGTCCCACTGCAAGGCAAGGGCTTCCTCTTAGATGGGTTAGGCAGTAAGACGCCACGGGAGCATACTCCGGATTGGCGAATGTCCCATACCTCCGAACCGTGGTAAATCCTAGGACATGTCGGTTTCCTCACAATGTGTTTCTTTACCCTTAGAGCAATGTTAATAACGCACATAACTTTTTATTAAAGAAAAAAAATCTGAATTCGAACCCACGACCCTCGGTATGAAAGAGAAAGACGGAGTATCTACCACTAGATCAACACCGCTCTAAACCCGCAGTTCTTCTATCCTTAAAAATATTTATATTATTTTTATATGTAAATTAGGATATTTTAAGCTTAATTCGAAAATTCCAAAGCTTGTTTACAAATATTTCGTGCTACAAATATTTGTAAACAATCTTCGAAATTTTCCATTTTAGAGAAAAAATACAAAACAGCTTAGAAAACTCCTTATTTTCCTTTAAGTATACAAAGTAGTCCTTTGTCCTAGAAATGGTGTAGGGAACAGGGTCAGAGTCAATGTCACTGTAAAAGGATTACTTCGTATCAAACGAGGCGAGATTACAAGCGTCCGGTGACATATTATATTTGCATTGGCGCGGTCTAGGCCAAGCGGCACGCTAATCCATTGAGTGGTGTCAAGTTTGACGTATTACCATACATACCGCACTCGTCATCAGAGCTTTTTGCTGAGCGTAAGCACCATAAATGTAGAATGTGCAAGATACCCAAAGGCGCCACAGAAATAGGCAAAAAAAAATTTACACATGTGTTGGTGATTGTCTATGTGTAAGTTAAAAATAGTGTTGTCCACGATCTACTTTTACATTGGTGTCAATTCGAGCAAGCCAAATTCCGACTTAACTTAACTTAAAATTAGTTAAGACGTGTCAAATTACAGATTTTCAGAGATGCTATTCAGAAAACGCCGACTTAACTTATTATGACAGGACTAAACCAAAATAAGTTAGGTCGAACTAAATTAGGTTAGAAAACGTTTTTAGCTATTCGAAACGGCCACAAAACTGTCAAAATAGTAAACGTCGAACTAAAATTAAGTCGCGACTAATTTTGTGTGGACTAAAATTGGTCGTTGAAGTAAATAACAACATTTATCGAATAAATAACGTTACGATTGACAAATTTGTAATTTTGGCTGTAGTACGGGCTGAAAGGTGTTCTGAGTGCCGGCCTTTATGGACAGATTTAGTGAAAACCCTCAGAAAAACGTGTTTTGTTAAATGTTTTTGTTTAATTTTATTGCAAAAGCAATGACGAAGGGCTTAGATTAAAACGATTACGAGACTGTTCCAATCCATTCGTATTGCCGGCTAACAAATTTGAAAAACTGTTTTGTATACCTACCAAATGACTACGACCTGCTGGACTTTCACAAACTACTCAGTCGTGACACCAATGATCGTCTCAGAGGTCACCACCTCAAATTACGCACCACCATCTCGGACAACAACCCCTTACGAACATTTCTTCAGCAACAGAGTGGTCAGAGCGTGGAACAAGCTACCAAAGGACATCATCTCGGCACAGTATCAGCCAGTTCAAGAACAAACTTGACAAATACTTAGCCAATACAGAAACAGACTAAGAATAGCTGGATACAGGCATCTATCAATTGTATCAACTGCCTGCCTGATAAGTAAATAATAATAAAATACCTGTGGCAATATGCCTATTTGCACATACTAGGAGGCAACAATTTTTTTCAATAAAAGTCATTTTATATCATTTACAAGTTTTATTCAAAATATATACTAGGTAGGTAGTTAAAATAGAATTTGATTCAGATTTGGCTAGAATTGTCTATACAGTTAAACCAGTTAGGAGTTTACTGTGCCTCTTCAACAAAAATTTCCTCAACTGTGTCTTCCCTCAACGCTTCAGCTAAAACTTGAGCTGCCCGCACCTTAGCACAGGCATTTTCTCTTAATGGCAGTGCAATATCTGCTCAGCTCAGCAGCCTTATATTTTCATTTAATGCTGCTGTCAGGCTATCGGCAACAGGCGGTCTTGGTGGTCTTGGGGCTTGCACCCGCTCAGGCCGGCATATACGGGGGCGGTTGGGCAGCTCAGGTTGTTGTGGCGGTGATTGATGAACTCATTGAGGATCTTCTAGCTGAGCAGGCACAGCAGGAGGAACTTCAGCAACAGCAGCAGCAGTATGTTCCATTTGGGGTCTGAAATTAACAATAAATAATTTAAGATATACAGCAAAAATATTTAATTATATGTATTACTTGGTTTTTAAAGGAAAACTTACCTGCTCTACAGTCGCAAAACCATACACAGAGGCAGGTCCTACAATTTCCAATATTTTATTGTCCAGATCTGTTAAATCTGGACCTGGAGGACCTCCTCCAGTTCCGCTGATGGAGCCCATACTTTTCGAGCTTTTGTTTTTGTTTTGCTGCGCCAGACATCCCAATTCTAAAAATAAAAGAGGAAATACATTTCATACATAGTTAATTACGAAGTACTTGTAATGACAAACATTGAGCCGAGTAATAATTAGTATTTGGTTTCTTGGTAAAACTGGTACTCGGACAACTTTAATCTTTACATAGACTAAAACAAAGTGACTTCCCTCTCTGTCGTGTCTGTTTGTATTTTGTATGTACGCTTAGATCTTTAAAACTATGCAGAGCTAGTAATTCTATTACTATATAAAGTGGAAGAGTTTGTTTTTTTGTTTATATATTCAGACCCTCTGTGTGGACCTATTTGCGTCGGTAAGGCTTAAATTTACTAGACTTAATCCATTTAACATATTTAGACTAATGAATAGAAAGCTTATGAGATTTTTTAGTTTGGTTGAACGCGCTAATCTCAGGAACTTACTGGTCCGAATTGAAAATATATTTTTGTGTTTGATAGTCCACATATCGAGGAAGACTAAAGGCTAGTAATGATCCTGATATTCTCGCGGAATCGGGACCTGGGCGGGTAAAGCCGCAGGCACTAGGATTGGTAGATAAATAAATCTAATTCCTTTTACGCTATCGAAATAGCAATTAGCATAGGTAAATTGCGTCAGAAATAAGACCTACCTTTTGCCAACTGAGCATGAAGCCTCTCCACTCCACAAGCAGTTCATTTTGCTGCGTTCGTTAGGTCTTATATACATTTTCCGATACAAAACTACAACAAAACTGATTCAGATGAATTACAAACTACAAAAAGTAAACAAATAATCATAGAGAAATCTAGACGAATAAAGTACTACCAACCTCACAGCATAAACCATTCGTTCTCATTTTTTTATCTGTGAATCCAATTTAGTCCGTGTTTAGTCCTGTCATTTTCAAATTCTAAGTTTAGTTTGTGGACAAAACCGAATAGCATACAAACTTAACTTAATTAAAATAAGTCTGTTTTTGGTTAGGTTAAGTTTTAGTCGGTGGTTTGCTCGAATTGACCCCATTATCGATTGTTTCAGTTGGCAGGCCTTTCATACAGGAAGCAATCATATCGATCGTAAGGTGTAGGCTAAAATATTAATATAATCAAATAGTAAAAGAAAAATTAAACAATTTATATACTTTTGCATATTTATTTATTGCCCTCGGAATATTATAGTTGAGTCAGGCCTATGCCACTCCGCGATCTGTCATGAAATGACAACTGCACGCAGGTGCGTGCATGTACGCCGATTGTCAAGCTCGCCTCGCTCAGTTCAGTTCAGTCTGTGGTTCAGTTCTTTATTTATGGCCTTTCTACCACCATTTATTCAATTTGGGCCAATATCACGTGTTAGATGGTATTTAATTTTTGAATATGGGTAGGCGAGTACAACTAAAATGGTGGTGAATTTTATTGCAACTCCACGTAAACATCTGTTTGTAACGCGATAATTCCGTATTACAAACAGAACTTTCACGAAACTAAATTGATTGTTTTGCCACCAAAACCAGGCCTATGCCACTCCGCGATCTGTCATGAAACGACAACTGCACTAAGCGAAATGCATGTACGCCGGTTGTCAAGCTCGCCTCGCTAGTGTACCGGAGCTTGCGGGCTGTGTTTCAAGTAAAAAAAAAATATCGTGTGTCACGTTTCTTATGAAAAACCGGCCAAGTGCGAGTCGGACTCGCGCACGAAGGGTTCCGTTTCCGTACCACGTGATAATGGTACGGAAAAATTAAAAGTGGTCATTGATACGGAACCCTAAATGAACACTAGACCAACCAATGCATACACGCAACACGAACGTTAAGTCTATCACTCCATCACTAGATGGCGTTAGTGGTAAAAATACATCGCGGTATTGTTGCGTTTAATGTCAAAAATCACGTTTGTTGTATGGGACAAATATTTGTTCTTTTTAGTATTTATTGTTATAGCGCCAACGGAAATACATCATCTTGAAAAATTACAACCGTCTAGCTATTACCTACGGTTTATGAGATATATCCTGATGACCGAGACGGCCAGACAGGGAAGACTCAGTAATAGGGTCCCGTTTTTACCCTTTGGGTATGGAACCCTACTACGTGAGGTCTAAATCATATTTATATCATATCAGTCATATCGTATCGCTTTTGGTTGCCTAAATAATAGTCATAAGCATCGGAACGTCATATTTTCACGCTGCCAAAAGACCTATAGCTAATTAGCCGTCAAATTATTGACTAGATTTTCTCAAACATGCATGGAAATAATATCATTATGTCAAAAGAACACGCGAATTATCAATTTTATGACCCCTCTACATGATGCTAGCCCACTAATATGGGCCAGCATGTGGATACTGTATTGGTGTCGGCTTATGGTGTGCGGGATGGATGTGATAGTGGAAGTGATAGTTTTTAGAAGTTTTTACAATAAAAACTATTTCCACATAATAAATTTTATTCTTCAAAATCATACCCTCCTTTTTGCCGTATTCGGGTAAAAAACTTTAAATAGACAACCCTATCGCGAAATTTGACACTTATTTGAATTTAGAATGTTTTAAGAACACAGGTATTGCTTGGTGATCTGAATTGCGCTTTATTGTGTCTTGGCAAGGATCACTATTATTTAAATGACGTTCAACAGTGTAGCTTCTGTACTTGTACTATTTATGTATTCTGTGGTTGAGTATAGGTACTCAAAATGAAGAAATTGGTTTCAACGAGGAAATAGTAATCATTAGACAATACTGCTTCATTTTCCCAAGTTTCTATGATGAATGATGATTGTTTTATATTATGTGTCGGGATTTCTGGTAAAAAGAAGGGCCCAGGCGCTGGTTCCGCAAGCGGGGAGGAGTCACTAACTCTGAAGGAAGTGTAATATCTCTTTTGACCTTATGAAGACACCGGTCGTCTTCGTAACAGTTTAATCTGTAAACAAATAGATAGCTACACATATTGATAAAAGGTATTCCGAGTCAGTATACTTTCCTAACAATCATACTTACAGGCATAGCTGGGCACCGTTAATCAAATAGTTAACTTCGTTAATCGTTAATCCGCTACAAAAAAAATTAGCTACGTTATATGTTAAAGCGTTACAGTTCGGAAAAATTAACGCAAGTTAACGTTAATCGTTAATCCGTTAATCCGTTAATATGTGTAAAAAGTAATGAAATGATCAAACGAAACAAATCTCTTCGTAGTTTTCTCACTCGCACGCGACGACAATATATGTCTACTTTTGTTTTTGTTTCACTCGCTGCCACGCGCCGCCCGGCGATTGTCTGAACCTGTTTTTCGCGCCGCGCCGCGGTGCCGTGCGGTAAATAGTAGGCATTGGATTAACGATTAACGGACTTCTGCATATTAACGGAAGTTAACGTGTCCGTTAACTCTCTTAAAAGTTAACTCAAAAGTTAATCCGTTAATCAAAATGTTAACTTTGTTATTTACGATTAACGGATTAACGAGTTAATGCCTATGCTTACAGGTACAGATAATGTAGGCATCGAATCTTTCATGAGTACCTACACGGCGATGTTTTCTTTGTATGAAACATTTGTCGTCAAAATGTTTGCTGCATATAGTGGAGTTCTTAGTAGGAGTCCAATCAGGTCTGTTTATCTATAGTTCGCATCCATTTTTCACGCAATCCTGGATTGCTTGGAAACCTAGAAAAAAAATAGGTAGGTATCAGTTTCGTAATTAACCAAGTTTTAAATATTTGTGCGTAAATAATTAGTTCCGAATATGAGCAGTAATTTTATTTTAACATGGCTGAAAAACTTTTATTCATGATGTCACTAAATATCGATTTTTTTTAACGATACTCATGACAGTTACTGCTTTGTCAAGCACTAGCGTAACAATACAATTTTCTTTTTGACATAATATTTTCGCAAATACTTCTTCTAATAACGAAATATACTTATAGAAAAGAATTACATGCAATATACTATTGTAGAAATATTTTTCTGAGCCGATTACTAGCTGAAATTCGACAAAATATGGTACGATAAATTACAATCCCAAAATCGTATTTACCTGTGAAAAGTGTATTTCTTTGGATTATTTCGTCTTGTGATTTCACATTCACGTACAGAACATATATTTCCATGTTTCTACAATTATTATTTTTAAAGATAAGCAAGGGATTAATACAAAAATTCACAATTTCCAGCTCGACGTAAAACAGACTAGGTTGATAATAGCTCTTACTCGCAAAAAACATGTCACATTTCTACTGCATACACTGTCTCTTTTTCTCTTGGGCGATTTGAATATGACTTAGGATTTCTCGCTCCCACGCTATGTGTGTCTGTTGCGTAAGCAAAGAGTTTCTAGGTCTGTGGTAAGCACACAAATCCTGACGAAGCTAGTCATAATAATACATTTGGCTTAATAATTCTGCCTTGGTTACTCTTTCAATACACAACGCGAAGTTTTGCATATTTAAATCAAGTAAACTTACAATCAAACAACTCAAAGCTGCAGCAAAAGATGGGAAATACTTTCACCAATTGACCGCCGACCTTCCTTAAAAGATGCCACCGGATGATGATGATGAAACTTACAATAAATCGCCATAAATTAAATTATCAACAGGTTCCTTCTTCAGGACTGACATGTTAATCCTTAAGAAGGGACCTGTAAAGGTATCGAAACGTTGAGCGTTGAAACAATGCTTAAAGGGTAATAAACACCACGCGATTAAAACCGCAAAATGTCTTTAATTTCAATACAAAATCGCAAAAACTGAAGAAAAATCTTAAGAAATCCCCTTTTATAGAAATACTTACGCACTCTAGTAAAAACGTGTCAGCCAAAACACCACGCAATTTAAACCGAAGAATGTCTTTAATTTCACTACAAAATCGCAAAAACAGGAGAAAAATCTAAAGAAATCCCTTTTTATAGAAATACTTACGCACTCTAGTAAAAACGTGTCAGCCAAAACAACATGGATATCTTCCTCGTAATCGCTATCACAAACCTTAATCTTTGAAGAGCGTTACATAATCAGCAGTAATTGGAAAGGTCGCAAAACCCCAGGCGTTGAAATGATCTTTTTTCGGTCGATTTGATAGTGAACCCAAATCGGAATATAAATCCAGAGGGACCTAAACACATTACTCTGAATAGCTAAATTAATGTATTGCTCCTGTAACGCTGATGAACTAGAAGATGGTGTAAAATGTATGTAGGTATGTAAGTAAAAGCCTTGACCCCTAATTTTGCATGTACCTATTGCGCGTTAACCGAGATGAAAATGCCTTGCCGCTTTTGTCGCTAACCTAAAAATAAAATTATGGAAATTTCCACCCAAATAAAGGAATCCGTGGAGTATCTTAAATAAAGAGGGAATTATGTCGCGTTTATTTCTCGCCTCAAAGTGTACCTATACTTACCCACTGTACAGTGAACCTTCTATTTGTATAGATTAATATTAACATCGGTCTGCTGTGTTAACAGTGGAAAAGCATGCGCAAAAAAAGCCCAATTATACCTTATTGCGAAAAAGTGCAGCCCTTCATATAAATTTGTCCAATATGCATTAAATTACGTTGTACAAAATGCTTTTACACGTTTGATCAAAAGGCTTTAGTCGTGTAAAGAGTTTGGTTGCGGTAATAGATTGGGAGGGGGCAGTCGGTCATCTTACCTCATTAGTACCAACTGGAGACTTATATGGTGGAAAGAGTAGTAAAAGTTATACCTAAAAAACTCGGTCAGCCGCGATTCGGCCTGGGCCTGTCCGAGCTCAGCCCGTTTTTAGGGGAGCAATCGGGCCTGGGAACTTACCTCATTAGTACCAAGTTGGGACTAATATGGTAGAAAGAGTAGTAAAAGTAATGTTAAAAAAACTCGGTCGGCCTCGAGTCGGCCTGGGCCCGTCCGAGCTCAGCCCGTTTTTAGGGGAGCAATCGGGCCTGGGAACTTACCTCATTAGTACCAAGTTGGGACTAATATGGTAGAAAGTAGACTAAAAGTTATGCTTAAAAAACTCGGTCGGCCTCGAGTCGGCCTGGGCCCGTCCCTACTCAGCCCAGTTTTATGTTGGTATACTAAAACTTAGACGCTTAGTTCTGAGAAACTGTAACTTCGCATTCATATACGTTATAACTACGCAATCAAAGTTTAGAATTAAAATTTTAAAAAAAAGTTTCTGTAGGGTAGCTCCCGTACATGTAAGATGGAGATTTTTTTTTAAAGTCGCGTCTATCTCATGGTGTGGGATATCGTTAGAAAACTTTTTTAAAAATATTGTGGGTCTTCTAAAACTATTTTACATTTAAGGGTTCCGTTTGCGAAATACTGATCTTTAAAATGTTACTATTTTCAGAGTCATATTTTGCTATTATAATATCGAATCATAGGATGAAACTATTATGGTGACGAAGTGGACTTAAAGTTATGTGAAAAAAACTTGGTCAGCCGCGAGTCAGCCTGTAAGTTTCGTAACTCAGCCCAGGAATATGTTTACGTACTAATCGGAGATGCTTAGTACTAGTTCGCGTTTATCCCATCGTGTGGGGTACCATTAGAAAGCTTGTTTAAAAATATTGAGGGTTTTCTAAAACCATTTTTCATTTAAGGGTTCCGTTTGCAGAATATTGATCTTTAAAACGTAACTATTTTCAGAGTCATGTGTCGTTATTGTGTATTTGAGTAATAGGAAGCCGTAACTTCGCATATGTATACGTATTAACTACGCGAACAAAGTTGAGAAATAAAATTTAAAAAAAATAGTTTCTGTAGGGTAGCTCCCGTACATGTAAGATGGGGTTTTTATTTAATTTTGCATATACACCTTCGTGTGTGGTACCGCTAGAAAGCTTTTTAAAAAAGAATGTGGGTGTTGTAACACTATTTTTCATTTAAGAGTTCCGTTTGCGAATTAATAAAGAATAGAAGTTACCATTCAATTCGCAAATGGTACCGTTAAATGAAAAATGGTTTTAGAAAACCCACAATATTTTTAACCAAGCTTTCTAATGATACCCCACACAATGGGATATACGAGAACTAGTACTTAGTACCTAAGATTAGTATGTAAACATAAATCTGGGCTGAGTTAAGAAACGGACAGGCTGATTTGCGGCTGACCGTGTTTTTTTGGCATAACTTTAAGTCTACTTACTCACCATAATAGTTTCATCCTATGATTCGATATCATAATAGCGAAATATGACTCTGAAAATAGTAACATTTTAAAGATCAGTATTTCACAAACGGAACCCTTAAATGTAAAATGGTTTTAGAAGACCCACAATATTTTTTAAAAAGCTTTCTAACGATATCCCACACGATGGGATAGACGCGACTTAAAAAAAAAATCTCCATCTTACATGTACGGGAGCTACCCTACAGAAACTTTTTTTTAAAATTTTAATTCTAAACTTTGATTGCGTAGTTATAACGTATATGTATGCGAAGTTACAGTTTCTCAGAACTAAGCGTCTAAGTTTTAGTATACCAACATAAAACTGGGCTGAGTAGGGACGGGCCCAGGCCGACTCGAGGCCGACCGAGTTTTTTTTTCTTTTTTTTTTTTTTTCTCATTATGGTGTAACTGAATGGTTACCTCATAACAATTACAATCTAGCCTTGAGGCTAATAAGTAATTTAACTATAACTTAATTTGCTAAAAACTTTTAAAGTAAAGAATGTGTCCATTGGCACTTTTCTTATGGTCTCTATTATAATGGAAGTACACTTTGTTCTTGTGTTCTACAATGGTAGCACTCACACTAACACTAATTTTATTCCGTAACACTCATTTCACTAAACTAACTCAAAAGGCTTAGTCCTTTTCAGTCTCCTTACTATGTCCGTGGTGTCAAGGAGCTGGATAGCCTCGACATTCACATGTTGAAGAAGTCTTTTTTCGTGAGCTTCGGCGTATTTTTTTATAACCTTAGCTACAAGGTCCACTCCTAAGTCCCGGTGGATGTCCTCATTTCTAATGTACCAGGGAGCGTTTACTATATTCCGAAGTACTTTGCTTTGAAATCTTTGAATTATATCAACATTGGTGCGTTTTGTACAGCCCCAAAGCTGAATACCGTATGCCCATACGGGCATAAGTACTTGTTTGTACAAAAGTACTTTGTTGTATACTGACAATGATGAATGCCTGCCAAGTAGCCAGTGCATATTCTTGTAGCGAAGATCTAACTCCTGGCGTTTCTTTTTGACATGAGCCTTCCAGCGAAGCTTTGTGTCAAGCGTCATACCGAGGTATTTTGCTGTATTTTCATATGGTATTATGCGACCGTTAATATATACCGGTGCATAATTAGGTTTTCGATTTGTGAAGTCTATATGAATCGATTTGGACTCATTTAACTTAATTCGCCATATTTTTGTCCAGTTGGTGATAGAGTTGACGGCAGTTTGCACTTTCTCTACGGCTTCTTTGTGAGTGACACCTGTAGCCATGATGGCTGTGTCATCTGCGAAGGTTGCAATAATGTTATTTTTTATTTCTGGGATATCACAGGTGTACAATAGGTACAAGACAGGTCCAAGAACACTTCCCTGTGGTACTCCAGCTTTTATTTGCTTGAGATCTGAATAGGCATCTTCATGTCTGACTCTAAATGTCCTCTCTGCTAAGTAGGATTCTAAAATATCTGCAAATTGCTTTGGAAGCATTTTTCTTAACTTATATAAAAGACCTTGATGCCAAACTTTAACAAATGCCTGAGCTACATCCAAGAATACCGTGGAAATGATAAGGGTTGTAAGTTTTACAATGGCTTTGCGTGGGAGATTTTGGAGGAGTTCACCAGTGATAAGGTCGTATCCAGGCGATTTCTTTTTAGCCAAGTTATTGATCATATTTTTGACTTCTTTTGGGGTAACTAGTTGTATTCCCAAATCATCATGGTAAGTGACATCAATTGGTATATTTTCCGTGCTTTCCTCACCGCTGGTTTGAAAAATTTGTTCTAAATGATCTGCAAATATAATTGCTTTCTGTTCATTACTCATGGCCCATTTGCCATCTATTTTTTTGATGGGTGAAGCATAAACAATAGGCTTCTTTAAACTCTTAGTGGCTTTCCATAATGAGTATTCTGTTTTTTTGCAACTTGTTAATTGGCTAAGGTAGTCTTTTGTAGCATCATCATTAAAGTTCTGTATTGCTTTAGATAATGTTTTTGTAAGTTGGTTTAGTACTGTTTTGTCAGGCGGATATCTGGACTGTTGCCACTTTTGTCTCTGAGCCCTCTTTATGGCTATAAGATTTCTTATTTCCAATGGGTACCTGTGACTTGCGTTTTTTTCTTTTTAAGAGAGGTGTGTTTCTCCAAGCGCAGCTTTGGATGTCTGTCACAAATTGTGACACTTCTTTATCTAACTGCTGTTTATTTTTCAGTGGTACTTTGAGGTCAATAATATTGTCTAAATCGGATTTGAAGCTACCCAATCAGTATTTTTTGTTTACTAGAATTGGATTGCTTTCTTTTTGAATTATGGTCTCACTTAAGGTTAATATAATAGGGGAATGGTCAGAATTCATATCAAATCCCTCCTGTATGTTAAGATATGTAGCTGACAGATTCTTATATATGAAGAAGTCTATCAGATCTGGAGTTTTTTTAGTATCAGTGGGCCAGTAAGTGGGTTTTCCTGTTGAAATTGCATTGCACTTGGTTTCTCTGATAGCACTAAGCAATTCCTTTCCTTTAGTGTTGGTTAGTCTAGATCCCCAATATGTGTTTTTTGCATTGAAGTCACCTCCTAATATAAATGTGTTACCAAGAAGTTGTAAAAGGCTTCTGTACTGCTCTATTTTCAAAGCATACTTTGGTGGACAGTATATAGCTGCTACTGTAATGTGATGAAGTTTGGTTCTGACCCTGACGGCTACAGTTTGTATGAATTCTTCTTCGTATTTATGTTCTAGATAATGGTGGATGTTCTCTCTTATTATAAGGGTGCTTCCTTCTCTCGCAGTATTGACAGGATGCAGCGCATGATATATTTTATACCCGTTTATGTGAATATGTGATTCTCTTGTAAAGTGAGACTCCGATATGAGGCACACATCAATTTCTTCTGTTGCAAGGACAGCCTGTAGCTCGTTTCGATGCTGTAGGAGTCCGTTTGCGTTCCACGCTATAATTTTTAGAGTGTTCTTCATTTTTGCATCTTGTAAGGTAGCTCTGTAGCACTACTTTCTAGGTTTTTCAACCTTTGATCAAAAGAGGTTAAAATACTTAAAATTTTGTTAATATTTTCGTTTATATCGGAGTCTCCTAGCTTAGATGATTGTGGAACTGGCTTAAGAGATTTCTGCTAAGCTGCTTAAGCTGTTGCAGTTCTTTGGCTACCAAACACCCTCTGTAGTTAGCTGGGTGTGGTTCACCACAGTGAACACATTTAGGTTTTGCTGCTATCGGTTTTGTGCAGTCTTTAGTCAAGTGTTTACCAGTGCACTTAACACATCTTGGTTCCTTGGAGCAATATCTCTGTGTATGGCCATATGCTTGGCATCTTTTACACTGTGGTATTAGCTTGGATGTTTTTAAAGGCTTCTATTTTACAACCTAGTATGGTCTTAATACCATATATCTTATTGATGTCTTCGTCTTTTTCAAAGGTAAGCCTAAACATATTTAAAGGTTCCTTAGTCCTCCAACTTAATTTATTTATGGCTTCCTGGATTGGATTTTATAACCATTAGCATTTAGTTCTTCAACTACTCTGTTTGGCAGACAAGATGAGTGTAGATTTTTGACTATGACTCGAATCGGTCTATCTTGTTTGTTCTCATACGAGTGAAAGAGACAATTATTTTGTAATAATAATTTAGTAATCGCTCTGTAGGAGTCTTCGTCCTTGGCGTTTACTTTAACGGAATCCCCGTTCATCATTTTGACCATGAAGGCGTCTTTATTTGAACACGTCAAAAGTAGGTCATAAAACTGCAGGTAGTTTTTAATGTTTTCTACTATGACTGGGGGAGGTGAAGGCTGTTTTTTTAGTTTTGTTTTTTCGGCCTTTGTATTAGCCTGAGATTCTCTGGAGCTTACTCCTTGGGATTGTGGAGAAAGTGAAGTGTTTAACTTTCTTTTCTTTCTACTTTTTTGTCTCACCCACTCTGTTTCTGTGGCAAGATCCTCTTCATCAGTCTTATATTCGACCGCTGGCTGAGGCTTATCGTTCGTAGAATGTCCCTTCTCTGAAGGAACGTTCTTCTGTTCCTGAATGAGATTCAGCTGGTGTTGAAGTGATTTTATCTGACTATTGAGGTCTTTTACTAGCTGCTGCAGTTCTAAGCGCTCATTCTGTTCTTCTTTGTACCGGGAGTACAACTGATGTTCGAGTTCAGTTTTGAGGACTACTTTATTTGGCGAAGCCATAATTAATTTCAAGTTATAATTATAAAACTATAACTTACCGCGAATTTGCACAAATATGCATGATTCACTTACGACTGTATGTAGGTCATCGCGGCGGCCGCGAGGGTAAGACGCGAGGCTGCTGTATCAGCACTTGTACACGAGCGCGGACTTGTGCAAGAGCGTGCGTGACGCGACTGTTCTCACTAGAGTCAGATGACTCAATAGAAATTTTAATTCTAAACTTTGATTGCGTAGTTATAACGTATATGTATGCGAAGTTACAGTTTCTCAGAACTAAGCGTCTAAGTTTTAGTATACCAACATAAAACTGGGCTGAGTAGGGACGGGCCCAGGCCGACTCGAGGCCGACCGAGTTTTTTAAGCATAACTTTTAGTCACCTTTCTACCATATTAGTCCCAACTTGGTACTAATGAGGTAAGTTCCCAGGCCCGATTGCTCCCCTAAAAACGAGCTGAACTCGGACGGGCCCAGGCCGACTCGAGGCCGACCGAGTTTTTTTAGCATAACTTTTACTACTCTTTCCACCATATAAGTCTCCAGTTAGTACTAATGAGGTAAGATGACCGACTGCCCCCTCCCAATCTATAATGTCCAACGTTCGGTCACTCGCGCTCGCGTCAGTCGATCAAAGAGGATTTGCGAATTTTGCGTGTAGGAGCAACAAACACACTGACAATCTTTCACCTCTATAAAATTACAAGCCCCGATGCATAATTAGTCTAATGGGTCCGATTTATAGTTGGTGTAATTTTGATCTGAACCTTCGGAATGATGAGCACAAAAATAGCGTTTAGGTGCACAATGTCCAAGTTGCATAATGTCATGCGGGTGCAAAATGTCATGGTTCAAAATGATCAAAATTTCAAAATGCAAAATTCATCCCAGAATAAAGACAATTACTATTATTTTACTTCTACTAATAGAATCGGCTCATAAAGAAGTAGGTAGAGATTGATGGAGCATCTAAAACCACCTTGTCATCATAAAACTCCTTAATAATCAAAATTACGGTTTCAATTTTTATGATTTTTAGTGGCACTCGAAACTGTACCTACTTGGAAGGATGATATAAATAAAATGAAATACGATTTCAAATAAGCTGTCCGTTGGATCAAATCAAATTCCAATCTCAGTGAAGTGGCAGTGTTACAGGTATATTACAGATTGTAAGTTGGCTTCTCGATTTCGTTACATATACCATAAGTCGGTGCCACTGTATGTAGTGGAGGTTTTGGGTTGATTATTTTTCATTTTCACCACTAAGTCTCGATCGGTGATAGATAAATGATAAATCTGGGCAGATGGCCTTTTTGTATTAGGGATGCTTTTCCATTGAAGCCATGTCTTTGTTGTTCTTGCAGTGTGGCAAGTCTTGCTGAAGAATTAGCGTATTTTCAGGTATTATGGTATTTCAGCATTTGAACGGAAGGCAGTAAGGAACCTTTCCAAAAATGGTACTTCGCATCATCGATAGAACCATCCGCGATATGCATTTTTCTGATACCAGGGACCGAGAAATATTTTGAAAAAACTGTTCTATAATGCACACAATAATTAATAATTTATTAGTAGCAAAAATCACAATTTAGTCTCTATATTTTCACCGTGCGTGGGTGTAACTGCTGGGGCGTGATGTGAGAGATTTCCAATAAATGATATAATTAATTTGTGATACCTATTGAAATGAAATCCAAAAGGTTACACAATATAAGTTTGGTGTATTTTTTGATGTGAAACATCTATTGGCGCGAGTAAACAAAAGTAAACATTCGCGTGGCGATACAGGCCATGGCGAAGCCTCGCCACGCTAAAAGTATAAATTCGTACCTATATGATGGAATATAATATGTACCTACAATTATATACGTAGCGAGTTGATGTTTCACATCTGCCAGGCGTTCCGTGTTTATTAATCTTTTAATGGACATGTCACATATTAGTTTTTGCGTTTTCAACGTCAGATATCAAAGTGAAGCATTGGAGCTCATAATAGGTTATTAGGATATTAAAACTAAGTTGCGGTCCAGAGCAGTTAGACCAAGACATATTGTTTCTTCAATTAACTTAAAGTAATAGTTAATGTACTCCTTATTATGTATTTAGAGCGGTGTTGGTCTAGTGGTAGAGATATCTTGACTTTCATTCCATAGGTCATGCATTCGAATCCTTGCCGATCGCGCACCAATGTCTTTTATTTAAGAAAAAGTTATGTGCGTTATAACAACGCTTTTACGGTGAGGGAAAACATCGTCAGGAAACCCACGGCTTACATAGCTCCAGACGTATTGACATGGCTGACTAGGCGGCCCGGCGCGGGGAGGGTGGTATATGTACTCGGCAAGCCTACTCCACACTCCACCTAACAATGACCCCGGCATAAATAGGATGTATGGATTTAAAGTTGCTTGCGCTGTATAAATCATCAAAAAAATAGACGAAAAGGCCAAATATATAATAATAATAATAATAAATCTTTATTTTGCCAAAAAACTTAGACGTAAATACATAATAATGATATCTTAATATTATCATACATACATGATGTGAGAAGTAGGTATTAAAAGACATAAGATTCTAAAGTTACGTAAGGCTGGTAAGTTGAATTTAACAAGTTGAGACTGAGCCCTAGCTAGATTACAATAAATAATCTGTATTAAGGGCGTCAGTGCCATTCCCTGATGGACCTTACAATAATGTGTTAGTTTAAATTATGGAGGGATATAATTATATCAAATATAAATTTTGGAAAAATTAAAGTAGATTATAAAATAAGTAGTAATAAAAAAAAGGTATAAAGAGCAAAACTATAACTATTTCTATTTGCGTGCCACACAAAGAACAATAAGAGATATACAAGTCGATAGTGATTATAAGTAGTTGGTGAAAAAAGAGAGGATCTACTGCCTGTTATGGAGGGAAGGGTAAGAGATGAACTGAGATGGGATTAGGAAAGGAAGGATAAAAGAATTTCCGTTTCATCATAATTTTTGGTCAATAGCCAAGAGGTAATGTGTTTTTTACATAGAGAGTAGGTAAGGGAATGCTGGGATATAATTTTGTTTATATTGTTATAAAGGTAGGGTCCGAGAAAAAGGTTAAAATGTTTAGTGAAAGAGAAGTTGGGAGATGGTATCTTACAGACGTTATGGTTTAGTCGTTTGTTAGAAGGAGTTGGATTTAGTGGAGTTTTAGAATGAGTGTGAAGGACGGTGAGTAATATAAATAATTGCCTAACACTTAAAACCTTCCACTCTTGGTACAAATTAAATGTGGGATACATTCGAGGTTTGAACGAAGCTACTTTAAGGATAGCTCTCTGCGCTTTTTCAAGGGTGAATAAGTGGGTTTTGCAAGTACCACCCCACGAGGCAATACAGTAACTTATTAAAGAGTGGCAGAGAGCGAAGTAGGTAGTTCTGTGGATAGAGTGAGAGGTGACATGTCTGAGAGTCTTAAATATATAAATTAATTTTCTAATTCTAGCAGATATGAGTTCAATGTGTTTTTTATAACTGAGATTTTGGTCTAGGATGATTCCGAGGTATTTGATGTCCGAAGTTTTCTCAATGGGTAGACAATTTTTATTGCAATGCTCATAGTTTGAACAGACGTGGGCATATAGATTAAGGGGTGTTTTTGGTTGTGTGGTGTTTCGCATAGTATAAGTGATGTATTTCGTTTTGCTGGCATTAAGCGTGAGGCCGTTGTTAGTTAGCCAGTTCAGTACTTTATTTAGACCATGCTGTGCAATTTTTTGGGCATCCATCCAGGAGTTGGCTGAAAAAGTGAGCACAGTATCGTCGGCAAAAGAAGTTACCTTACCTTGGTCCAATTCGAGTTGAGTAAGCTCGTTAATGAACACAAGAAAGAGGGTGGGGCCAACGATGCTACCTTGTGGTATACCAATTGATACTGGAAGTTCTTCACTGACGGTATTGTTGATTTTTACTTTTTGTGATCTACCAGTTAAATAACTTTTGAAGAGGTTTAATTGTAGGTCGCGAATACCTAATTTTTCAAGCTTTGCTAGAAGGGTGGAGATAGGAACCGTGTCAAATGCTTTTGCAAGATCCAAAAAGACGGAGAGTACTTTTTTCCTATTGTTAAGATTCATTACAATGTCATTAGTTAGATCTAAAACAGCCTCGGAGGTAGAAAGACTACGCCTAAACCCATATTGATTGGCAGATAATAACTTATTGGACTCGAGGAAGTGTACTAGTCTTTTGTTGATGAGTCTCTCTAGAATCTTGGACAAAGCAGAAAGCACAGCTATTGGTCTATAGTTGTTGACTTGATTCCTATCTCCACTCTTGAAGATAGGATGAACTATTGCTTTTTTAAATTTATCGGGGAAAATGCCTAGTAGGAAACAGTTGTTGAAAATGTGAGCAAGTGGCTTAGCTAGTATGATTGAGTAGCGTTGGATAAAGGAAGATGGAATGTTATCCCAACCGATTGCAGTGCTAGTTTTAAGGGATTTTATTGTTTGAAGTACTTCTTCGGGGTCTGTGTTTAGGAGGACGAAAGAGTTAGGGTTTTGGTATTTTTTTATAGGAATGGGGTTAGGTATTTGGGTTTTATTCAAACTCTGAACTAGCTCTTTAGCTATTGTAGTAAAATATTCATTAACCTTATTGACTGATGCAATCGGATTTCCGGATAGTGTAAGAAGTTCATTTGGTGGTTTCTTTAGTTTCGAAATGCTGGTAGTTTTTTTAATAGTATCCCATATTTGTTTAGTATTTTTACCTGCTTTTATAAACTGGTCCCTGTCATATTGTCGCTTAGCTTTCTTTAAGAGTTTGTTACAAAAATTGCGGTATCTAGAATAGGTTGTTTTAAGGGTCATATCGTCAGGTTTTCTTCTTAATTTCAAATGCATCGCATCCCTATTTCTTATGCATCGAAGTAATCCTGGCGTTATCCAGGGTTTTAGGATACGCTTACTTCGAGGAATCGTTAGGTGTTTTGAGTTAGTTAGGATAGCGTAACTTAAGGTATCAATAAGATAGTTAATAGCTTGATCGGGGTCGCTCATTTCATAAATAGGAGATAAGTCAACTTTAGCATTATCAATTTAAAACCTCAATTATAGTATCATATTTATCAGAATCAGAATCATCATATTAAAAAGTAATCATACTGCTCTGTTAACTTTAATATTCTGTCTTAAAACTCTTACTATGGAATAATTTCTTCTCTAACATAAACTTGTGGAATAAATTTTGGTATTTAAGTTGTTTTTCGAGTTAAAATTTTCATTTAAATTTGTTAAAACCGGAAGCTGAAAGTAATCTTAAGTCTGTCTGTTTCTCTTGTATTATTTCGTACTGTAACGGTTTACATTTTAGATATTTAGAGATTTTAGAGAGATATTTTAGAGTACGGTCTAGGCGTTTACCCGTCATCGCGCGGGGAGAACTTTAAAGGGGGAAAGGTTCTCTAGTCACCTGCGGCTCGATTCTCGTTAATATTTTGACGACCTGTGGCGCGTCGTGCGAAAGCGCGACTGCAATGCAGGAGGTTGCGGGTTCGATTCCCGCCGCGTGCAAGTATTTATGCTTAAAAAATAAATATTTGTGTCTGGTCTGGGTGTCCCTCTATGTATAATATGTACCTATGTATTTACAAAAGAAAAATAAATATAAATATAAGTATTATATCCGTTGTCTAGGCACTGTAACACAAGCTTAGTTGCTTACCACGGGGCTAGATGGCGCTGTGTGTTGTTCAGATAATTTATTTATTTATTAATTACAATTACATACCAGTTCGATGACAAAGACAGTGCAGACCGATGACAGAGACAGTGCAGTATGGTAGATGAGAATGTATTTTGAGTTGTCAATTGTGTTGCGTCTGCGTTGTATCTGCACTGTCTCTGTCATCAAACCGCTGGAGTTGCAACTAAACTGCATGCTCCCAAGGAGATCTGAGCTCATCATCGCCTTTCAGAAAGCATTTTTTTATATTAGTAAAAGGGTACCGTTATTACCCTCTGGGTACGGAAAACCGGAATTCATAATATTCTACCTCTTGTTATTGTCTTATAAACTGAACATTTTCGTTCATAGATGAAAAATATGGACGTATGTAGGACGTGCCGTTTTTATTGCAGTCGCAAAATTAATTTAACTTTTAAACGAAACCCTCACGTTTTTATTTAAATTCTGAATGTAAAGAGTACGTTTCAAAGTTCATGGAAAATTCGAGTGAAGCCAGATATTTCGAATGACATCGTTCTATTGAAAGAAATCATACTAAAATCGTATTTCTTTTCTGTACCTACTTACCTATTACGGATTTATAAGTATACTAGCTACTATTTATAAGTGTACTGTACTAGCCCGCGGTTTCACCTGCGTAATTCCCGATCCCGCGGGAGTATCGGGATAAAAAGTAGCCTATTCCTTACTAACAAACAAATACATTTTTCCTCGGTAATATTAAGTATGTTTTAAATTATAGATTTTTGCACTTTTTATCTAAAAGTTCGATCATTCATATACTTGCAGATTAGGTACTAGCTGACCCTGAACTTTGTTCCGCCTTATAGGCAAAAAAAAGTATATTATGTCCTTCTCCTAATTCTAAGCTAACCTTACCCACCAATTTTCAGACAAAGCGGTTCAGCCGTTCTTGAGTTATAAATAGTGTAACGATCACTACTTTTTTATATTGGTACAACACTACGCGGTACCCATACCGAATGTGGTCTGGTGACTGATTGAAAATTCGTGTAAACGAAGTTACGAAATTGTATAGAGTGCGTCGGACGAAGTTCGATAGGCGGAAAACAATTTGAAAGGTCAAAATGTTGTTCTTTACACGGGGACGAGTGTGCTACAGTATACCTGGTAGTTGGTAAGCCTCGCGACTCTCTAGTAATGCTTAGACGATTTCCACATTGTAACCACACTAACACTATAATGTATATGATTTAAAAAAACAATAAGCATTTAAAACATGGTTAATGCTCTGTTTTCGCAATGTTGTATAGAAATTAAAGACATTTTTCGGTTTGAATCGCGTGGTGTTTATTACTTTTAGCATTGTTACAACGCTCAACGTTTCCTGAACGGTCTATCCTGAAGAAGGGACCTGGAAAGGTCTCGAAACGTTGAGCATTGTAACAATGCTAAAAGTAATAAACATCACTACTCAAACCGAAAAATGTCTTTTATTTTAATGCTCTGTTATTCAATAAGTATTATTTGTAAAAGTCAATAGGTAATCAATCTTTTATTTTACTATAGAATAATATTATACCCATTAAGCCCCTTTACTTATAAACGATGATAAACTATGTATCGTTTGTCTTTTACTGTGATTCGAAGTTTCAAAGTTGACAGACAGAGGCAAACGTTACATAACATAGTCATGTGTTAATCGTCGTTTATAAACAATATTTATAAAAATACTAGCTGAGCCAGCGGGTTCACCCGCGATCCCGCTGGATTTACTTGATCAAAAGTAGCCTTCTCCAAGGTCCTATTTATCTCTATACTAATTCATCAATACCGGTATCGGTTAAGCGGTTTAGGCGTGAAAGCGTAACAGACAGACAGACAGAAAGAGTTACATTCGCATTTATAATATTAATCAGAATATTTATTAAAATCCAATAGGGAGTATCCATGCGACCACTACACTGCGATAATCAACGTGACACTGATGTGCACCGGGTGCCCTCGGGCTCCGGTTCACGAAAGCGCGCTGCAGCTACTTCAACTCCTCGACAAGCGCTTCTTCGGCACCGTCGGCCCTCTCACGCAATATGATGATGGTGAGTGCCTTATTGCTAATATATCTTTCTATGAAAATGTTTTCCTTTCCTATAGTAGTACCTATGGCAGATCTAGTGTTAAGAGTTGTCGGGTCGCCCTAAGACGTCCAACTTGACCTAACGACTGCTATCAGAGATAACAACCGGGACCAACTGCTTATCGTGCCGCGCTGAATCACCGTGAACATTATCGGTCGCCCATCCAAGTAATGACCGCGCCAGGCGGTGCTTAACCTGCACGATTAAACAAAATCGGCCCCCGCAGCTACGCTAATAAGCCCTTCATTGTGTGAAAATGAAGTAATACATGTACAGTCGGCCGGCATATTTACAGACTCAATTGTCAGAAATGTTTAAATTAATCGTTTGTAAATTTACGATCGTCTTCTATTGACATATTTACTATTGACTATTCATAAACAACACGCAACTGCAAAGGAAGTAACCAAGGAAGGGACCAAGACGCGACCCGACATCGATCTTAAAATGAGTCTGCAATTATGTCATAATATGCCTACCGTACAATCATATTTTTCAGGTACTAGACAAGGTAAAACCCGTTTACTTAAAAGCCCTAAAACAGAAATAAATTTTACATCTCTCCTTTTCGGAAAGTTTAATTTTCATAGGTAGATAGCCAGGTGTAAAATTGCTTATTTCATCCCTAGGATGGATTGTTTTTCTTAATTTTGTATTTGGCAAAACTAAGAAAAAAAAAAGAAAAAAAGTAAAGCTTACGTCATAGTCATGATAGTATAATGATACCTACCTTTATTTTCACGTTTCGGCATGACCAACTCGATTATATTTTAACCAATAGAAACGGTTTTAACATAATCATAATCATTTATTTATTGCTTCATAAGTTTCATAACATCATAAACTAAATAGACTAGGGTAGATAATGTTTGAAAAGGAATTAAATTATAGTAGAATGAAACCCATTGGAAAAGGAAGAGAATATAACAAAAATTACAGGAAAAATAAAATACGGGCGATTTGGGGTCGGGAACCCCCACCCGGTGGGTTGTTAAGGGTAAAAATCGGTTTTTCTTGATTTCCAGCAAAACTACAAGCCCTATAGAAAAAAGTTGAATGGCAAAGTTGTAGGTAATAAAAAGATCTAAAACTTTTGCATTAACAATTTTTACATATAACCTCAAAATGTATGTGAAAAATTCAAAAAACAACGTTTTCGATTTTTATTGTTTATCTTATACAAAAAAGGTTATTTTTTCACCAAATTTGGAAAAAAAACTTGCCTATTTATGCCCTGAACACACAGTAAATTTTTGGATTCAAAATATTTATTTTTTCACCTTAATTTGACTTAATATCGAAAAAAGCACCCTACTTTTGAAGCAAAAAATTTGGGCAAAGAAGGCAAAGATTGTTTAGTTTGACATCTTCTTTCGATTGGTATACGAATCCATACGCGACATAGCGTTTTTTTATTTTTTTCGAACAATTTCCTTTTATAATTTCACTGGCCCATATCTCGGAAACGTGTCACTTTAGAACAACATGTGATAGAATATTTTCTGTTTATTTAGGTTATTTCTATCCAATTATATAGGTTTCATTGTGCGATAAGAGATCGAATAAAAATTAAGGTGTATGCCGTCGACTATGCAAGGTCCACATACGGATTTAAGATGTTCTTTGGGTATAATGCCACGTTGATGTTGTTTCCAGCCCCAATCTGTTTCTGTCTGTTCGTTACCCAGCCAAGTTTGAAGCTGATAATTCGGATTCGAGTTTTTTTTATTTTTTTGCATTTTCTGAGAAAATTTACCATTGTAATGTATATTTTTATTAGACCATCAGAAAGAAGAGGATCCAACAAACAAAAAGCCCGCCGACTTTTAAAAAAAATCAGATATTTTGACACCAATTTTTTTGCTTCAAAAGTAGGGTGCTTTTTTCGATATTAAGTCAAATTAAGGTGAAAAAATAAATATTTTGAATCCAAAAATTTACTGTGTGTTCAGGGCATAAATAGGCAAGTTTTTTCCAAATTTGGTGATAAAAAAGATAAACAATAAAAACCGAAAACGTTGTTTTTTGAATTTTTCACATACATTTTGAGGTTATATGTAAAAATTGTTAATGCAAAAGTTTTAGATCTTTTTATAACTTTGCCATTCAACTTTTTTCTATAGGGCTTGTAGTTTTGCTGGAAATCAAGAAAAAACGATTTTTACCCTTAACAACCCACCGGGTGGGGGTTCCCGACCCCAAATCGCCCGTATTTTATTTTTCCTGTAATTTTTGTTATATTCTCTTCCTTTTCCAATGGGTTTCATTCTACTATAATTTAATTCCTTTTCAAACATTATCTACCCTAGTCTATAAGAATGATAGGCGGCTAATGTGGTTTTAGTGTCGTTGTTTTCAAAACTTTTCTAATGTTGGCAGTACATATTATGTATATTATTTTAGAAATATTAACTGATTCTTAAAATATCGCCTAATGTACCTGTTTTATTAAATGTGCGTATAGTATTTTAATTTCCTCACAGTCGAAATAAAAAGTAGAGTGTTTTGCTCGGGTGAAGTGACCTATTTCACCTTTGCACTTTGAAATCCCAGGTGAAGTGTATCACTTCCAAACTTCCAACCCTTGCCTAACAATCTAGCTAGAACATCTCGCCTTGCGTGGTGATCGTGAAATGTGGTGTACTAATAGCCTGTATAGATAGCTCCTGTTTCTAATGTTCAATTAATAAATTAATAAATTGTAACCGAAAGCTATGTTGATTGGATGACGCAACAGTTCGTAGAAAATGCATAACCGCAGACATCTCGTTCTATATTCAATTTGTAGGGGTGAATATGGGCAACCAATTAAAACAGCAGCGAAAATCTAAATTTATCCATGAGCATTTATCGTGTTTACTCAGAACTTTGAGTTTTATACACATTTATATAATAGAGACCATTCAAAAAATATGCCGTGCCCATACGCAGTGCCCGCGACTTCGTCCGCGTAGAAAAGTGACTTTCAGGATTTGTTTATTTATTTCTTCTCATCTGAGCGATGTTCCCGGTTGCATCCCTCTCGGGAGCCCGGGGTCCGATAAACCCCAAATTGTTTTTTTTTATTTGGGGTCGGCGCAGACGGTTAGTCATCATTGACCATACCTGCTGCAATTAGATTTGGCAATGTTTTTACGGCCGGCCGCCTGCCTGACACCAACCCTCTTAGGGATCAAGCAGTTTATCCGCCACCGCGCGGGGAGTACTTAAGGTTAGCTAATCTCCCTCAGATCCCTTAGTCGCCTTTACGACACCCACGGGATGAGATGGGGTAACCCTATTCTATGCCGGGGCTACACAGCTAATGTTGGGGCTACACAGCTAGATTTGTTTGTTTATTATTTTGTACTTATAACATCTGTACAAAAATTATATAATACAAAATCCAATTAGATACGGAAATTGACAACAATAACTAAAAAAGACGTTTGTTGTATGGGAGCCCCTCTTAAATTTTTGTTTCATTTTGTTTTTCGTATTTGTTGTTGTAGCGGCTACCGAAATACATCTTCTGTGAAAATGTCAACCGTCTAGCTATAACGGTTCATGAGATACAGCCTGGTGACAGACGGACAGACGGACAGAGGGACAGACAGACAGACAGCGAAGACTCAGTAATAGGGTTTCGTTTTTACCCTTTGGGTACGGAACCCTAAAAAAGAAGTATTAAAAAGTATCGCTGAGCACAACCGCTTTGCAAGGAGCCGACCGCGCTCATACTTGCGCGCGCAATACTTAATACTTATTTGGTTGCAACATACTTACATTTTTAATATCGCGATATCTTTTGAATGAAATGTCCGAATTAAATAATTCAAAAGGTCCTAGAAAGGTATTGAATTCGTCTTGAATATAAAGTAATTTATTTTGATAAGGATTCATACCAAGGTACAAAATAAAAGGTTATTAAAGCGACGGCATTTTAATTATTTACAAAAATTACAAAAACACTTATTGTGAGATAACTACAATAGTTAGACATATGGTGTCGCGATGTATTTTGTAGATAATTACATGTTCTACAAAGTTGTAGTACATAGTTTTGTTCTATATCCAATAGTTTTCGCAGCGCACGCGCCGTAAGGAATGTTTTGGTCATTTTTTTCACACCTTGTGTTACATTATTGAACTTTTATTAAGGATCCCTATTTTTTTTGAAAATATAATATAGCCTATAGCCATCCTCAATAAATGGACTATCTAACACCGAAAGAATTTTTCAAATCGGACCAGTGGTTCCTGAGATTAGCGCGTCCAAACAAACAAACAAACAAACAAAAAAACAAACAAACTCTTCCGCTTTATAATATTAGTATATATTAAACTTAAATTGTATAATAAAGCGTACTATAATACGTCGCCCTATTTTAATGAAAAGAAATGAATATAATTGTTAATTGCTCCTATTCAAACTATAAATATTTGTATTATGGCGATTGTAACACATGTTCAGAAAAAAAGGTATCGCCATGAGTTTCTTGTGGTTTCTTCTCATCGAAGGGCGAGTTCCAACACCACACTAAAATCAAAGTTAAAGTTTGGACGTTTCAAAATGATCACGTATACATTGCTCTAACTGAATAAGGGTAGAAACTTACTTACGCGTTAAAGCGCTTTAAAGCGTTATCAAACTCAAAGGATTTCATACAAATGCATAGCGCGTGATAAAGCTTTATAGCGCTTCAACGCGTAAGTATGTTTCTAGCTTAAATGATGTGTGAGTTTGACTAGTACGTTGAGATCAGTGCGTCTAACAGATAATAAGATTAGCAACACTAGTAAAACAATACTGTGTAAACATTGTCCCAGCTTATTAGTGATTTGATATCCTTATCTAATAATTGGTGGTTGTTAGTGGGCGATTGATTACAATATCTAATATTACTTTCTAATAAAATAAAGGTTATAGAGATATAAGAATAAGATAAATACTGTATTGTATTACGGGAAATTTAAGTAGCCATTAGGGAAATGTTTACAAAACTTTCTGAAACCCTTTAAAAAAAACAATTTGGTTTAAAAAAGAAAATTTTCCTAATTAGGTAGATTGGGATAATTGTTTTTAAATATCAAGCCTACAAAAAATCTTAGACTTTGTTTTTCAGTTATTGGATTATAAAGTTTTTCAACGCAAAATTGTTTGTTGTTAACTGACTTCCAAAAAAGAAGGAGATTATCAATCAAAGGATTACATTTTTTTGTGTATGTTACCTGTATATCTCTGCCGTCGTAGTTCCGATCGCAATTGTTCATTTTCTATGAGAAAGGCTTATAGTTGGTCCCATAACAAGTTGGTGAAGATCTGATGAGAACCTTTGGAATGATGAACAGAATAATTTCCCAGAACATAGTGCCTACTTTACGAAATTTTGGACTTCTCAGACAGCTGATTCCAATCTCTCGCAGTGCGATGAGGAATGATGGAGAGAAACGCTTACGCAGCGTACTACGTGGACGATTGGATGCGAACGCGATTGCGAAGCGATCCGATCCGGTGCGGTGCGGAAACAAGGAACACTTGATATCTATTGAAGTATCCTACGTGACCAAATGCACGTAAAGTGCGATGCGGCGCGATTCTCGACTGTTCCTTGTTTCCGCGCCGCATCGCGTTCGCATCCGATCGCCCACGTAGGACGCTGCGTAAGTACGGGTTTCGTAGAACTTTACCGTAAAAGTGTGATTATTGAAATAGAGAATTTAGAAAAATAAACTACGTAAATACACGTGTATTTACCTAGTTTTTATGTAGATAAAACTAGGTAAATACGCGTGTACTCCACTTGGTCACGCGACCATACGAACAAGAGAATTAATTAATCTACTATATAAAAATTATATTATGAAATTTTGGATCGTAAAATCGGTATATTCCCAGTAGTCCCCTTTAGCCCTGTCCCCCGAGTGACGGCTGGGAATTTTCTTCCCAGTTAACACCTGTGGGGTGACAATTGCTGCGATTCCTTCCCAGAAAGAAACATGTAATTACTATAGATTTCAGATTTTTTATTTGTGTTGTTATATATATCGTAGGATAATTTGATAAACAGGTTTTTTGCAAAAATCCTAGCTTTTTTAAAAAAAACCGAATAATTAGACATTGGCTAAGATATTTCTCAATCTTACAGAAATAAGTAAAGTTTTTTTGCAAAAAAAAAACTCATTGCTCTAGTAACATTAGTTCTCCTTCAATCTGATTGGCTCAATTTTTGTTTACAGACCAACTCTACCGTGATTGGTTTATAAATAAAATAATTTCTGTAAACAACATACAGCGCCATCTAGCCCCGTGGTAAGCTACTAAGCTTGTGTTACGGTGACTAGACAACGGATATAATACATTTATATTTATTTTTCTTTTGTAAATACATACATATTATACATAGAGAGACACCCAGACTAGGCACAAATATTTATTTTTTTACCAATGTATTATATCCGTTGTCTAGTCACCGACTAGACAACGGATATAATACATTTATATTTATTTTTCTTTTGTAAATACATACATATTATACATAGAGAGACACCCAGACTAGGCACAAATATTTATTTTTTAAGCATAAATACTTGCACCCTGCGGGAATCGAACCCGCAATCTTCTGCATTGCAGTCGTGCTTTCGCACGACGCGCCACAGAGGTCGTTTATAGTTTGACCTTGTGGGTTTGAAGTAATTTGTCGTAGAGTAATAAGCTTATTATTTATAGTATTAGGCGCTTTGGCGACCGCTGCCGCGGCACGCTCGCTTCGCTCGCTCGCCAAAGCGCTGCGTATCGGGGTGCTCCGTACATTAATAGAAACAAAACATTGGTAACAAAGTACATCACAGAATTAAATGACAAGTTAAAAAACGTCAAGTCATCAACCAATCAGAGAAGATGTTGCTCGGAGTGTTCCGATCGACCAATCAGTGCGCTTAGTTCATGACAGCCAACGACTATTTTCGCAAAGTTACGAAAGCAATGAGTTTTTTTTTGTAAAAATCCTAACTTATTTCAGTAAGATTCAGAAATATCATAGCCAATATCTATTTATTGTAAATATGGTAATTACATGTTTTCTTCTGGGAAGAAATCGTAGCAATTGTCACCCCACCGGTAACAACTGGGAAACAGACTTCCCATATGTTTCCTCTAGTCAGCTTTCAAAGGGAACAGTTGGCACGAATTGTCACCCCGGTGACAATTGGGAAGAAAATTCCCAGCCGTCACTCCGGGGGACAGGGCTAAAGGGGACTACTGGGAATATACCGTAAAATCAAACAATTGCTAATTACAAGATAACAGAATCTTAATTTTGAGTGAAATCATAAAAGCCACGTTTTGAAGTAAGTTTATATACAAAGTTTTATTAGTATAGGCAAAATTATTGACTGACTACTGCTATTTATTTGTTGAATTTAGAGGGATGTTTTTGTTTTTTTTTTCTATAGAGAACATATTTCAAGGACTCATGTTTTAATTGACACGTTAATTTAATTGTAAGTATTGTTAATAAGTATTGTTTTCTAAACTGTTGTTTCAAATAACTTTTGTAGAAATTTATTCGAGAAAAATGAGCTCTGGCGTACTATGGAGTCTTAATAAGTATTGTTTTCTAAACTGTTGTTTCGAATAACTTTTGTAGAAATTTATTCGAGAAAAATGAGTTCCGGCGTACTATGGAGTCTTAAAACAAAGGTTCGACAAAGGTTTCAATCGGTAACTAAACAAAAATAGTACACCAATTAGTTGGTAAATTAGCCCTCGATCGTGTCTGATTCACAAATGAAGGGAACGCGATCGTACGCTCTCACCGAACAGTACTGTCACATTTTATGTAAAATAATATGTAAGCAAAAAGCTAATGGAAAATTAACTGCGGTTTTATTCCATGGATACAATAATGAAGCACTAATTAATTGGGGATTATAATAAAGGTCGTCTGTATTTTTGTATTTTAAAAGGTTATACCTATTCAATTGACTTTCGGGGTTTCGACGTGGGTTCCTGTAATTGAAATTTGAACCACATACTTTAAATTTATGACTTAGAAATTTTGCAATCTTCTTCAGTTCCAGTAACGAAGGTGAAGGGTGATGTGTTTTTAGTTGAGAGAGATTTGATTAGGAAAATAAACGGATTTATAACTATAATAATAGACTACATTAATATGTTATCGTGCTAAATATTAATGTAGTAAAATAGGTATTGCTGTAAAATGAATATAAATAATGGTCGCTAACTATATGCCTAGTTAAAAGGCTCAGAGTCGCAGGCTATAAAGTTGGAGAGCCAATACTGGAACTGACAAATTAACACAATTACCTATATGTCGAACTAAGCAATCTGACATGTTGCTAACCATTGATAATTTTCAAATAATTTGTATTTACTAAATACCGAATCATAAATTGAAATTTAGTATAATTTGTTGACATTATAACCAAAAAAAATGTACAAACGATAAATGAGCATTTTATCACTATCTCACCTGATTATAAGTGATGATAATATGATCTAAGTAAGATGTAACACGCTCATCTAGAAGAAGGAAGACGGCAGTGGAACAAGATCCGACCCGTCTTCCTTAGTGGCTGCACCGGCCAACGTTTCGGAACACGGACGAGTCCGCTTGGCGCTACGACTTGGACCGGTGGGTGGTAACAAGCCGCGGCCGAAGCCTCCCACCAAGAATCCCCTTTTGGTCGCCTTTTACGACGGGCAGAGGATACCGTAGCCATATTCTTTTAGACCCGGGCTACAGGGTCCAAAACCATCTGTCGTTTTAGAATCGTATGTTTATGATTTTCATAAACAGTGAATAGTTTTAATTTTATTGAGAAATTTTATCAAAATTAAAATTAAATATTATTGAAGAAAATGTACTAACTAATGTTAAATTGCATATTATAATGGAATAAATGAAGCTTTATTCCATTATAACTTGCATCCTTTGCGTGGGGCCAAAACCAACACTTAGAGGCCCGTTTTAGTTACAATTTTTATCGCAAAATATGAAATGGACACCAAACCGGCGATTATCCCTGTCCACACAATAAAATGCAACCAAGGACAACCCCCGGTTTGAATAGAACTATTGTGTAAACTACGGGTGAAAACTACTTCGACTATGGAAATGGGTTTGTAGTGGATTCGATACTGGGGGGAACTATGGGGACTATGGCGCCTGCCGTAACAATGTCCAACAAACACGTAAAAATGGCAGACGGAGACTTGCCAACTCACAAACTGGGGCACCCTAATCAAGGGGGCAACATTTACGTGAGTGGCTGAAGAATGGAGCAACCTCACCGGATTCTAAACCATCCTAGGTAATCCTGTGGAGCGGGCCAACTCATCACTGACGTGAGATGTCCATCCTCCGAGCATTTCTGCTCTCGCGACTCCACTCTGATCGGCCGGTGAAGGCAAGCCAGAGGCGGGGGACCGCTTCCTCGTCAGTGTTCACTCCGACCAGTCAACTAAGGCAAGCCAGTGGTGAGGAACGGTGATTTCCCCCTGGAGCACTCTGGAAGCCGCGGGGTCGCTACTCCCCGACACCTCGCCTCGATGTGCCCTGCGGACTTATTATTATTATTTAACCATTACGGAAACAGACAACTTAAGTGTCATTACTCATTAGACTCAGTAAGTAAACCCTAATCTAGGTTCAAAAACATATGTACCAAGATTAAGGTTTCTGAATCTTATTAGGTTGACCAAAATTGTCTCATTTTGTAATGGTCTAGAGGTGGATAACAGACTGGCCCTGTGACAGCTTACACAAGGATAGGCAACTTTTAATTCTCTTTATCTACGTATAATGTTTTATATTGAATTTAGTTCGTTAATAAAATCGTGTGAAAGAAACGCGAGACTTTCAATTTGTTTTATAGTACGATAATGTTGACATATATACTCGAACTGCGGATCGGCACTTAAGAGTAGGTAGTCTTAAATATGTTAAACTGCAGGAGAATCTTTAAAAAACTGATTACTCGAATTAATTTTGGTTTTGACAAAACATGACTGGTCAGAGCCAGATGAAAAACCATTACTTTTTCAAACGGTTAATATAATAATAATCATTCGATAATAACTTTTGAATAAGCATAAATTGCGAAAAACTAAAGAACAATCACGTAACAATATTTTATTGAAGGTAAGAAGATTAGTAAAGGCAGCAACCTTGCATCTAGAATACTAATATTTCAATAATATTGCTTCTGACGTCCCTTTCATGTTGCAATATGGAACCTTTGATGTTGTACAAGTGTACAATGTACATTGTACAGGAACACTGCACTGGACGTCATTAATCGAACATCGAAGCAATTCTCATTAGTGACCCTTTGATTTAGGTACTGCCGGATAAAGTACATTATATATCATAAATTCATATTACGCTTTCGATGAATAGTTTGTTCGGTTCGATATTTGTATTCATATTCACTGCATCACTAGAAATATCCCCGGAATGGGGTTTACCGATCAAAGCTAATTGCAGATGGGGTGTAAGCACACAAGTAAAGTTGTCATTTTAGTATCGTATGGAAATCATTTAAATTGCTCATAATTCTGAATTTAAGCATAGCAGTTGAATAGTCTTATTTTAACTTTGAATTCACATTTATTACCCAATATTTTTGCCGTCACGAGTAAACGGCTAAAAATTGGTGGGGAGATAGCTTAGAACTAGGAGAAGGGTATAGGGTTATTTTTAGTATTGTAGTAAGGTAGTGTTAGGGTAGTAGTATAGTAGTGTATTAGTAGGGTAGGGTAGATTAGTAGGGTAGAGTAGTAGGATAGGGTCGGAAAGTAGTAATCGGCTATAAAATATGGGTAAGTACAATATCTTGGTTTGTGGCCAGAAATAACTGAAATTAGGTCAAGAATACAACAATCCTTCTTTATAAGTAAGTTACCTATGTATTAACTTTTCGTATCAGTTCCCTCTAAGTATTGGTACTGGTACATTTTATACGACGAAAGGCCTTTATCCTAAGTTTTGAGATCCTTCGGAAAGATATGTATACTACATTCTGAGTATTTTAATACGGTACAACGAACCATTATTAAGTACCTAATTAAGAGATCATCAAATATATCCATACAAGAACAACAATGTTATATCAGTGGCATGTTGACAGTTACCAACTTCATTAAATCATAATAAATTGAGAATAAGCGCAATAAAATCAAAAATTTTAACTTCACTACATAATAATAACAAGTAAACACTGACCAACCTTACTCAAACATCTTCACTTCTAATTAGGTACTACACATTCAGAAAAAATGATATTTTAATTAGACTATTACTATGTCCTTAATATCCATCTATTACTACTTATGAGTATGCAATACAAGAACTTAATGTTTCAAAGTATTAAAGTGGCTCTATTTTTGGTTACGTAATTATTAATAATTATCTATCACATTTATTATTTATTAGATGCAAAATTGTTGTAAGGAGAAAAATCTAATATTAGATAAACATTTTCTAAGCTCTACTCTACACACTTATGTATATTATACGTTTATATATCCTTAGTACTACAATAATACCTTTAATAAGAAAAAGTTGAATGAAACATTGGCAAAAGTCATTATTGACCACGCGTACTACAAATACATTCGAAAATATATTACGGCCCCGAGGGAACGGTGGGATCGCGCGATCGATCACACCGTCCTCTCGGGGCAGAGCAGTCCCACGCCGGGAGAACTCCATGTTCGCTAGTCTTCCATCCCTAAGTCGCCTCTTACGACACCCACGGGAAGAGATGGGGTAGCCCTATTCTATGCCGCGGGGCTACACACGGCCAAATCTATGTGCAAAAGTCATTTTTGACCACGCGTACTACAAATATATTCGACATTAACTTCCGACATTTCCACGCGCGCTGGGAGAACACCATGTTCGCTAGTCTCCTATCCCTTAGTCGCCTCTTACGACACCCACGGGAAGAGATGGGGTAGCCCTATTCTATGCCGCGGGGCTACACACGGCCAAATCTATGTACAAATACAATTTTCATTATTTTATTTACTACACAAGTGGAAAGTTAAAATAAAATAACAATCTCATCAAGTCATCCATCACTCAAGCTTTCAAAAACTTTTTGATTTTTTAGCAAACACACAGATTAAGTTACTCAATTTTAATTTATTTTACAAATTATTAGACGTACTCTTACTTGTCATTTTGCTAATTTTTAACCGACTTCCAAAAAAGGAGGAGGTTTTGAACTTTTTTTAATTGTGTTTGTGTATGTTACCTTGTGATGATTATTTATACATGTTGATGATTATTTATACATTAGAAAGGTATTAAAAGATGGTGAAGGTCTGATGAGAACTTTCGGAATGATGTGCAGGACAGGACCACATCCCAGAATGAAATAAATTAATCATTATTGGACTTCTATCAATAGAATCGGTTCCTAAAGAACTAGGTACCATTGATGGAGCCCCCGAAACCACCTCATCAAAACTATTCAATGATTAAACTTACTTTTACGATTTTGATTATTTTTAGTGGGAATCAACAATACACTTCGTCGCATTTGTTTAACTTAGATCCAATAAACTTTTTAAATTCACACGATTTGTTATCATAGTAATAATACGCGATAAATACCCGGGAAAATGTAACTTAGATCCAATAAGTCGGTGATCAGTCCAATCCTGTGCACCTCTCATATTATCATTCTTGTTTTGCGTAAGTCCTTTGGATCTCGTCACGTTTATACCCGGGCTACAAGACTCTTATAATATTTTTATAACATGACAAAGTAAGCTCAGGTAGACCCTGAGCAAGATTTGCTTAATTTTATTCCTACTTTAGTATCACATACTGCGCTTTGTTTTGTGGATCTTTAATATACTATAGTATTTTACATTGCTTATCTCTAAATTCTAGATAACTGTTTTTTTGGTAAGTACATTTAAGCCTAATCTAACCTTAGGGCATACTATGGTTCGAATTGGACTATTAAGAAAACTACGAATGGAAACCAAATGGACTAAATAAACCAGATCTTCCAAGTCGTCTTAAGGCCTCATCTGAACCTAACGATTGCTATCATCGGGATTGGACCAAATGAGGATCGAGCTCGAGAAAATGATAGTTTTCTTGTAGTAAAATGGGCAGGAGGGAACAAGATCGTGAAGTTCCCGGGACCGACAAGCTGGCGGCCTCACGACGGTGTGCCAGACCTAGTAGGCGTCATCACGCCTAGCCACGCAACTAGCTCATCATCACCCATAAGCCTCATCGCACATCTGTCGATGGAATCAATGGCCTCAAGCTGACACTTAGTACTTGGCTGGTACAAGCTGGTTCCGTCCCAGAGGTGACCACAATACTCTATACACGCCCGGACTCTTGCCTAATACAGATTGAGAAGCTGCCACGGTGTGAAGTACTGCTTTACCTTGTTTATGATACCAAGCTTTTAAGAATCCCATTGGGCTCTTGACTCCTTGAAGTTTAGCTAAGATGTGACGATGAGTTAGGAGAAAAGGGTTCTGAAAAAAGACACACCAGAATCTTGCATTAAACTTGACAAGGTGCACTTCATTCGACCCATTCGGCCTCAACCACTGAGGTCACATGGCCTCTCTGCTGGCACGGATTTTTACACTGCCAGCCTGCGCAGTGGACAGATATCTTTCAACAGTGCTGCAATAATATCAGGCTTAAGCAGATCATCGATGGGCAGCAAGAAGTGCCTTGCAGAAGTGACCCCTGAGGTACACCGACATAAAGTCAGACGTGTGGCCGTCCACCATTATACGAAGCTACCGTTCCCTCAAAAAGTCGGCTATCCAGGTCCATAAGAAGGGTGCTTGCCTGCTAGACATGGTCAAGTGCATTGGAGGGATATAGCAAGTGCTTCACCGTTGTTCTCCATTGCTTCACTCAATAGGTGGGTGGTGTGACAAATAGACTATACATATCGAATACACTCAGAATTAGAAACAGACATGTATGATCACTATAAATATTTATCCGTATGGGAATAGAACCCGAAACCGTATGCATTGCACCCAGGGTTCACGCGACGCGTCACTTACGCCGTCAAATGTGGCCTAGATGTGTTTCGTCTCGAACGCTATCGACTCTAGAAGTTTGTTTATTTTCTATAATAGACTTGAACTTTATGAGTGTTCAATTCAAAATGGTTCTGTGACCAATTACTAACGTCTATATTATGTTCTAATTTAGAATGATTACGCCTTTTACCTCAAGTTTTACAATCTAATAATAACTAGAGTCACACTTAAATAGAACTATTCTTACAACATACTAGCTAGACATTAATATTTCTTAGTTATCAGAAACCGAGCAATGTTCCCGGTTGCATCCCTGTCGAGAGCCCGGGGTCCGCTTTCCTACTTTTACGTCTCCACTTCGCACGATCTTCGGCATTCCGTGTAGTGAGGCCATTTGCACGCATGTCCGATCTTACGACGTCAAGCCAGCACTTCTTGGGTCTTCCCAATCTGCCGCGGCCGGGCGGAGGCGCCATAGCAAGACATTTCTTTCCCACGTAACTAGCCGGTTTTCGTAGAACGTGCCTTACCACCGTAAGCGGCATTCTTGCAATTTGTCTGCAATGTCTCGGATATGAAGGCTGCCACTGATGCGGGAGTTTCTGTCGCGGTCTTTTCGTGTCACTCCACACATCCAGCGCAGCACCTTCATCTCCGTGACATGCAGCTCCTGCTTTTGTCACTCAAGCACTGGCCACGCCTCACTACCATACAAAATGACAGGTCTAATGATAGTTTTATAGACCTATCCCTTCAGTTTAACCGGTATTTTGAGATCACAGATGATTCCAGTTACCTCTCGCCACTTAGCCCAAGCTGCCGAAATGCGGGACTTGACGTCGCAATCGATGTCACCGAACTAGTGAAGCACAGATCCCAAGTACTTAAACTGGTCTGTCCGCTCGACCATGTGACCGTCTACGCAGACAGGTTTGGGATCTGTGGTATTGCTACTCAAGTATTCGGTCTTCGCTACGTTGAGTTGCAAACCGCCGTTCTCGAGCGACTCTTTGCACGCATTTACACGCCTTCCAAGCCGTCCCTTATCCGAGTCTGCTAGCGCAATATCATCAGCATACATGAGCATTTACGGGGGCTGGTCGTGTGCATCTCGGATAATTACGGACAGTGCATCCAGTATTACGCTAAACAGAAACGGACTTAGGACGGATCTTTGGTGAACTCCGACTGTAATGGGGAAAGATTTGTGTCACCAACAGCAGTTCGCACCACAGAATCGGAATTTAGGTACATGTCCCTGATGGTTTCAATATAAGTTTGTGGCACCAGATCATCACGCGAGGAACACAGTCGAAGGTCAACTATACGCTCGTAGACCTCCATGGTGTGGGACATGACCTTTATACCACGATAACTTTCACACTCCTGCACAGAGCCCTTGCCCTTGAACACTGGAGTAATAACACTCTGTCTCCATTGGGCAGGAATCCTGCCGGTCTCCAGTATGCGGTTAAGAACAAAGCCTTCCATACTTGGGTGGGGACTCCATCGGCGCCGACAGCTTTTCGCTTTTTAGTGCAGCGAAGAGCCTTGCGACCTCCTCAGGAGTAATCAGGAAGGCAGCGGCTCAATTCTTGTAAATAATTACATACCAGTTCGATGACAGAGACAGTGCAGACCGATGACAGACGCAGTGCAGACGCAACGCAGACACAACAGAATTACAAAGAAAACTCAAAATGTACTCTCAACTACTATAGGAATACAATGAGAGTACCTATATTTAGAATTTTTTTTGTAATTGTTTTGTGTCTGCGTTGCGTCTGCACTGCGTCTGTCATCGGTCTGCACTGTCTCTGTTATCAATCTGGTATGTAATAATTTACAAGAAACGAGCCACAGATTAAAAGACAGAGAAACAATTAAGATACTGGTTAAAAATCGTATACTAATAATGAATTAAGAAGCTGCTTAGGTATTTACCTAAACCTCAAATTTAAGACCGTGTTCGACCGTTAACAATAGGTTATAAAAATATGCCTACAAATTTAAATTCGTATTCGAGCCCTTTCTACGACTCATTTCCCAAACTACTTTTTAACCGACTTCCAAAAAAAGGAGGAGGTTCTCAATTCGTCCGGACATTTTTTTTTTTTTTTATTGTAATAACTACTTTTTGATGGAGTGAGTACCTAATTAAAACTACCTGTCACCGAAATGTTATGTTCAATTTTCTTAAGTATGTTTATTTTCTGAAATATAAAATACACAACCGGGAAACTTGAAAGGAAAAAAGAACACCTATTTACAATCTCAAGTATTTAGAAACTATGGCTCCGAAGGGGTGTTAAAAAATTCCACTCCGTTTTTCTTCCTCCCTTGTGAATGTATAAAATGGAAAGCGACAGAAAGCACCAGTTGAACGCTCATAAACCAGTAGAATGGCTGTTATTGTGACGTCAGAGAGCAGGCTGGAGTTACGTCATAAAACCGCGTACCAAGCAAGCAACAAGTGAACTTGACTTTGAGTTTTCACTTTTAAGTTGGTTCGTTGCGATGTTTAATGCGCGCTTTGTTGATGTAGAACTCTTTTGCTACTTCACGTTTTATTATGTACATTGTACAGGTACCTAGGTCGCAGGTGGGATGCGATGCGACACAGGCACGACATCATCACTATTTTTACCCGACTGCGCGACGCAAAGAAGGGTTATGTGTTTATCAGTCTATGTATGTATGTATGTATGTTTGTTCCTATGTGGCGCTCTAGAGGTCAAACGCATGGACCGATTTTAATGATTCGCACGTCAATCGATTCGTCTCAATCCTAGGAGTGTCACTGAAGACATGACAGTTATCAAAATTCAAAATGGCGACCACCAGCCGCCATATTGTAAAAAAGAAAAATTGACTATGTCGAGTGGGGTATCGTCGAATAGGTATTTGAAAATCATATTTAGGTTCTCTTGATCATTTTTCATTTAGTTTAACTATTTGGGATCTACAACGACTTAAAGTTGGTTAAGAAAACAAAAGTTGACTGACTATACCAAGTGTGGTATCGTTGAATAGGTATTCGAAAATTATTGTTAGGTTTCTCTAACCATTTTTCATTTAATGTAACCATTTGGGATCTACAACGGTTTAAAGTTGGTTAGATGTCGTCAATATCTTAGATTACCGCAACTTACTGAATAATCCTCAACTTAATAACCCCCTCAATGAAATGATGCGATTGCAATTAAAATACAATAAAATATATGTAATAACACGTCTTGCACCTAATGCTGACTAAAAAGCGCATAATAGAAAAATTAAATAAAAATTTAAAAAACCCGCTTGCTTAAATTTTTTTTAAATAATAACAACATATTACGTAATAAGTTGAAAGGAAATAAAACAAGTCCAGTAGTCACAGAACATAGCGACTTTAACAGTCTTAAAACTTAAGGGCGCACTGTAACGCGCCTTAACTTGATGATATTTATTTTTTGAAATTACCCATATACTGTAAAAAATGTTGTCTAATTGGATGGAACTTTGCAAATAATAATATTGCGAAATTTGTTTATTATTAAATTTAAGGAATTATTTACTCTCGAAAGTAGTCAAGGCATTTTATTTTTTTGCTTTTTACGCTTCGATTAGTATTTTATAAATGCAGAAAATAATATTTGTTTTTAAAACCCTGTGTTTGGATCGTCGGATAGATCGTAGTACTATACTAAGTTTCCTACATTTTTTTAAACTAATGGAAAGTATAGATCGTACTACTATAACTAGTTTCCTAAATTTTTTAAACTATTGGAATGTATAGATCGTACTACTATACTTAGTTTCCTACATTTTTTTAAACTAATGGAATGTATAGATAGTACTACTATACTTAGTTTCCTAAATTTTTTAAACTAATGGAATGTATAGATCGTACTACTATGCTTAGTTTCCTACATTTGTTTAAACTAATGGAATGTTAAGGCTGCGGGTTCACGATGGATGCAGGCCACTTATGACCGAAGCATCTGGAAATCTATGAGGGAGGCTTATGTCCAGCAGTGGACTTCTTACAGCTGAAATGATGATGATGAATGGAATGTATAGATAGTACTACTATACTTAGTTTCCTACATTTGTTTAAACTAATGGAATGTATAGATAGTACTACTATACTTAGTTTCCTACATTTATTTAAACTAATGGAACGTATAGATCGTACTACTATGTTTTGCTTCCTACATTTTTTTAAACTAATGGAAAGTATAGATCGTACTACTATAACTAGTTTCCTATTTTTTTTTAAACTAATGGAATGTATAGATCGCTACTATGCTTAGTTTCCTACATTTTTTTAAACTAATGGAATGTATAGATACTACTACTATACTTAGTTTCCTAAATTTTTTAAAGTAATGGAATGTATAGATCGTACTACTATGCTTAGTTTCCTACATTTGTTTAAACTAATGGAATGTATAGATCGTACTACTACTTAGTTTCCTACATTTTTTTTAAACTAATCTAGTGGAATGTATAAAGTACATACTATATTTTTTTAAAGTTACTAAGTTTAAAGCGTATTGTGATTCCTATAAGAATACTATCTATTTTTTTTTCCTTTTTTTTTCATTTTAATTTATCTGATTAAGTTAGGGGGCGTCCATAAATTACGTGAGATGTTTAAGGGGGGGAGGGGGTCTAGTCAAATCTCATCTAATCTTACGTTGGTGAGAGGAAAGGTCTCGGCAAATATCACGCATTTTTTTTCTGATTGAAACAAAAAAAAAACTGCTACCGGAGCTGTATTTTACTGCTCCAGTAACTGAACAAACTCTACCTACAGTTTACACGAAGCATTTTTTTTTCTTTTTACAATAACAATCCAACGCGTTTACGTAAGAAACCCACATTTTGAAAAATCTCACGTGAGATTGGAGGAATCTCACGTGAGATTGGACATCTCACCAGGGGGGGAGGGAGGGTCAGAAAATTTCAAAAAACACCTCACGTAATTTATGGACGCCCCCTTACAGCAAGCCACCTAGACAAAAAGTTATTTAAATAGAATTACAATAAACATGCTGTATGTACAATATATCTTCATACTAAAAGCTCGTAAAGGGGAAGAGTTTATTTCTACTATTCTACTTTAACCTATTTCTACTGATTACTGATAAAATGACTAATTACATTGATTCCTTCTATACCTAGATCATAATATGCCGTATAGATATTATTAGGTCGACAGGTACATCGTTAAAATTGGAATCAAAGTGGCTCCAATCGAACTCATAACCTAAATATTTACAAGTTTCTAGTCTAGATTAAGCAGGGAAAATATATTGGTACGTAAATATTACTCCAATATTTCTGTGAATTATACAAGGTGGATAGGACGATACCACATTAAACATAACCCTGGGCTGTTAAAATGTGTTGGAATAGTTTGGAATTGTATAATTAATCCAACAACTAAAATTAAAAAAGTAAAATTTTCAAACAAACTAAATATCCTAAACAATGAAAACCAATACGAACACCATTTGTAATCTAAGTTCACTAACCTGCCAATGTGGCCGCGTTATACCTACCTACACCACCGAAATATCAACGGTTCGTGTAGGTAGGTAGGTATGTAATAGCATAGATATGGTATGGTATGCAGGAATTTATTATTTAATCACAGTCACAATAGGTAGGTAGGTATTTACTGGGGATCAAAGATCGAGTTCCTTGTATCCATTGGATAGTTCACAATGTGTTTTACGGAAATCACCACCGCATTTTTCGTATCACATACCCGTGTAAGTAGACGTGTAACCAAATCGAGGTACAATACCTATTTTGTTAGTAAACTCTCACATAGTAATACCCACCTACACAAAAAATAAAGTAATGAATGTGTCACAAAAATCACAATAACATTTAATGAAAGTTGATAACGCTCTAAGTTAAGTGAAGGAAAATCATGGGATAGTATTGTTCGCAGATGATACCTCATTGGTATTTAAAGTAAAAAGACGACAATCTAATATTGACGACGTGAACAATGCTCTCTCTAGATTAGTATATTGGTTTAATGTTAATAATATGCTACTAAATGGATCTAAAACTAAATGTATTCGATTCACACTACCAAATGTAAAACAAGTTAAAACTTCTGTAAAAATTGATAATGAGGAGATCGAAATAGTCGATAAGGCTGTCTTTCTGGGTATAACTTTAGACGCTAAGCTTCAATGGGGCCCACACGTGGAAGCTCTGTCGAAAAGGCTTAGTTCCGCAGCTTATGCAGTTAAGAAAATCCGGGAATACACAGATGTTGAGACGGCCCGCCTAGTCTACTTCAGTTACTTTCACAGCATCATGTCATATGGTATCCTGCTGTGGGGGTGTGCTGCTGACATAGAAACCATTTTTGTTTTGCAAAAGAGAGCGGTGCGAGCTATCTACAAAATGGGCCCCAGGGAATCGCTTGAAGAAAAGTTTAAAGAGATAAACATTTTAACTGTTTACTCTCAATACATTTATGAAAATCTGCTATACGTACATAAGAATAAATCAAGTAAATTTCACAAATACAGTGATGTCCGCCAGGTTAATTTGAGACACAAGGATGATCTGACTGTGCCCTATAGTAGGCTCCAGAAAATAAGTAAGTCGTTCTGTAGCACTAGTGTACTTTATTATAATAAACTACCTGAAGACGTATTTGACATGTCCATTACAAGATTCAAAAAATATATTAAACTTAAATTGTGTAATAAGGCGTACTATAGCACGTCAAAATATTTTGATGAGAAGAATCCATGGACATGATTGTTAACTGCTCCTGTTCAGATTAAGATCTGTATTATGACGATTGTAATATAAAACATGATAAAAAAAATAATTGAAAAAAAAACCCCATGAGTTTCTTGTGGTTTCTTCTCATCGGAGGGCGCGTTCCGAAACCTCGGTAAATTAAAATCTCGACGTTTCAAAACGTACGTATGTGTGTATAATATACGTTCTAAATGAATAAAAAAATTTGAGTTTTGAGTTTTATTTATTATACTCATTATTCGTTATTTATTACGTAAATGCAACAAACACGGTGCGGCGGGCGGCTTCGCTGCAGCGCGTGCGACGCGACGTCACAGGTTGAATCGCGGGGTGACACTGACCCGCTCCCTAATTATCTTTCGACCTTGTACTTGTAGTTGCAATTATTGGAAAAGGGTAGAAATACTTTCGGCGATAGCGATAGGACCCGATTTGTTTACACCTACAGAGTCGTGAAACGAACGCCTTATTCCTCGAACATAAGGCATATTTTAGAGTGTCAATTATTAAAGCCGGTAGGTGTACGTGTGCGTAGGTAACAAAGGCCGCCCGCGCCGGTCGTTAACCCGTTGGTAACAGTTTTGTTTCTAAATACATCGTGTAGCAATTTTCAAAAAAGAAAAATAGTGTCCTGTGCCTAAACTACTCGACCGATTTTCACGAAATTTGGTATTTAGACTTGACACGTGTGTAGGTATGTCCAGATAAAAAAAATGTGGTATTATCCTCTCCGCCTTGTATAATTATAAGTAGAAGTAGGTGAGAAACTATCATATATCTAATAAGTATGTATGTATATCCTTATCTTTATATATTTACTGACAGAATCCCGCAATTTCACTCGGGTAACCACAGGATTGTCCAAAAACCCTTTATATTTACATGTAGGTATTATACAGGGTGTCCGGAGACCAGTGGATATCCCTGCACGGGCGGCTGGCGGGGAAGGGTTGGCTGCCCAGAATACTTTTTTTTTTTCTATCTCAAACGGTTCGAGCTGTACGTCACTTTTTAGTAAAAATTGAAAAATGTCTACTTTTTGCACATTTCGGGGCATCACGTCCACAGATTAAGCGATAGCACTGTTTTTTTTTTTCGCCATGTGTTCACTAATATTGATGTTTGTAAATCCCCTTTATTTTTTTTTAATATACTATAGTAAGTAACTTACAGGATGTCCCCAAAGATAGATTTAGTCTTATAAACTTTACTTTCTGCTAAGTTTGAGCATCTGTGGTGTAAAAAAAATGTATGAAACCTGTCTGGCCGACTATTGAAAAAAATTGCCTATTTCATAAGGATTCTAACAATATTTTACTAATAACTTTTTGTTATAAGTTACTAAGCTAGTGCTATGAATGCATCGAAGGTACTATCTTTCATGAAAAAATTGAAACAAGTATTGTACAAAAGAGGACACTTATTAAGATTTAATATGTCATAATGTTACAGCAAATGCTCAAATTGTCCTCCTCTTGCCCTTATACAGGCCCTTAACCTTTTTATAAACGATCTCATAGGGACACGATTATATTTTTTTTCTCCTATTTGTTGTGCCGCTTCGTGGACGCGTACACGCAGGTCTTCAATTGTGGTTATGTTTTTTTGTATACTTGTTCCTTTAAACACCCCCAGTAAAAAAAATCAAGTGAATTCAGATCAGGCGAACGTGGAGGCCACAATATTGGACCTAATCGGCCAATCCATCTTCTTGGATAACTTTCATTTAAATAGTTTCTCACTCGCACGGCATAATGTGCAGGACAGCCGTCATTTTAAGCCACATTCTTCGCCCGATCGCCAATGGCACCTCTTCGAGTAGTCTCGGGAGTTCGTTTTGGAGAAAGTGTAAATAGTTGGCCCCGTTTAGGTTGCCTTGCAATTCGAAAGGGCCAATTATTTGGCCATTTAATATACCGGTCCAATAGTTAATTTTAAATTGGTACTGTGATCGGTCTTCCCTGGCTAATCTTGAGTTGGTTAGCTGCCAGCTGTGCAAATTGTGCAAGTTGAGGTAGCCATCTCTTTTGCACGTTGACTCATCGCACATTATGCCGTGCGAGTGAGAAACTATTTAAATGAAAGTTATCCAAGAAGATGGATTGGCCGATTAGGTCCAATATTGTGGCCTCCACGTTCGCTGATCTGAATCCACTTGATTTTTTTTACTGGGGGTGTTTAAAGGAACAAGTATACAAAAAAAACATAACCACAATTGAAGATCTGCGTGTACGCGTCCACGAAGCGGCACAACAAATAGGAGAAAAAAATTATAATCGTGTCCCTATGAGATCGTTTATAAAAAGGTTAAGGGCCTGTATAAGGGCAAGAGGAGGACAATTTGAGCATTTACTGTAACATTATGACATATTAAATCTTAATAAGTGTCCTCTTTTGTACAATACTTGTTTCAATTTGTTCATGAAAGATAGTACCTTCGATGCATTCATAGCACTAGCTTAGTAACTTATGACAAAAAGTTATTAGTATAATGTTGTTATAGAATCCTTATGAAATGGCCAATTTTTTTCAATAGTCGGCCAGACAGGTATCATACATTTTTTTTACACCACAGATGCTCAAACTTAGCAGAAAGTAAAGTTTATAAAACTAAATCTATCTTTGGGGACATCCTGTAAGTTACTAACTATAGTATTAAAAAAAAATTAAGGGGATTTACAAACATCAATATTAGTGAACACATGGCGAAAAAAAAAACAATGCTATCGCTTAATCTGTGGACGTGATGCCCCGAAATGTGCAAAAAAGTAGACATTTTTCAATTTTTACTAAAAAGTGACGTACAGCTCGAACCGTTTGAGATAGAAAAAAAAAAGTTTTCTGGGCAGCCAACCCTTCCCCGCCAGCCGCGGGGAAGGGTTGGCTGCCCGTGCAGGGATATCCACTCGTCTCCGGACATCCTGTATATATCTATTTTTTGTTTTGTTTTTTTTTTACTAAATACAATTTTATATTATATACATTTTTTAAAATATTTCTTGTAAGAGCAGGCCACCTAGACTAATAGTGTTTTGAATTCACTTAAAATAATCTTGCAGTAAGTACTATTTATAAAAATGTCCCATTATACTGACAGACAGCTTAAGAACGTGGCGACTGTTAGCATTTCCATACAAACTTAATACCAAAATAAATTATGAAAAATTTAGTTTTCTACCTTACCCGCGGTGGCTGCGAGGCTGCAGTACATGCCTTGAGAACGTCACTTTTCCACAATAAATGTGAAGTGTTGGTAAAGGTTGATGTAAAGAACGCTTTCAACTCTGTTGACAGAAGTTTTCTTCTCAATCAAGTTAAGGACAAAATTCCTAGTGCGTTTGGTTTTATTTGGCAATGTTACGGCAAACCTACAAAATTAACTTACAAAAACAATCTCATTCTTTTGGAAGTAGGGTGCCAACAAGGTGACCCCCTTGGGCCGGCTCTTTTTAGTCTAGCAATTCATCCGACCATTAAAAAGTTAGAGTCAAAATTCAACGTGTGGTACCTAGATGACGGAACTATAGGAGGCGATATCAACTCGGTATACAATGATCTAAAATTAATTATCTCGGAATTTAAATCATTAGGACTTACTTTAAATTTTTCAAAATGTGAAATATTTGTTCCCAACCAATTGATTCAAAATACCGCATTAACCCTTTTTAACAAAATTGTACCAAATATAAAATTACTAAATAACCAATCACTTCGCCTCCTAGGATCACCGATTCTAGACGAATCGCTAAAAGATTTCATAGAAGAAAAAATTCAAAATTTTCTTTCTGTTTCGGAACGCCTCCAAAAAATTGACATGCATGTGGCTTTTTTTATAATAAGATATTGTCTTTTCGTGCCAAAATTCATGTATTCTCTTAGATGTTGTCAGCTTTGGAAACATCCCTTGCTTATACAACAGCTTGACAACATCTTAAGAGATACACTCACCACCATTTTAAACACCTCTTTAGACGATCGCGCTTGGCAGCAAGCCTCACTGCCAATAAGATTTGGAGGTCTCGGTATTCGCAAAATTTCTAGTGTATCTTTGCCAGCTTTCTTGTCTTCCATATACAGTACTTCGAGTTTAGTACACACAATTTTAGAACCTATAAGTCCAAATTGCCAGTTAAACTATTTAAATGAAGCAACAGAAAGCTGGAAAAGAGCCTGCCCAACGGAGTCGTTACCAAAAGCCCCTTCGTCTCAGAGGCAATGGGACGAGCCGCTCTGCACGTTAGAATTCAATGACCTGATATATACTTCAAGTTCTTCTGCAGAGCGTGCTCGTTTACATGCCGTTGCTCGATGGGAATCGGGTCTTTGGTTACAGGCGCTACCATCCCGTAATATTTGTAATCTTTTAGACAATAACACATTTCGGTTGGCCGCATCTCTTCGTGTAGGTGCTTTCTGTACAACTCCTCACCGGTGTGATTGTGGAGAGCCTGTAGACCGGCTTGGTCACCACGGATTATCCTGCGCAAAGAGTGCGGGCAGGATACCACGGCACTCCAGCCTGAACGATGTCATCCGTCGGGCCTTCGGCAGTGCCGGCGTCCCGTCAACTTTAGAACCTAACGGACTTTTACGGGACGACGGCAAGAGACCCGATGGAATGACTCTCGTTCCTTGGAAGATGGGTAGGCCCTTAGTTTGGGATGCCACTTGTGTGGACACGCTGGCTCCTTCCCATTTTCCAGTGACCACGGTGCGGGCAGGAGCTGCCGCTGATAAAGCTGAAAACCTTAAACGGCACAAATATAGTAATATAGATAGGGGTTACATGTTTGTGCCGTTTGGGGTGGAGACTTTAGGTCCGTGGGGGCCGGCCGCTCTGGAGCTGTACAGAGAGCTAGCTAAACGTTTGGTGGAGGCATCGGGTGACCGGAATGCTGGCTTGTATTTTGCCCAGAAAATAAGTATTTGTATACAACGGGGCAATGCAGCCAGTATTCTGGGCACTTTTCCCTCCACCAAGATTTTAGCAGATTTAGATTTAGTTTAGTTTTATTTTAATAAGTTTTAGTTTTAATTTAGTTTTTAATTTTAATTATGTTTTATAAGTGTTTTTTTGATTGATTAAATATATGATGTTTTCTACCTTAATATCGATATTATTCGGATTAAAATTTTACTTTTATCCCCACCACAAGGTTTTCCAAAATATTCATTCGAAATGAAATAAAACGGAGAAACATTTTCCAGCGTAAATTACTAGTTTACATCTCATTTGTTTTATATTTTTCCAATAAAAAGTAATTCACGCTGTAAAAATGAAAAAAATGTTTCTCCTTTTATTTCATTTCGAATTAATATTTTGGAAAACCTTGAGGTGGGGACCCTATAAAAGTAAAATCTTAATCCGAATAATATCGATATTAAGGTAGAAAACTAAATTTTTCATAATTTATTTTGGTATTAAGTTTGTATGGAAATGGTAACAGTCGCCGCGTCCTTAAATAAATAGTACAGATAAATTTTATTTTTTTTATATTTTTATTTTTTTTTATTTTTATATTTTTACATTCTTTGTATTATTAAGTATTATATACTTTTTTATTTTTATATTCTTTTTTTATTTTTACCTAATTTTTTTTTTACTTATTTTATTTTTTACTTAAATACTAAATTACTTTTTACACTAAACGATCATGAAATTCATACATGTTTTAATGAATAAATTTATTTGACTTGAATGGGTAGACATTTACGATTAAATACACTTCTTTTTTATCACTTTTTATGTATTTTTATAGATAGACAGTTATGCTTAAATTGGTACACTTTTTTTTTACTTTTTTTAAATAGACAGTTAAATACATTTTTTTTTACTTTTTTAGGGTTCCGTACCCAAACGGGACTGAGACTTCGCTGTCTGACAACAACAAATACTAAAAACAAAATAAAACAAATATAAAAGAGGGGCTCCCATAGAACAAACGTGTTTTAAAAACAACAAGGAAATTTTACTACAATGTGATGCCTCTACTGATTGGTCGAAGACAAATCGAGTAGGTCATGGAATTCAAAATGGCTGCTCTGGCTGTCAAATATACCAGTCTGCCTTCACTAACCAAAGAGTTTCTTATACGTTTTAGATTTTCTTTGTGCCAATGTTTTTTTTTTTTTTTGAGTGGTGCGGTGCGGTCGTATTATGTATGGCATTATGGGAGTAAGAATCAAAGCTAAATAATCTACTGATTTCACATTTTCCTATCAAATTAAAAATTGGTTTAAAAATTGCAATTGGGTTCCGCACCCAATTGTGATAGTGGTACGGAACCCTTCGTGCGCGAGTGTCGCACTTGGCCAGGTTTTTTTACTTTTTTTTTAATTTTTAATGGGCAGACAGTTTTGCTTAAATACACTTAATTTACTTTTTTATTTTATTTCACCTAATTGATAATTGAGTAAAGTTTAGCTTATAACTTAGTATAACTTTCCCTTATTAACCAAACGAACTAAATTCAACCCTGAGAGCGAGGACTTAGATGGTGATAGAAATATTATGTACCTATATTTATTACGAATTGGTTTCGTTCAAATTATGAGAGGCATTAGGTCCGTCCCAACCAGCTTCTAGTTATGGTTTCTATTATTCACCACGAGCAAAGAGCTCAGAAATTGAAGCCAATATAAACTTTTCAATAATTAAACCAGGCAGCGACTCAATTCTTGTAAATAATTACATACCAGTTCGATGACAGAGACAGTGCAGACCGATGACAGACGCAGTGCAGACGCAACGGAGACTCGACACAATTACAAAGAAAACTCAAAATATACTCTCAACTACCATACGAATATAATGAGAGTACCTATATTTAGATTTTTTTGTAATTGTTTTGTGTCTGCATTGCGTCTGCACTGCGTCTGTCATCGGTCTGCACTGTCTCTGTTATCAAACTGGTATGTAATAATTTACAAGAATCGAGCCACAGATTCGAAACAGAAAAACAATAAAGATACTGGTTAAAAATCGTATACTAATGATGAATTAAGAAGCTGCTTAGGTATTTACCTAAACCTCAAATTTAAGACGTGTTCGACCGTTAACAAAAGGTTATAAAAATATGCCTACCAATTTAAATTCGTATTCGAGCTCCTTCTACGACTCTTTTCTCAAACTACTTTTTGTAATAACTACTTTTTGATGAAGTGAGTATGTACCTAATTAAATCTACCACAGCCACCGACATGTTATGTTAAATTTTCTTAAGTTAAGTATGTTTGTTTTCTGAAATATAAAATACAGTTTCCTACATTTTTTTAAAGTAATGGAATGTTTATTTATACATTCCATAGTAGTACGATCTATATCGTACTACTATACTCAGTTTCCTACATTTTTTTAAACTAGTCTAGTGGAATGTATAAAGTACATACTATATTTTTTTTAAAGTTACTAAGTTTAAAGCGTATTTTGATTCCTATAAGTATAGTATCTAATTTTTTTTTTCCTTTTTTTTCATTTTTATTTATCTGATTAAGTTACAGCAAGCCACCTAGACAAAAAGTTATTTAAATAGAATTACAAGAAACATGGCTCGTAAAGGGGAAGAGTTTATTTCTACTTTAACCTATTTCTACTGATTACTGATAAAATGACTAATTACATTGATTCCTTTTATACCTAGATATGCCATGATATGATATGATCATGATATGCCGTATAGATATTATTAGGTCGACAGGTAGGTACATCGTTCAAATTGGAATCAAAGTGGCTCCAATCGAACTCATAACCTAAATATTTACAAGTTTCTAGTCTAGATTAAGCAGGGAAAATATATCGGTACGAAAATATTACTCCAATATTTCTGTGGATTATATAATTATAACTAGAAGTAGGTGAGAAACTATCATATATCTAATAAGTATGTATGTATATCTTTATCTTTATATATTTACTAACAGAATCCCGCGATTTCACTCGGGTGTTCTGAAATCACAGGATTTCCCAAAAACCCTTTCTTTTTACATGTAGGTCTTATATCTATCTATTTTTTTTACTATTTCATATTATGTACAATTATGTACAATACAATTTTATATTATGTACACATTTTAAAATATTTCTTGTAAGAGCAGGGGCCACCTAGACTAATAGTGTTTTGAATTCACTTAAAATAATCTTGCAGTAAGTACTATTTATAAAAATGTCCCATTAAGTATACATAATGTAAAGTCGTCGTCGCACGTTGACGTACGTAACCCTTCCATTTGTTATTGTCTCAGATATTTGCTACGTGAAGGCGGAATTCTAAACAAGTGGCGCAAAAATGTTCATCGTAGCAAAAAACTTGCAAATAGCGGAAAATATTATCAGTTCTGCTGTGATATTTGTAAAGAAAAACCTAAGAAATAAGATCCTTTTAGTTCCTCAAGATTGCATTATCATTACGTCATGCTGGAGGACAAACGCCAATTGACAATCGAATGAGATGCATTATTATCATTACGTCGCACTGGAAGACAATCGACAATCGTAAAAGATGCATTATCATTACGTCACACTGGAGGACAATCGACAATTGATAATCGAAAAAGACGCATTATCATTACGTCACACTGGAGGACAATCGACAATTGATAATCGAAAAAGACGCATTATCATTACGTCACACTGGAGGACAATCGACAATTGATAATCGAAAAAGACGCATTATCATTACGTCACACTGGAGGACAATCGACAATTGATAATCGAAAAAGACGCATTATCATTACGTCACACTGAAGGACAATCGAAAAAGACGCATTACCATTACGTCACACTGAAGGACAATCGAAAAAGACGCATTATCATTACGTCACACCGGAGGACAATCGAAAAAGACGCATTATTATTACGTCACACTGGAGGACAATCGAAAAAGACGCATTATCATTACGTCACTCTAGGGGATGCCACGAGGGCATCCTATCCACCCTCTCTTCGGCTTTGAGATGATAGGCAGCCGAACCCACTCAAGAACCCATCGATGGTCCGCCAACAGTCAGTAATGCTTGCGCAGACCTTTTGCAGGTGATTTAACTGATGATAAAAACAAACAAAAGACAATCGGAAAATGATGCATTATCATTACTACTCTCTGGGGGATGCTACGAGGGTATCCTATCCACCCTCCCTCCGGCTTAGAGATGATAGGCAGCCGAACCCACCCAAGAACTCATCAATGATCCGCCAACAGTCAGTAATGCTTGCAGACCTTTTTAAGGGGATTTAACTGATCATTGAAACAAATAAAAGACAATCCAAAAAGATGCATTATCATAACTTCACTCTGGAGGATGCTACGATATCCGATCCGATTACGATACGATGCTATGGTATCCTATCCACTTCCCTCCGGCTTAGAGATGATAGGCAGCCGAACCGGTGATTTAACTGATGATTGAAACAAACAAAAGACAATCGAAAAAGATGCATTATCATTACGTCACTCTAGGGGATGCTACGATGGTATCCTATCCACCTTCCCTCCAGCTTAGAGATGATAGGCAGCCGAACTGGTGATTTAACTGATGATTAAAACAAACAAAAGACAATCGAAAAAGATGCGTTATCATTACGTCACTCTAGGGGATGCTACGATGGTATCCTATCCACCCTCCCTCCGGCTTAAAGAAGATAGGCAGCCGAACCCACCCAAGTACCCATCGATGATCCGCCAACGGTCAGTAATGCTTGCGCAGAAATGTTGTAGGTAATATAACTGATGATTGAAAAATAACAAATAAACAGTCGTGGGAAGAGTGATGAAAAATGTCATAAATAAGACGTTCATAAAAACCCTAAAATGATTTACATCCAATTTTTAAATTTGATAGGAAAATGTGAAATATTTAGCTTCGATCCTTACTCCCTTCATACGACCACACTACTCAAAAAAAGAAGAAAAAAAAATACGTTGGCACAAAGAAAATCTGAAACTTATAAGAAACTCTTTGGTAAGTGAAGGCAGACTGGTATATTTGACAGACAGGGCGGCCATTTTGAATTCCACGACCTACTCGATTCCCTTGTAGTTATTGAAACACGTTTGTTGTATGGGAGCCCCTCTTAAATATTGTTTTATTTTGTTTTTAGTTTGAAATACATCTTCTGTTAAAATTTCAACCGTCTAGCTATTACGGTTCATGAGATACAGCCTGGTGACAGACGGACGGACGGACAGACAGACAGCGAAGTCTCAGTAATAGGGTCCCGTTTTTACCCTTTGAGTACGGAACCCTAAAAACGGCCTGGCGGTGGGCTAAATCATTTAGGGACTTGATTTACCAAAAAAATGGAAATAAACCAAAAAACCTTATTACGTCATAAAACCATTAAGGTCTCCTAATACCCTAATGTAAGAAAAAAGCTCCATTAGGAGACCCGAATGGACCTTTTGTTACATTTGATGATTTCATATTAATGAAACCTTGATATGTAAGAAAAGTGGACAAAACAATTAACGATGCTAATAACCAGAACCAACACAGATTAAAAATGTCTTCAAAAAATCAACAAATTAGAATCTTAAAGCAAAGCTATAATTTCCCATTTATAAAAAAGCATTGAAAAACATCGGATGAGAACTTTTGCGCCACCGGAAAGAAAGTAAGTTTAGCTTTCCGGGAACCGTCTAAGACTGAATTGGCCTCTTCAAACCTACTACATCTCTCGATCGGCGCTGTTTTGATGTAGTTTGTTGGGACCCAAACGTCTATTATAAGCGCCCCGTTGTTAAATGGTTAAGTGTAAATTGTCCATAAACGAATCGACTAATATTGTAATACTAGCTGCGCCCCGTAATTTCACCCGCGTAAGTCCTGATCCCGCGGGGATATCGGGATAAATAGTAGCCTATGTGTTAATCTAGATCTCCAGCTATCTACATATCAAGTTTCATCCCAATCGATTGAGTAGTTATTGCGTGAAGGAGTAACAAAGTCACATAATCTTTCGCGCGCAACGCGCGAAAGATTTCTAACGCGACCTCCAATGAGAAGAAGACACAAGAAACTCATGGGTTTTTTTTGTACTTTTTTTTTGCAGTAATCATGTCATTTACATTGTCGCATATATATTATTGAACAAAATTGGATCTGGAGCAATAATCTATACTATAATAATCCTTACTAGCATTACAAGAGCGAAAGTAACTCTGTCTGTCTGTCTATTTGTTCAAATAAGTTATAATATACAAAACAATAAACATAAAACAATAATTTACTTAAAACACTATCTCATCCACAAACACACAACCCGCCCAACACCGCCCAAACCGCCCCGGGACACACCACCAGAGTTCTGTGGTGCCAGCCCTGCATTCCTTTCCTACACTCTAGAATTTTATTATAAAATTCGTAGGTAGAACCATCTATTTAATCCTTTCCATAACTTATCCTGCTACTTTACCACAGAACTCCATGAATACGCCCCAGGACGTACAGACATACGTGCATACTTGCAAACTTTCGCGTTTATAATATTAGTAGGATAACAGTTACAAGGCACCGATTCCACGGCAGGTTCGCCAGTTCGTATAAAATTCTTTAGTCTTCTTTTGGAACACCCACCACGGAAAGAGAAAAGATAGCCCTATTTCTAAGCCGAGACTACACGGCACCTTACTAAAATAAATAAAATAATAAAATAAAATAAATTTATTTCATTAACCAATAGATTATACGTATTAACAGTTGTCGGATCCACCTTTTAAGTATAAAATACTTGTGTTAGGTGGAAAAATGGTTTAAGTCTTACGTCTAACTTTGTATTATTTCGTTGTCAACAGAAACCTACATAGTTTAGATATGAAAAATGTAAAATTTTCAACAAAATCCTGTGAAAATCTATCTATCTTCTATCTATCTATATCATATAAATGAATCCCTATTTCGCTTGGTCACGGCATCACGAGTGAACGGCTGAACCGATTTGGCTAAAATAAATAAATATTGCACGACGTTACACACAGCGCAATCTAACCCCAAACTAAGCACTAGGCTTGTACCCATAGTACAAGCCTAGTGCTTAGTTTGGGGTTTGGGGTAGACAACGGATATACTACATATTATACTTTGTTTTTTTTTAATTGGTAAGGAGTAGGGTAGTAGGGTAGGGTTGCGGTAGTAGCAGGGTATGGTAGTAGGGTAGGGTTGTAGTAGTAGCAGGGTAGGTAGTAGGGTAGGTTGTTAGGGCAGTAATAGTTAGGTAGAGTAGGATAGTATTAGTAATTGGATAGAGTAGTAGTAGTAAGCTAGGGTAGGATAGTAGTAGTAATTGTATAGGGTAGTAGTAGTAAGGTAGGGTAGCGTAGTAGTAGTACATATAATAAGTATACATCAGTATATTGTTACTATGAAACGCTATTCACTGCGTGTGATATGACAAAAGCCACGTGCTTGCCAAATTATTTATTTTATACTAGCCTAGTAGAATGTCCCAAGTATGAATGGTCATAAAGCGCTATTAAGCTGGCGCCGTCTTTCTAAATGACTTCGAGCCATCCAAAAACACTACGTCCGCGTCGGTCACGAAAAGTGCTACGGATTTTCGTAGCGTGCTACAAAAACGCTACGTAATTCGCTACGATCTACTACGAACGTAGCATACTCAATACAATCACTATAAATATGTACCTACATTTTCCTTACTAAACTTTTATAAGAATTGGGTCTCATTGTGGATTGACTTTGACTTAGTATTACGCTGAACAGGAACGGACTTAGGACAGATGCCTGGTGGACTCCGATCGTAACAGGGAAAGATTTTGTGACACCAGCAGTTCGCAGCACAGAACCAGACATAATCAGTGGTTTCGATTCGGCGGGAGTTCCAGTGGTTGCACCTTTTTATACTGCTTATTAAGCAGCTCGTTGAAACAATTAAATCGCGAGGTCCTCGTATGGCAGATTACCATCATGATCTTTTACACAGCGGCGCTTGGATATATCCAGCGCCGCTTAATCCTATAACGTGCCAACTTATAAATAAGCTTCTGCCCCGAAGACGTTTCTTTCTTATCGTACAATGACTGTAAGTGGTTGTGTCTGACTCTGGCTACTGCTCTTTTTGTAACACATTTGGTACAGACGTTTCCAACTTATCGTACAATGACTATAAGTGGTCGTGTCTGACTCTGGCTACTGCTCTTTTTGTAACACGTTTGGTGCAGACGTTTCCAACTTATCGTACAATGACTGTAAGTGGTTGTGTCTGACTCTGGCTACTGCTCTTTTTGTAACACGTTTGGTGCAGACGTTTCCAACTTATCGTACAATGACTGTTAGTGATTGTGTCTGACTCTGGCTACTGCTCTTTTTGTAACACGTTTGGTGCAGACGTTTCCAACTTATCGTACAATGACTGTAAGTGGTTGTGTCTGACTCTGGCTACTGCTCTTTTTGTAACACGTTTGGTGCAGACGTTTCCAACTTATCGTACAATGACTGTAAGTGGTTGTGTCTGACTCTGGCTACTGCTCTTTTTTTCTCCTGCTTGCACATACCCGAGGCAAGTGGGTTTCGGGAGGGGAACTAAGGGTCTCCTCCTTTGGATCAGGGTACCGCGGGGTTGGGCTAGCCCGGCAGCCAGAACGGCCACATCTATCGGTGGCTTAGTAAGGAGATGTCGCCCAACTTGGGTTTGGCCTCGCGGGGGTTTGTGGTTTTCAGCCGCAGAGGACGGCACGTTTGTCAACTCTGGTATGCTTGTCACCGGGGGTCGTCCTCATACGCGGCGAGCGCTTTGCACGTCGTTTCGACGAGTGCGCGAGGCTCAGGAGTAGCCTTAGTGGTGCCTCTCGGGGTGCCGCATCTCCGGCTGCGCTGTGCCAGAAAGCGTAGGTCTCTACGCTAGGGAAGACCGGTCTTTACCAGGATTTATAGGCTCTTGGTAGGCATGTGGATTCATGCCGGGAAGTGAGCGTGCCTTTAACAGCTCCGGTACCACACATGGAAATGTGGTAGGTGGCCTCTCCGCCGGCCCCAGCGAGGTTGTCGTTAGCTCCTCTTCCGAGGAACGAGTGGTGAGCGGCTTCATTGCTCCGGTACCAGTCTGGACAATCTGGTAGTGCCGTTTTGGGCACGGGGAAGCTCTCCCTTATCAGAGAACCGAAACTAGCGTTTTGGGGACACGATCTGTCTATAACTGATCCCGCACGGTAGCCCTCCGGGGTGGCCGGACGGAACAGCGGACCCATCTCTTCATACCCTAGCTGGTTATAGCTTGGGACGCTATGACATATATGCGTAGAAGTCATGGAACGGGTTGCTGCTCTTTTTGTAACACATTTGGTGCAGACGTTTCCAACTTATCGTACAATGCCTATAAGTGGTCGTGTCTGACTCTGGCTACTGCTCTTTTTGTAACACGTTTGGTGCAGACGTTTCCAACTTATCGTACAATGAATGTAAGTGGTTGTGTCTGACTCTGGCTACTGCTCTTTTTGTAACACGTTTGGTGGGCCTGTATGCGTCGCGATCTTCAGGAGAGTTGGACGCTTGCAACTTTTCAAAAAGGGCTTTCTTCACCCTAGTCTCCCTCTGAACTGTGTCGTTCCACTTCCAAGTTTCCCTGTCACACTGGAGTCTTCCCTTAGGCATACCGAGCATCGTCCGCGCCGAATCAGTGATTCTACTCATCCATGATTTTTTTAAATGCTTGGACAAAATAATTCACCACGCTTGTCCTTTGCAGACTGGTGACATTAGTCGCTTTTTACGACATCTTAGGTCCAGAAACAGGGATGGCCTATTCTTATCCGGAACCAATACGGATCAGGGACAAATATCTATATACAGGGTTCTCCGAGGAGGGGGTATTAAGCCGAAAGGGTATTGTTCTAGAGGTCTAGGCGAACAACTTTTGTTCTACAAGTTTTGGAAATTCGAAGTAGTTTTCGAAAATTTTGAGTTTAAAGTTTGCATGAAAATCAGCTGTTTTTTAGAGTTTGAGGTCATTGGCCTTAAGGTGCCCTTTTATTTAGTTTGGACCACTACAATCTAAACATTCTATAAAACGATCATTAGACCTGTCCTTTTGTATGGTACTGAGGCGTGGCCATTGCTTGAGCGACATAAGCAGGAGCTGCGTGTCACGGAGATGAAGATGCTGCGCTGGATGTGTGGAGTGACGCGAAAAGACCGCGTTAGAAACTCCCGCATCAGGGGCAGCCTTCATGTCCGAGACATTGCAGACAAATCAGACAATTCTGACAACTGCAAGAATGCCGCTTACGGTGGTACGGCCACGTTATACGAAAACCGGCTAGTTACGTGGGAAACAAATGTCTTGCTATGGCGCCTCCGCCCGGCCGCGGCAGATTGGGAAGACCCAAGAAGTGCTGGCTTGACGTTGTAAGATCGGATATGCGTGCAAATGGCCTCACCACACGGGATGCCGTAGGTCGTGCGAAGTGGAGACGTAAAAGTAGGAAAGCGGACCCCGGGCTCTCGAGAGAGATGCAACCGGGAACAACGCTCGGATGATGATGACTACAATTTAAACATTAATTGCTTTTTTTTTTACAAAATCAGCTGTTTTTTTAGAAAACTTTAAAATTTTCGAAAAACAAGTTCGAATTTCCAAAAGTCGTAGAATAAAAGTTGTTCGCCTAGACCTCTAGAACAACCCCCTTTCGGCTTAATACCCCCTCGTCGAAACGCCCTGTATATAAAAGCGAAAATCACTGACTGACTCATCACGAAATCTCAGAAACTACAAGTGCTAGGAGTCTAAAATTTTGCATGGGGGTTCCTTTTAGGACGTAGGCGCTCACTAAGAACGGATTTTTGGAAATTCACCTTCTGAGGGTGTAAAATAAGGGTTGAAGGGTTGTATGAAACTTTTTTGTTTTTAGAGTTAGATCTATGAAAGTCGGGTATTAGGTTTATTGTTAGGTATCGATAGAGGTGGATAACATTAATATTTTTCGGAAATTCATCCCCTAACAGGGTAAAATGGGGTTACTTTTTATAAGAAAACGCTGACATTATCGTTTGTAGATGGCGTTACTGAAAAAATTAGATCGCGCTGATGTTACGTTTTAGAAAGTTGATGTATTACTAGCTTATTTTCTTACAATTTTACGTCAATGCTCAATAGATGGCATTACTGGTCAAATTAGATCGCGCTGACGTTGTGTATTAAAAAGGTGTAATCTTACGACGGACGACGCTAAACAAGTTTTTCTTACATAGTCTTGATTCCCCAGGATTACCACAACATGACTTGCTTCTTAAAGTAGGAACACCAATATGAACAATGCTGCTGCGTAACCTTTATCCTCCTAATATTATTATATATTAATTAAAACTATGGATATTTATATTTTATACGATAAGTAGTGAACGGAACACCTTACCTACCCATCGAAGTACAGATGCTGCCAGGCGCTGCCGCGCTTGGCAGCATCAGTGCTTCGCTGGTCGTCCGTTTAAGTGTGTTTTTTTTGCACAGCGGTAGGTAGGTGTTCGAACAATGCGGACGTAGTCGCGGGCACAGCTATAACATTATATAAGTCTAGATTGCAATTATTTCATTGAGAAAACATTTTGCATGAAAACAGAAATATTGGTGTAATATTATCGTACAGGTGAAAGGGGAAGCAGATTACATTAGTCTACTAGATTTGTACTATGGGTGCTCCTATAAGTACTAACTTAATAACTATTTAGGCTATGGACAACACAATGAGACATAAATGAGCAATTCTTCAGTAGATCTAGCAATACTTAATAATTATTTAGACTATGGACAATACATTGAGACATCAATGAGCAATTCTTCAATAGATCTAGCAATATTTTACGGCTGGGCCGCCTGCCTGAAGCCAACCATTCTTGGGACATAGTTGTTTACCGCGCTGGGAGAATTCAGCTTTCGCTAGTCTCCCCAGTTCCCAGCTCAAAATACACGATAACACTTACACTTTAATAAAACAGACCAAAATTCTTTAAGTGTGGGCTGTTTTAGATAAGGTGTCAGCGTAACTGTCATCGTGTAGTTTGACTTTTAGTCGCCTCGTACGACACCCACGGGACGAGATGGGGTGGCTCTATTCTATGCCGGAGCTACACGGCTGAGTAACTATATTACCTACAGCCGCAGACGCTGTACAGTGGCTCAAAATCTCCAAGGTTGCAAATTCCAGACTCAGTTTTGTGATTAAATTTTTAGCAGCTATTACTTTCATTATCGGTTTCAATTATTAGTATCACTAAACTTGTGTATACGACTAGCTGCGTCCCGCGGTTTTAACCGCGTTAGTCCCGGTCCCATGGGAATATCGGGATCAATATTAACCTTCTCTTCGATAATAATGCTTTCTATTGGTGAAAGAATTTTTGAAATCGGTTCAGTAATACAAACAAATAAATATTTCCTTTGTTTAATATTACTATAGAGTAGGGTTGCCAACCGGACTATAATATATAGTATTGTACCATATTTCAGCTCTGCGTACTATATACTCTTATAAGCACATAAAGTACGTTAAAATAATATATTTCAGGTATAATTTGTAAAAAAAAATCATTTATTAATTCCAGCTACATCTGCATCTAAGTGAAAGTGACCACATCAACCAACAAGTAGAGTATATTCAGGTAAGATTGGATGCGGAGGAAACTGTTATGACTCAAATATCTACGGGGTGTATTGCTCTTGTAAATACCGCGGCCAACACTAATAGATTAGGAGGGGGAAGTTGGTTATCTTACCTCATTAGTACCAAGTGGAGACTTATATGGTGGAAAGAGTAGTAAAAGTTATGCCTAAAAAACTCGGTCAGCCGCGATTCAGCCTGGGCCCGTCTGAGCTCAGCCCGTTTTTAGGGGAGCAATCGGGCCTGGGAACTTACCTCATCGAGTACCAAGTTGGGACTAATATGGTGGAAAGAGTAGTAAAAGTTATGCTAAAAAAAGTCGGTCAGCCTCGAGTCAGCCTGGGCCCGTCTGAACTCAGGCCGTTTTTAGGGGATCAATCGACTGACTCGAGCTGACTCGAGGCTGACCGACTTTTTTTAGCATAACTTTTACTACTCTTTCCAACATATAAGTCTCCACTTGGTACTAATGAGGTAAGATGACCAACTTCCCCCTCCTAGTCTTTAATAATATCACCTATTTTGGAAGATATTTGAGTTATATGGTTTTCCCCCGTATCCGATCTTACCTGACTATACCTCCTCTATATATATAAAGTTTTTGAGTAAAAAAAGTAGGTTGAGTGCACAAAATATGTTCTTCGAAATATTCTACAAAAATATGGCTTAATTTTTGTACTACCTATATTTAAAAAATACTATATTTTTTGGCTCGTACTAAAATGTATTTTATTTTGTGAATGTGTATTTCCGGTCTTCGTATCCAAAGATTATTACTTTTGGACGCGTTTTCGTAATGATTTTTAGTAAGTATTTTTTTTAATAATAATGAAATGCTAAATTTTTAGCCAATATGCGTTTTAGGACATTTGATACGAGTACAGTTAGGTACGTTTTGCTAATTTGTTTAACATTAAACTGAATCCAGACATTTGTTTTCTGACGAAGCTAATTTGCAACCTTGTTCATTTTGAGCCAGTTACTTATCTCTTTGACTTCGTAAAACACAAATAGTCCATTGAAATGTTACATTTTTTTGGCCTCAGCGTGCATTTGTCAGAGGACTTTGTCCTCTGAGAAACGCAAGCTCAAATGTAACTTTCAATGGACTAAAACGTGTATTTTGCTGCCCTTTGGCATTCCGGGTATGTCAATGTCATGCAATGGGATGGATGGACACGTGATCGCTACGGGTTTTCAACCTGTCCCTAATAGACCGAGATCCCAGAAGTGGCAGACCTCACGTATTTTCTGACGAACGAAATGTGGTCGATTGAGTAGTGTTAGTATGTACTAAGAACGCATGCCTACTTGCTAACCTGCTCGACATATATAAAAAACCCGGCCAAGTGCGAAACTCGCGCACGAAGGGTTCCGTACCACTATCACATTTGGGCACCGAACCCTAAAATCGTTTTACCACTTTTAAAATTTGATAGGAAAATGTGACATATTTAGCTTCGATTCTTACTTCCATCATACGACCACACCACTAAAAAAAAAAAACTTTGGCACAAAGACAATCTGAAACTCTTTGGTAAGTGAAGGCAGACTGGTATTTGACAGATAGGGCAGCCATTTTGAATTTCATGACCTACTCGGTTCGATGTTTTTGAAACACGTTTGTTGTATAGGAGCCCCTCTTAAATGTTTGTTTTAATATGTTTTTAGTATTTGTTTTTGTAGCGGCAACCGAAATACATCTTCTGTGAAAATTTCAACCGTCTAGCTATTACGGTTCATGAGATACAGCCTGGTGACAGACGGACAGACGGACGGACAGACAGCGAAGTCTCAGTAATAGGGTCCCGTTTTTACCTTTAGGTACGGAACCCTAAAAATGGAGCATCAGAATTTACGTAAAGTCGAGTAATTATGTTGGGAGCTTTAAAGCGACTGCAAAGCAATACGGCCGAGGGAAAGTGAATGGGAGTATTGGCGACCTATTTTTAAGTACATTACCTAAAATATACAGTGAATACAGTGAATAATATGTGAAAATCAGCTCGGAGAATTAACGTGAGGAAAGTAATTTTTTTGTGTATTTTGATGACCTGATATCTCAGAATTGGCCGTCGCAGCAGGCTAGCAAGTAGGCATGCGTTCTTAGTACATACTAACACTACTCAATCGACCACATTTCGTTCGTCAGAAAATACGTGAGGTCTGCCACTTCTGGGATCTCGGTCTATAACATTGGTTCCGCATTGTCCCTTGCATGTAACTGACATAATGAACGCATAAAAATAAAACTTAAGAAAATACGAAACCCCGAAAACGAACTTTAAAAATGTCGATATACATTTTTACTCTTCCCTCATCTCCGTTAAAAACAGAGCACTGAATAAAAAGAGAGAAAATTCGTCTCTCTTCTTCTCATCCGAGGGACGTTCCCGGTTGCATCCCTCTCGGGAGCCCGGGGTCCGCTAAACCCCCTTTTTTAAATCGACGCAGTTTTTAAGTCTTCATTGACCATACCTTCTACAATTAGATTTGGCAATCTTTTTACGGCCGGCCGCCTGCCTGACACCAACCCTGTTAGGGATCAAGCAGTTTATCCGCCACCGCGCCGGTAAAACTTAAGGTTTGTTAATCTCCTTCAGATCCCTTCGTCGCCTTTTACGACACCCATGGAAAGAGATGGGGTAACCTTATTCTATGCCGGGGCTACACGGCACGACAAAAGAGTGAAAATAGGTATTTCACTAAAAAAAGAAAACAGTTGGTAAAAAATATATGTAGGTATGTATAAATATATCATTAAGTCCAAGTACTTTACTGAGCAATGAATTTCGTAGTGTTTAAGTATATCCTTACATATCTCTAACCTTAACTATAGAAAGTTTTTCCTAATCTACATACAGATTCTCCCAATACTGACAGTTCTGCATCAGCTTTTTAGTTCTTAGTATGCTGTTTCACACTATTCTGGGAACTACCCACACGACCCAAACAAATCACATAATAAAACTACAAACTAGAAATCTAAAGACTAACTAAATTTATTTTTTTTTTGTTTTTTTTTTGTTTCTTTACCTTTCTTCCGGATGGGATCTGCAAAAAGAAATGATGATCTGCTTCATCTTTTCCTTTCTTTCCCATCTGCAATACTAGGTAAATATTGTTTATTAATTAATTTTTAGTTTTTTTTTCGTTTTTTTCTTATCTTTTCCATCGGCAATAGTAAATATTGTTACCTATCTCTAACCTAACCTATTTAAAGCTTCTCTTTATCTACATACAGTTCCTCCCACTACTGAGAGCTCTGCATATTAAACTGTTTCACACTATACTGGGAACTACTTAAACGTCACAAGCAAATAACATAATTAAACTACAAACTACCTACATCTAAAGTCTCAAACTAAACTTTTTTTTTTTCAATTTTACCCCAGTCTTTCCCATCTGCAATAGTTATAATTGTTGTTTATTTCCTTTTCCATTGATTTGCAGATGAGAACATCTGCAAATAGTAAAATAGATTTTGTATTTTTTCTTTATATTTACATATTTTATTTATTATTATTGTTTTTTTTTTTATTTATTTACAATTTTATTTATTATTTTTGTATTTTTTTTTTAATTTATATTCATTTTTTGTTTATTATAAAAAAAATAGGTACGTACACCTACCTTTTTTCCTATTTGAAATAATAAAAATTGTTTTTTTTCCCTTTTTTAATTCTAAAATTTATTGGTAGCACTCTAGCACTACATTTTCAACATTAAAATTACAACCTAAAATAAAGGTGGGTAGTTCGTTTCAAGCCACTAAAAACCTTATGATTTGTACTTAGGAATGATAAGTAGGTTCATAAGATTCTCATGCAACTGTCTAGTCGCAGTAAGAGCGCCGATTGAGAGTGATTATATACGTTGTTCTCTTTGGCGAACAACTTTTTGTACCACAACTTTTTGATAAACGAAAAATCTATTTTTTATCGTTTTAAATTAAATTGTTAGAGCTATCTCCAGTATTCGATCAAATAAATTACTACAAACATTATTATACAACGGGGTATTTACCATGTTAGAACTTGGGTAGTTCGATATGGACACCGCTAAATGTCATCACCTACCCGCAATCTCCAGTCTCGTGAACAAGCCAGTTGAAATTACTGGCGAAATATCGAGCTCAGGGAAAAAACAAGTTTTAACATGGTAAATACTCCGTTGTATAATAATATTTTTAGTGAAATCAACCGTGTAAGTTTAAAATCAAATAAATTACGTCTTGTAAAGAGGTCACTTTTAAATTAATTAATCAAGTCTGCCAAAATACGCGTTCTTTTGTATGTATGTATGTTTGTTCTTTCTCTTCTACAAGTCGCAAATTTCAACAGATTTTGATGAAACTTGGAATACAAGTTCTAAGAGCATATTATAGATTAGATTTTTATTCTGTTTTCGCTATGTTGTATTGAAATTAAAGGCATTTTTCGGTTGGAATCGCGTGGTGTTTGATACCCCACTTAAAATAGTTAAATAGTCAACTCGAAATAGTTAGAATAAAAAACGATTTGTTTATTTCCTTTTCGTCTTTTCTTATCTGCAAATAGTACTTAAATGTTTTTTTTATATTTACATATTTTTTTTTAGAAAATTTACTTTCAAGGAAATATAGCATACAAAAATTTTCACTTGCGGCGAGGCTTGAACTCGCGTCTTTGGGTCAGTACCCCAACGTATATACCAACTAGACTACGCAAGTCCACGCCTGTTGCCGTGAAAACTTCCAATGCTATATTCTCCTCTGATTGTTTACGATTTTGGCTCGTTAAAGCGCCATCTATCTAACGCTACAGGAACAACTTTCCAGTTGTTTACACCTGCGTCGTAATTGTTTTTTTAAATATATTAAACATATTTAATTTTTTTTTTGTTTATTTACTCTTTTTATTTTTATTATAAAAAGTTCCTGTTTCCCATCTGAAATAATAAAAATTGTTTTCTTCCCTTTTTTAATTCTAAAATTTATTGGTAGCACTCTAGCACTACATTTTCAACATTAAAATTACAACCTAAAATAAAGGTGGGTAGTTCGTTTCAAGCCACTAAATACCTTATGATTTGTACTAGAGATGGGCCGACTAGTCGCAGACTAGTCGGGAAAGCCCACTAGTCGGCAACTAACAATTATACAATAAAACCAATATTTATTTAATTATTAGTACAGTTTAGTCAGAAAAACGTAAACAAAACACGTCATAGCTTACATACATCATCTAAGCATCTAAAATGCCTAAATGCCTAAATCTAAACTATGCCTCAGCTCCATTTTTTTTTCCATCTTTTACTTTTATTTCAACCTTTTTTTGGTAATTTCGCTACCGCTTTCGAAGTGCAAACTTATCCAAAAATAGCAACAATCGCCGAGTGATCATAATTAACCCATATCTCGGAATTATAATGATCTGCATTGCCGACCGACTAGTCGGCTAGTCTGCTAGTCGGCAGAACCCCTAGTCGGCCCATCTCTAATTTGTACTTAGGAATGATAAGTAGGTTCATAAGATTCTCAAGCAAATGTCTAGTCTCAGTAAGAGCGCCGTCGGCAACGCCACCACGTCACTCCAATTTGTTATACAGGATGATGTAGTTTATGGAGCAACTGATTATATACTTTGTTCTCTTTGACAAACAATTTTTTGTACTACAACTTTTAGATAAACGGAGTCGTTTCCGAAAATTTTGAGCTAAAAGTTTAGTTGAAAATCCTGAACTACGGCCGGCCGCCAGACACCTACCCTTCTAGGGACCAAGCAGTTGATCCGCCACTGCGCGGGGAGAACTTAAGGTTTGCTAGTCTCCCTCAGATCCCTTAGTCGTCTTTTACGACACCCACGGGAAGAGATGGGGTAACCCTATTCTATGCCGGGGCTACACGGCAATTATTGGAATAGCAGTAATCGATTAACTAATTAATAGTAAACGTTAAACTCATTTTATTTTTAATCGTGGGGTGTAATTTTTTAGCATTGTTTCAGGGTGTTTCTTTGAGAATGTGCATATTCGGCTATTTCAAATAATGCTGCGACAATGTACACATAAACTGTTCTTTATATACTTTTTATATAGTTTAATAAGTTCTATTTAAATATATGTAGAAGGGACAATGATAACATTATTCATTTAATAATTAGAAAGCAAAGTATTTTTTTGAAAAAAATAATTATATCTAAGGACGAATGGTAATTATTATTAAGGAAAGGTAATTAGATAATTTAATATGGAAATTAGAAATAAAACAAAAACATGAATCAATTATTGATTTAACAAGTATTAGTCATATGCCTAATACTTATTTTCACTATATATATATATTATTTCATAAATATATACCTATATATATATATATATGTAAGTAATTAACATAATTAATTATTTATATTGTATAATGTTTATTGATGAGGGCAAGTTTTAATGGAAAGGAGGTTGCTGTAGACTTTTATAAAATTTTGTTCTTGGACTTTTGTAAAATACCTATCATAGTATTTTTAAATATTTTAATAATAATAAATCCCATTAATGGTGAAAATATTATTCCAAACCTAACCTAACTACTACTACCCAGCCCTACTACTACCCAGCCCTACTACTATCCAGCCCTACTCCTACCTAGCTCTACTACCACCCTGCCCTACTACTACCCAGCCCTACTACTACCTAACTCTACTACTACCCAGCCCTACTACTACCTAGCTCTACTACTACCCAGCCCTACTACTATCTAGCTCTACTACTACCCAGCCCTACTACTACCTAGCTCTACTACTACCCTGCCCTACTACTACCCAGCCCTACTACTACCCAGCTCTACTACTACCCAGCCCCATTACTACCTAGCTCTACTACTACCCTGCCCTACTGCTACCCAGCCCTACTACTACCTAGCTCTACTACTACCCTTCCCTACTACTACCCTGCCCTACTACTAACCTGCCCTACTACTACCCAGCCCTACTACTACCTAGCTCTACTACTACCCAGCCCTACTACTACTTAGCTCTACTACTACCTAGCTCTACTACTACCCAGCTCTACTACTACCTAGCTCTACTACTACCCAGCCCTACTACTACCTAGCTCTACTACTACCCAGCCCTACTACTACCTAGCCCTACTACTACCTAGCTCTACTACTACCCAGCCCTACTACTACTCTATCCTACTACTATAACCCTACCGTAGGGTAGGGTTATGGCTACTCTACCCTACCCTAGTACTGCTACTCTACCTTACTACTCATACTCATCCGAGAAACCTATTGCCACAATCTTGTGGCTAGAATATAACCCAATAAAGGATTTATTTAACTGATATTATAATTAGGTACCATTCGAAAATCTCATTACCGTTATAATAAAATGAATGGTAAAGTCAGGTAATGAGACAAACGGTAATTAGAAAAACGAATATTAGTTTTAAAATCTCTGCAATTAGTTAGTTTTCTACTTTTTTAAAGCTAAAATTCAGAAACAGGCCTTTAGACGAGCTCGTATGATATAGTTTTTATTCAAATAAATAATTAACTGACCTTTAAAAAGCGTAAACGGTACTGAGGATCAAACCGTAACAACACACTATCGAAACAATAATTTCCGATTTTTCTTCACTCCAACTCAATGTGACACACGTCCGTCTGTCCCACGTTCGAGCAACGACTAGCGATTAAGCGTTGACCAATCAAGCGCAATGCATACGACGAAGCATTCAAAAATACTAGGGTATGACATTTTACAAATTATTATAAAATTATGAAAGTATATTCTTTAGGTAATATTACCAATTTCATAGTTAACCTTAAATATCTTATTTCAAAAATCTTTTTCCAGAATTTAATTCTTCACACATATTTCCTAATATTATGACAAAGTTTGTTGTAATCGGGGAAATGGGACATTGATGGTAATTAGAATTTGAACAGGTTTCATGTAACCTTTAGTACTATGATAACACTTTTTATAAATTACCTTTTGCGCCAAATAGAAGATAATTAGATTGATTTATAAACTACCACAGCTATCATAATAATGTTAATTAAGTACGTTATTCACGTAACGCCGCGCGATGTGCACATTCTCAAAGAAACACCCTTCAAAACCTTTGCAGGTGTCTTCTTCAGGGTAGATTGAGATGTCTGAGACTGAGATGAAACTGCAGAAAAATCCATTTTTTATCGTTTTAAATTAAATTGTTAGAGTTATTTCCAGTATTCGATTAAGTAAATTACGCCGTGTAAAGAGATCACTTTTAAATTATTTGTTCAAGTCTGGCAAAATACGCGCTGTTTTGTATGTACGTATGTTTGTTCCTTCTCTCCTACAGGTCGCGGTTTTCAACAGATTTCGATGAAACTTGGTATACAAGTTCTAAGAGCATATTATAGATTATTTAAATATAATAGTGTGAATAGTGTTATATTTGATGAATGATTATCCTACAAAAGGGGATATTCGATATATCCGCATTATGAACACAAGCTTCTCATTTGAACACTTTAATTTGATAATAATAACTCGAAATAGTTAGAAAAAAAAACTTTTTGTTTATATCTTTTTCGTTTTTTCTTATCTGCAAATAGTACTTAAATACCTATGTTTTTTTTATATTTACATATTTTTTTACACATTTATTTATTTTTATTCAAATCAAATGTGTTATATTTGATTAATGATTTAATCAAATATACTTTTCAAATATAGCCTACAAAAGCGGATACTTGATTTATCCGCATTATGAGCAGGAGCTCCTCATTTGCGTTTAGGTGCATAATGTCCAAATTGCATAATGTCATGCGGGTGCAAAATGTCATAAAACACTTTAGTTTGATATCCTAGTCGAAATAGTTCGAAGAAAAAACTTTATTGGACATTATTTTGGACTCTACATTAGCCCATCTAAATATTCCTAAATTATGATTTTTATAAATGTTCCTACTGCTAATAACATCGCGTCATCATTATGATTCAAATGACATGTCATATGCTAAAACCCATCGAACCGTTCAGGCTACAGAGAGTGACAAACGAAAATTGAATACGTAGAAACATACGCTCGAAAAACATAACCCTCCATCGGCAGTCTGGTGAAAAAGCCCTTTGTTAAAATCACTTTGTTGTCCGTCCGTCCGTCTGTCAAGACCCTATATCTCGAGAACCCGTGGAGGTATCGAGTTGAACACATGTAGGTACTGAGGTCTATAGTCCTGAATACGTGTATGAAAATCAAGGTTTAGTTACCATTTGTCGCCTTTTACGACACCCTAAGCTAGAAGGGAATAGCCTATTCTGGTCCGGGACCAACACGGAGCAATTGCGCGAATATGATATTGATATTTTCACGTATTTTTTTATTATTTCTAAAGAAAGCATATAGCATCAAATAAAAATTTGTTTTTTGAATTATAATAAAATAAATATTTTGCCATACCCCATTCCCAAGTGTCAGAAGTAATTTGAATTATGATTCGTAAAATAATTATTTTCGGACGGATACATTTGTTTTGTTTGTTCTTAAAATTAAAGTAGGCATTTAGATAAGCAGATGCTCGGTCTTATGTGTATAAGTGCCGCAATGCACGTTGCGTGTCTAATTTTGACTTAATTCCTGATAATTTTAATTTATAGCTTAACGGGGAATTTTGGGGTCACAGATGACACCTGTTACCTCTCACCACTTAGCCCAGGCTGCTGAAATGCAAAAATTGACGTTGCAATCCATATAGCCGGACGCATATAGCACAGATCCCAAGTACTTAAACTGGTCTGTCCGCTCGACCATATGACCGTCTACGCACGCAGACAGGTGTGGGATCTGTGGTATTGCTAGCCAAGTATTCGGTCTTCGCTACGTTGAGTTGCAAACCGCCGTTCTCAAGAGACTCTTTCCACGCATTAGCACGTCTTCCAAGCCGTCCCTTATCCGAGTCCGCTAGCGCAATATCATCAGCATATATGAGCATCCACGGGGGCTGCTTGTATGCGTCTCGGATAATTACGGACAGTGCGTCCAGTATTACGCTAAACAGGAACGGACTTAAGACGGATCCTTGGTGGACTTCAACTGTAAAGATTTAGTGTCACCAACAGCAGTTCGCACCACATAATCGCAATTTCGGTACATGTGTCTGATGGTTTCAATATAGGTTTCTGGCACACCGCAGCGCCCACCAGATCTTCACGCGAAGAACACAGTCGAAGGCCTTCTGCAAGTCCAGGAACAGGAAATGCAGAGGCGTATTGTTCGTTCTGTATTTATCGAATCAGCGATAGATACCTGAATCCTATCCCAGTGGTCTTGTACCGATTCGCTTTTAGCATTAGCACATTTGTCGCCGATTGCTGAGGCGAGCATCTGGGACTTGACTTCATCAAGCATCCACCATCTGATTCGGCGCCGAAATGATCTTTACATAGAGATCCATGACGAAGGTACGGTGTTGGGCAGTGAGACTCTCACCGGGTATTACTTTGCAGTTGGTCACGTTGCCGATATGGTGTCTCCTAGTGATAGGAAAATCGATTTGGGTAGCGCGCCCCCCGCTCCTGCAGATGATCAAGTGGTCGGGCTTTTTTTTTAAATTGTTGGCCGTTGCCTCCATGAATACGTTCAAATTCTGCCTCTATCTCACCCACATGACCGTTCAGATCACCACCCAAACCGATTCCCTGTAACAACGCCGAGTTTATTCCATAACGACCTCTTATCAGTGTCGCTATGGCCGACCTGAGGCACGTAAGCACTTACTAAGTGGGTAGGAACCCCCCCAATAAGCACCTTCGTGCGTAAGTCCACTTATTACAGGAGTCGGGCGAAGCCCCTGTGCGCCCTGTTATGCGGCAGCGCCCTATTACTGTGGCAATCATATTTCGAACTTTCCATTTAGATTTGGCAAAAATTTCCGGGAGCGACTTTCGTCTGACCTCCCAACCCCGAAGGGAAAGTTTGCGCCAGAGCCTCGTCCGTTTATCAGCAGGTGCACCAAGCTAGCAGGTGAGGTTGGCTTGGGCCCAACGATCTTAGTGGGCCCTATACGCACCCCTATCGTCTCCAGAGTTGATGTGAACAATATCAGGGATAGCGAATCCCCTATTTGTTTGATTACTTGTTCTACTCGAAATGGCCTGAGTAGGCCTGAGGTGAGGGTTGGAGTCCTTCGTATATTTTTTTCTTTCATTTAAATGTACCTGCATAATGTTGGGAGAATATTTTGGTTCTGCAATGCTTTGAACAAGGATTGATGATAAAAACTGGCTTAGGCTTTCGATAATCAACAAATGATAAGTATAGGGGTAGATTATATTTTATTTTTCGATGACTTCATTTACTGCTTGCAAATGGTCGGTAGTTAAGAAGTCTCTGCGGAATCCTGCCTACTCTGCGGGATGTTGGGATTCCAATTCCTTATAAATCCGAGTAAATGATTGGTTCGTTAATTATAATTAGCCACAACATTTACAATATTTAAACAAAAAAAAGGAGGAATAAAAGCACTTAATCTAAAACTAAAAGAGGAAAAACCGTCGTTGACGACACCCTCTCAAGACATCGTCCCCAAGATGCTGGCGGCATTCCCAACGCGCAATTTCAATTTTCAATACATTTTATTCGTTTTATACAAATTTACCGAGCATCGAATACGATGGTCGGTTATCGGCTCGGTTATATTATTATAGAAGAACACCTTATTACTGAAGACTTCAGTAACGAGATGTCCTAGTTTAGCTTAGTCTGTGTAACCTACATCTATAGGTACATATTATAAATAAATACATAAAAATATTTTATAGGTATACTACATATTATTCTAATAAGGAATTTGGAATATGGTTTTTTATTTTAATTGAAAAATGCCAATTGGTTTTTTAAATATATATTTCTAAAAATTTTGTTGCACACTGTACATATGCAGTCGGAGCCAATCGTTCCCTACACGAATAATTTAGATATGTTTGTTGTTGATACATTACATAAATATGTACGTACATACATTATTTTATTATGTTTCATAAATATTATGTGTTGATTTGGTAGATATAATAGATATCAGAAACACGTGTAAAATATACATCATAGTCAACTGAAGATATTCATAAATGTAAAAATCTAACAATAGAACTTTCAAATATTATTCTATCATTATAGGAACATCAAGTTATAGTTAAATAAAGTAGAACCTGTAAAATTATTGAGAAAATAATTATCATTGTGTATTCTAGACCACATTCCACAGTTGTCACACGGACTTAAAACGATACCTTTGTAAAGGCTCCCATACACTCGATTAGTTTTAGGCGTTTGTTTTCACTACAAAATACAGATAACAGTGGAAACGTGTGAGATCATTGGCGTGTACAGGAGCCTCTATTGTTGAGATAGAGAACGTTTAGTTTACGTAGGTACATAAGCGTATTCGTAATTAATCTGTAGTTAAATTAATATATGATAAGGATTAAGTATTTGTTGAACCGAATAAGCAGTGATAAGTCGCAACTTTAATGTAACATTGGCTCGAACTGTATTAGTTAGGCTTTGGCTACATCTCGAAAGGACTTGAGAGATCCGATTGGGTGACCGATCAGTAGAGTGGATCACCCCAATCTCCGTACGCGTTACCTGCCCGGCGTCATATGTCGGTCGGCACCGGCGGCGAATACGTCCGCGGCGCCATCTCGATGCCGCGCTCTCGCTGCCGGCTGTTGTCGAAGCGCCAGCGGCGGAGGACGCGCTGTGACTCGCGACGCCCGCGCCTCCGTCCTCGGAATCTGCTTGTCGAGGCGTCGCTACTGCACTCGTTCAACGTCATTATGGCCGTCCCCGACGTTGCCTCCGTGACGTTACTGACGAATGACGCTGTTTGATAAACATAACATTTTAATAACAATCACCGTAGTTTGGTACATAAGAATTACTGGGTGCAAAAATAGAAAACCTGATTTCGTAGGTTGTAATGTTCTAGGCAAACGATTTTTTTTAAGAGTTTTGGTTTTTTTTTTATTTTATACGATAAATTTAACTTGATTTTAATACATTGAACTGTTGGCGTCCGATAAAATACTAATGGCGTTAAATTCGAAACGGTTATATCGAATAAAACTAAATAAAACCATTAATTGTTATAGAAAATCAGCTGTATTCAGTAAAACGCAACACCAAAATTTTCGAAAAATAAATCCGTTCAAAATTCCAAAAGTCGTAGAACAAAAGTTATCGTTTTGATTTAGGCAACGACCCTCAGGAAGTATATTCGCTTAGGTGTTCTATTTTCATAATTAATCGATACAAGCTGCGCCCCGCAGTTTCGCTCGCGTAAGTCCTCATCCCGCGGGAATATCGAAATTAAAATTAAGCATATAGAAAGTTTGATCGCAATCGGTTCAAAAGTCTTTGCAAGATGCTCGTTGACTTATACTTACACACAAACTTTCACGTTTATAGTATTAGTAGTAGGTATATGGGTTTATCCGATCAAGATAATATTTTATTTACAATATCTAAAATTGAGTTACGATAAAGAAAAGATTGAGGTAATGACTATGTAGGTCCTATAGATACGAAAATAATGACTACTGGCTTTCTTAATTTTCTTTGATCAGGTACTTCTTGTGTATATTCTCTCTCAATGTGTTATATACAATATCTAACATATGTCTACTGTTAAGTACGTTTTTTAAAGAAATGTTTTCCAAAAATTCGCGGCTCAGATGCCTGTTCTGTTGTGATGAAGTTGTGATTTTAGTTATTTTCTGAACATTAGTTTTATTGTTTTTTTAACGTTTTTCTTCAAAAAGACAATCATCCAAGTGGAGGAAATACTTTAAAAATAAATCAAGCTACTATTAGGTACTTTAGATCGACATTATTCGAACATGTTTGACGCAAAAATCCCATCATTTATTTGATTCGAACGTTTATTCTATCCAAAAGCGACATTTTATAATTTAACAGATTTTTTACTTCTAACATAAGCCATTGCCTGCCACCTCGAAAATATTGTGCCGCTCCAGAAAATTCAGTAAGATAGGTATGTAGATAGGTAGGTAGGTAGGTAGGCAACATGAAATGTTTGTGAAAGCTGTTGGGAAAATTGTTGTCATTAGAGTTAATGAAGGCATCGTGCCTGTTTAATTGTCGTTTGTGGGAGGATCGGGGGTTACCTCTAACGATGAACACCGACTAGATTTTAACTTATTAAAATTCTTATTGAAATTACCATAACAAAACACATTGAAAATAAAGAAAGATATATTATAAGACACTAGCTGCGCCCCGATAAGTCCTGATCCCGTGGGAATATCGGGATAGCCCATGTGGTAACCCAGATCTCCAGCTATCTGCCTACCAAGTTTCATGACCAGCGGTTCAGCAGTTTTTGCGTGGAAAACTACTGAACCGTAGGAAACTTCTAGGAGACCTAGAATAACACATCGGCTTCTTTTATCCCGATATTCCCTCGAAAACGGGACTTACGCGGGTGAAACCACATGGCGCTCTAGTTTATTATATTAGTAAGATATTATATTTGTATGTTTAAATGGGCTCGAGTAAAAGTGTCCCGCCAATTCCGTTACAAGTGACAAACAACTTTGCCTGTCAATCGTCTAAGTTACCCGCTTCTATTTTCGTAGATAAGTCACGCCAATTGCCAATTTAACGGAGGTCTGTCGCTGCCCAACATAATATAAAGAAATAAAGAAGCCAAAAGGCAGGCCTTAACTGCCGGGATATAAATCGTCGTCGGAAAACACCTTCTGAAAGTTATCCGAAGTATTTCGTATTTATGATTATAAGCCTGTGTTGCTCAAACTGGGGTTCACTACCTCCGTTGGGTTTGTCTATTTGTCTTTACGAGATTTTATAATAGACTCTTCTTAGAGAGAAACGTAGAAATCTAAAAATAAGTTTTAAGGGGAAAGGATACCTACTCTTTTCTCCATACAAACGTAGTCGACTGTTTCCTCTCTGGATAAAGACGTTGAAGAAAATATGTTTTGTGCCATAAAACCTATATCAGCCGTGACCATGCGTTTTGATTTTTTTCATGTTTAATTTTTGTTTCTATTCTAATTACTAAATGAAAAAAAAATACAAAAGCAGATAAAAAACTTTATGGCATAAACATATTTGCTCTAATGTCTTTATCCAGGAAGAAAACAGTTGACTACATTTGTACGGAGAACGAGTAGCTATATTTTCCTCTTAATAAATTCTTGTGTACCTATTACGAGTAACAAAATGTAAATATGATTTTGAAGAGGCTCTAACTTTGAGTAACTCTGGAACTCTGGTACAAGTATCAAGTGAAAGTAAGATCGTTATTGTTATTAAGTCACGTTCTTGGTGTTGGCCGTGTCCTTGAGTATAAGTCCTACAAACAATATAGGTACAAACTGTTCCTAATAAAATACCATGCAATATGTTTTGATTACAATTAGTTTTTAATTTAAACAATAGATAGTAACGTATAAATAATGCAAGTATAACTGAACAAATTCATCAAGGGAACATCACTATGGTAATGCCTCATTACGAGGACGTCAGCTCACATATTAAATCAAGCTACACATATAAGAATAATATTTTATTTGAGTCTCGTAAAATATTATGTTTCTCATATGAGTAATTACGTTATCTAAATCATGTTATATAAAATAATATCCTACGGCTTAAGGAGATAGAATATCTATTATATATCTATTTGTGTATGTACATATGTATAGAGTGTGTCGTATTGAATAGATAACCTAATATTTCCGGACAGGAGGCTACAAGGAGGTATTAACAATTGTGTTACGGATCAGGACCAATACACTACAAATATCACTATTGGGTCACTAGTTTTTATCATTTCGCCGAGGTTATTAATATTATAGCTTTTTACACTAACCCTCTTACTTATTAACGGTGATTAACATCTGCATAAACTATGTATCGTTTGTCTTTCACTGTCACTTTCACTTTCAAATTTAACAGACAGAGACAAATGCTACATAAGTTAGTCAACTGTTAATCGTCGTTAACAAGTAAGGGTAAGTAATGAAATGAAATGAAAATACGTTTATTCATTCGGATATTAGCAAGATATTTCTTAGAATTGTCAGTTATTTTATCAAATCTACTGTGTCTTCGGAACGCGACCTCCTCGCTTGTTGAAGAAGACGGAAGAAACTCACGGGTTTTTTTTTTTGTATTTTTTTTTTGCAGTAATCATGTGATTCACACTGTCGCATATTTATTATTAAACAATTGTGGAACTGGAGCAATAATCTATTCTATAATAAGCCTTACTAGCATTACAAGCGCCAAAGTAACTCTATCTGTCTGTCTATCTGTTTAAATAGGTTTGTATACATATAAAAAACAAAAACACTATCACATCCACAAACACACAACCCGCCCAACACCACCCAACCCGCCCCGGGACCCGCCACCAGAGTTCTAAGTTCTAACTAGTACCTAAGCTAGTTACTCGATAGATAGACATATGGACATACGTTGCTTATTATTAGATAACTTTATCTGCTACGAAATTCTAGAAATGTAAATCTAGAGAACTGAAGTATTTGTTTAGTGAATAGTGGGAGCATCCTAACTTTGAATTTCATCGAAGGTAATTCCTTAACTCGTGATAAGTTGAAGGCCAAATAAAGTTAGGAGAGCGCTAAAATTGATATAAATTAGATTCGAGAGTCAGGAATATCGAATATTTAGGAGAGTATTCGGTTATCGTGGGAACTCTATCTAATCATTAAAGATTTTAGCCACCTCTATTTCTCTATAAAAACTATATTATTATAAAATAGGTCTTAGATAAGTACACAAGTAATCGCCTTAATAAATCAAAATTAAACAAATCGGCTTTATACTGGTTTTTAATAAGATTATTCCAGCTCTTGATTTGTTTTCTATTCAATAAGTCTTAAGCAATTTGATTTTAAACAGTAGGTAAGCAAGACCGCGGCTTTACTCGCCCGCTCGACGCTCGACCCGGTCACAACATACAGAATTTAAATAAGTTGTAAAAAGCAAGTAAATTGTTCAATTAACTTCGAAATAGTAGTAAGGCAGGCACTAGCTGTTCTGGGAACCGTACTCTCCTTTGTAATTACCGGCCTTCCATCTTCCTTGAATGGATATCTACTGTTTTTGGGAACGTTTCAATCTGAGCCAAATGGTGCCGATGTCAAAGGGTCCGTGTAAAATCTATTTACGGGTCTGTTAGTGCATTGCTTAACCCGGAGTTCAATCCGACAGTACAACAGTAGGTACTGGTTGTACAAAAACTGTAAAGTTCATCTATCATCTTTTTATATACAAAGGGAATTACTGTTGAGGTTTTTTGTTTAATAATGTTGACAATACTGCCTCTTGTAATGTTACAAAGGAATTCCTCTAACTTTGATGACTTTATTTTTCTTCTATAATACTCGTATATATTTTGTTATTATAAGACTATGTTTTATGTGCCAGAAAATTGTATTTAATACGTGTTCATTTTTGCGTGTGGCACCTTTCTAACATTAAACACGTAGCATTTAGGAAGATGCAAGACGAGCAGGTGGCTGAAAGAACTTCTGATCATAGTTTTAAGCTATTGCTTTTATCGCGGGCTTTGAGCGCGGCCACCGAATCAAGAAATTCCGTAACGAAAATAAAACCTAACACCCCCCACTCCGCCTACCATATTGCCATGTCAGAGAACCGAAACTAGCGTTTTGGGGACACGATCTGTCTATAACTGATCCCGCACGGTTGCCCTCCGGGGTGGCCGGACGGAAAGCGGACCCATTGACGACCTCGGTGGCGCGTCGTGCGAAAGCACGACTGCAATGCAGGAGGTTGCGGGTTCGATTCCCGCCGGGTGCAAGTATTTATGCTTAAAAAATAAATATTTGTGTCTGGTCTGGGTGTCCCTCTATGTATAATATGTATGTATTTACAAAAGAAAAATAAATATAAGTATTATATCCGTTGTCTAGTCACCGTAACACAAGCTTAGTCGCTTACCACGGGGCTAGATGGCGCTGTGTGTTGTTCGGAGAATTTATTTATTATTTATTATTATCTCTTCATACCCTAGCTGGTTATAGCTTGGGACGCTATAACATATATGCGTAGGAGTCTTGGAACGGGTTGCTGTTACCATGTAATAAATAAATAATTATAATTTCATAAGTTGATAAAAAATGCTATGCAATGGCTTTACCGCGGCAGTCCCCGAGTACCATACGTTTTTTTCCTCTAAATGTCAACATATGACGTATTCCTAATTTCTTTATATTCGCCAAGACATGGGCAATCAAGGATCTGCGTGTCTGCGATTTGACAAAGGCCAAAGTCCGAATTTCTCTTTTCAAATCGTTAAATCGAATAGACACCTTAAATAGTATCCTACACTTTACGTTGGTACGTATTTACGACGTTTTTAGTAAAATTGTGTTGGGTTTTAAGGGCAGCGTTTCGAGGCCTCGTTAATGGTGACAATAAATGTGAATTTTATCGCGGTTATCGCGGGTCAATCGGAGCGACCTCAGTCGTCTCCCCTTCGGAATAAGGACAGATTTCACCCTAAAACGATAACGGGACCAAGCATTTTTACTACGTAAATAGATAAACATCATTTATTGTAGCACCGACTTTCCAATAATTATTGTAGAAAAATGAAAATCTAATTAAATTTATTTTATGTTTTGTTTATAGTAATTGAATAATTATCCTTTTGAATTACAAATTTAAACTCTTTAAGCAGACGGTATTTTTTTTATTTAAATTAATACTTTTTTAATTTATACTTTTTAGTCAGAATTCAGAAGCTAAAAACATCCGAGAATTGGAAGTTTTACTCGTGCATTTAAAAATTTCTTTAAACTATTACAATTCGACATAAAAATACGATGCAGGCTTTATCATAATGTGCAGCGGTCAATTTTAGGACGATGAACTGAAATGAAGTTCTCAAATAGCCCTAACACTTCTGCAAAGTAAGTCAACGGTCAATGGTTTCCGAACTATAAAATATTATAGTATTTTGATAATTTTTTTCGATCGTCTTGTCTTTGTCACTGCGACCGTCTTTTGTGACGGAATCCGGATCAGACGTAGTACGTGACCGCCCCACGGTAAAGCAATTTTCCTTTACTCAGTTACATTGGTACATCTTCAGATCTGGTGTGTATTCAACTCGCTTGGGACTGGTGAAATATGTAGGTACTTTACTTACTTATATCAAAATATTGACAATGTTTGTCTATCTAAATCAAAATGAAGTCATAAAAGGCACATTTAATGGATATAATTTAATTGTAAGTAATTTTAAAGAGACTTTTATTACGATGAATTTATTGTAACTGAATTTTATAATGTCATAATGAATTTTCGACATTTTAGTTCTTTGAAGTAAATACAAATGCACCGCACCTGCACCTACGATATCGATATAACCAACAAGGTGTACCCAAGGGTTGCGAATCCCTCATCCCTTCGAACTGTAGTATGACAACATAAGTTTGTATCTATTTACGAAATTCCATTCGTTATCGAATAGAGTTGTATTTACTCTTGTGAATGGGGTGCTAGGAAGCAATATTCGATTGTCAAATGATCCGTGATCAAACAGGACGTAGATTGGGGTTATTTCAGAGTTGTATGTGTACAAGGAACGTGTTTTGCGATGTTGTTCGCAATTATCCTACCTACGTACCACACCTTACATAAATTTACAAAATCATGGTCATTGAGTAAGCGACAGAACAAGAAAACACTATTTATTTAATTTACGTCAAAAAAATCACTCAATAATAATTTATGTGTAGAATTGGTTCATTAAAGTTTTGTCAATCGATACCATCTGAGCCACGAAGTAAGTTAATCTTTATGTACCCATCTGTGTATTTTATGTATCAATCAAGAAATACTCGTAATTAAAAGATACATACATTTCGAACACCTAATAGGTACATAGGTAGTCCAATGCATTCTGATGAACACATGCATTATTTATTTGAGCCAATTGTTCGGAATTAGATTCACTAAGTGAATCTGTCTCAAGTTGCAACAATTGCTTGTTTGATGTAAATACATACATCTGTAGTAGTGATTTCCGATATATATTTTCGACGACGACGTCTTGTAAATTCAGTGAAATCGAAATTTAGAAAAATAATGATCATCAATAAGCATTGAATCGGAAACGAAGGCAACCTTACTTGAGATACTGGTAGGGCGCTGGGGTCGGTGGGAGTTGGTCCGGCGAAGGGCCACGCCGCGCCGGGCACGTCGTCTAAACCAAGGGAACGTTTGGCATAGAGCTCTGCGGAAGTTCTGCCCAGACATGCAGTACAGAAAGAAGTTGATTCCGAAGTTCGTGTTGAAGAATAGCAGGCAGATTTGTTGCAACGCGGCCCACTTGCCGCTGTATTCATTTTCACTCTGCACAAAAGAAATTGTATTTGTTAATGCATGCCCAAATTGTTTAAGGGGATTACTCGACATGTCGTCGCGCGTTGGGCGATGCGCGATTGCAATGCAGAAAGTTGTGGGTTCTATTCCCGCCGGAGACAAGTATTTATGCTTAAAAATAATAGTTGTTTATGGGGGTGTCTCTCTATGTATAATATGTATGTGTATTTACAAAGTAAAATTTTGTTTAAGTAATATATCCGTTGTCTTGTCACCGTATCACAAGCTTTATAGTAGCTTACCATGGGGTTAGATGACGCTGTGCAATGTTAACAAAAAATATTTTTCTTTTTAAGTCACTCTCCAATACTCCCCATACAAAGAGAAAAACCTCTTTTCCACCCCTGAACATTATCCAAATCCGGTGTCTTTTAGCATAACGTAATAGCCTAAACTTTTCGCTTTCGTTTTTAAATTTTTAAATGATGTTGAAATTTAATATAATTAAAAAGTAATTGATACTGTCCATAGGAAAAAGCTCAAGGCTAATTATCTTTAAGGTAATTAATTACACAAAAAAAACACCGGAATCGGAAAATATCAAGAAAGGAACGTAGTTGGTCCTCTTAGCCTAATCATTTAAAGAATTACATCATAGTCCCTTAAATAGAACAAATTTCCATTGAACACACTTATATAATTATTACTTCAACTTACATAAGTGTAACACAAAGTATGAAAATCAACAAAATAAAATTAAAATAAAAACCACCCGAATTTACACGCTCGCTGGATCAAATAACGTAGCTAATTCAAGGTACAAATATAATTTAATAACGAGGTATTATTAACCATGTTGTAATTTATTTTTAAGGAACACAATATTAAACTTAAATTGTGTAATAAGGCGTACTATAGCACGTCAAAATATTTTGATGAAAAGAATCCATGGACGTGATTGTTAACTGCTCCTATTCATATTACAGATATACAGTGGTGGTCATATAATTAAGAACGCTGATATAAAGGGAAGATTTTTTCCAACTAAGATGCAAAACGAATTGTATGCATTTGTTTTTATTTCTCTCGGTATCGTAAAACATTTCCATATTACTACTGTATTCATTGATACACTTGGCTAAAAATCAATAGGCAAACTTTTTACACTACTTTTAAACAAATTATTCCTTATTACTGGCTGGTCACGTAATTAAGAACGCTAAGTAGTTTATACCTTTATTCAAATTTAAATAGAGAACACTCAGTCGATTTGTTACTGTTTGTATAATTATGGCGCCATTACGTGCTGTAAAAGATTAAAGGTGATTGCTTCTTTAGAAAAAACAATGGGAAAAAATAAAAGTTGTGATAAATCTACAAGGGAAGTAATAATAAAACTTCGCCGGAAGAATTGGTCTTATAAAAAGATAGCCGACCATCTGCAATGTTCAAAAACGATGGTTTTCCACGCTGTAAAGCATTCTGCTACGTATCAAACTACTTCGAATGTTCCACGTGTACCTAAACAGAGAAAAACAACTCCTCGAGATGACCGAAACATCGTTCGTATGGCAAAACAAAATCCTTTTAAAGGGTCCAATGAGCTTAGAAAAGAATATTTTGGTGAAAACAACCCTTCAGCAATCTCAGCACGCACTATTCGAAGACGTTTGGTAAAAGAAAAATTGCACGGTAGGATAGCAAGAAAGGTACCCATGTTAAAACTTTGCCACAGGCAAGCCCGGCTTGCATTTGCGAGAAAGTATGAAAACTGGACTGTGCAACAGTGGAAAAATGTACTTTTTTCTGACGCGACGAAAATAAACAGAGTATGTTCTGATGGAAAACGATATGTACGACGTCCCCCGAATACAGCATTCGACCCAAAGTATACGAAAGTTACATTAAAGCACGGTGGTGGAAATGTGAAAATTTGGGGTTGCTTTTCTGGACATGGTGTAGAACCTGTAAAGTTGATAGAAGGTAACATGGATCAGTTCCAATACAAAAATATACTGGAAGAAACAATGTTACCATACGCTGAAGATGTTCTACCGGTCATTTGGACATTCCAGCATGACAATGATCCAAAGCACACTGCACGCACCGTAAAGGAATTTCTTACAGCGCAATTAGTTTCTGTCTTAGACTGGCCTGCTAACAGTCCAGATCTAAACCCAATAGAGAATCTGTGGTTTGAAGTAAAGAAAAAGGTTTCAAATACAAATTGTGGAAATTTAAGAGAGCTGTATGACGTTTTTTTAGAAGAATGGAACTCTATTTCTCTTGCGAAATGTCAAAAATTAATAGAGTCAATGCCTCGCCGGTGTAAAGCTGTAATTAAAAGCCGTGGATATGCTATTAACTATTAATTTTAGTTAAATATTTGTTAAATTTCTTTTTATGTTTCCTGTGCTACATAATATTGTGATTTTTTAAATCTAAGTGTCATACAAAACAATTCCCGAGCAGTTAAATAAATCGTTCTTAATTATTTGTCCAGTTTCAGTACTATTAGAATGTGTTACTTTGATAAAATCAATAAAATGTGCAAAAAATAGTTAGCGATTTCATACTTTATTCTTAAGTCAGGTTGCTCTATTAATGTGACTATTGTATAACATAACTAGTTGCTTCTCAGAAGGTACACATCTCTGTGTATGATACGATTTAAATAAAAAACTTCTAGAACTTCAAATCGTTCTTAATTATATGACCACAACTGTATGTATTATGACTATTGTAATATAAAACATGATAAAAAAAATAATTGAAAAAATACCCCATGAGTTCCTTGTGGTTTCTTCTCATCGGAGGGCGCGTTCCAAAACCGGCATATTCCACAAATCCCCTTACATAATCCCCTGCCCAGGGGATTTGTAGACTTTTTGTCCACAATTCCCCTGGCAAACCCGTCGTATTGCCGCCAGGGGATTTGTGGACAAAAAGTCCTTACCGATATTTAAAATCCGTGTAAGTCTATAAATAAAATACAATATACACAAAATGAAAATAAAATAATTAAAGTTTCGAAAGAAACGAAGTACAAGAAGAAGAATGCGTGTGGCGTATAAACAAACTATCTACGCCCGCGGTTTTTTTTCTTTTATTATTAAATTAAAACTTAAAAATCATGATTTTTTTTTACATAGCATTAAAAACCACTAAGGTTTGTAGTATGCTAATACTGTAATTTGAGAAGATGTTACAAATAAAGAAATAAATACCAAATGCGGAAGAAACAAAGTTAGATTATGATTGGTACGCGTAAGATGCACATCTATCAAACCAATCGAAAAATAAGAAACCAGCAACGCAGGTACTTTCTTCAATAATAAAATAAGACAGTTGTTAAATAGTGAACCTAAATGTCAAAACCTTCTTAATAATACTACAGGTGGATTTGGGTAGATACAAAAAACAGGTCTTAGTCCATTTATGATAAAAACGATTTCAAGTTATAAAGGTTGCGTAGACCAGTTAGGTAATGCAATTTTAGTTAAATATTCTTCTAGGTTAGACTTTCGCGTAATTAAGACGCGAAATTATATGTGCACTGGTCCTCTGTCCGTACACATTGACGATGAAAGAATTGAGCGTTGTGCACAATCAACACTGAGCGGCCGACCGAGTCCATACACGGACACTCGCGTAGGTCCCGTCCCCGCGGGAATATCACGATAAAATGTAGCCTATGTACAAAAAGTATTCCAGGTTTTCAGCTACCTATATTTCAAGTTTCATTGCAATCGGTTCAGTAGTTTTTGCGTGGCAGTGTAACAAATTTACATACCTACACATACACTTGCAAACTTTCGCGTTTTTAATATTAGTAAGATGTACATTAGGCATGAGCATTGTCCTATGGTATTGTTATTTGTGAGAAGTTAGTTGTTATCGAACTAGGCGAAAATTTTAGTTTGTTGCAATTCGCCCTCAATGCGCCTAACAATAAATTCCATAATCCTATAAAATAAATACCTACACACTGCTTTCGGCTTTAAATCGGTTTTCAAAGGGTTGTTATTGTTCTAAGTATTGTAAGGAAATTTGCATTTTTTATCAGTGTATTATTACCTGTTTCCGAATACGGTGCATTTTTGCGACTCTTTAAATTAATTAATATGGCTGGTAGTTCAAGTGGTGCTAGTGGCATTACACATTACAAAAAATAAAGCTACGGTACTTCTACATGCTACATGAAGACTGCGAGGCTATGTAACACACTGCTTTTATATGATTAAAAAAAGGATAATATAATTTTAAATTAAGGGATTTGTAGACTATTTGTCCACAAATCCCCTGAGTAATACGCCGTATCGCCGCCAGTGGATTTGTGGACAAAAAGTCGACTAATCCCCTGGGCAGGGGATCATGTAAGGGGATTTGTGGAATATGCCCCGAAACCACAGTAAAATAAAATCTCGACGTTTCAAAACTTACGTACCTATGTGTGTATAACATACGTTCTAAATGAATAAATGAATTTTTGATTTTTTTGATTTGATTTTTGAATATTACGCCAGTAATTGCTACTGGCTTGCAAATTACGGATGCCCCTAACAGTAGGTTTGGGGCGTATAGGACTACCTCCTTCCGCGTGCGTCTACTGCGTGTTCAGTTGAAATACTTACAAAAATGCGTTATCAATATTTCAGTGTATTCAATTGAAATCGAATTTAAGCTTATTCGACAACATATAGAACCAGCTTCTGGATGAAACGTAAATAGGCCAATATTTAGAAGTCTAAAAGATTCCCTTTGTTTCATTTTTCCTTTTCTCAGTCTTTTCAAAGTTCACCAAACGCAAAATTTATTTGAAATCAAAGTTTAGACTGACTTTATTCACCCTCAGAGTTTTGCTTTGTTTTTAACAATATTTAGCAAAGGAAGCAATCTGTTTATGAGTTGCAATACGACAGGTAATTTTCGTTTTAATGTTTCTAAAGCACATATCGACAATAATTTCGAAAACACATTTCGACATTTCTTTGCAAAGTGTGCAGTCGCTGGGTGTGGATTCCGAATCGGAAATTGATTGTAGGCTGGCGCAAACCTTTTTTTTTTACAAACTTTGAATTTCTTCTACCTTAAATTCTACTTCTAGAGTGCGTTTCATCTTTAAATTCCTATGCCGTCATGTTGGTAGCGAAACAAAAAAGTGCAAAATACAAAAAAAATGTGCTAGCTTGAATTTAGGGGGATTTGTATATAAAGAATGAATGAACGAATCTTCCTGTATTCAAGGTTTAGGGTTTAGTACATTCAAGATATTAAGGCAAGACTTTTTTGTTTTGCTACCAACATGACGGCATAGGTAATTAAAGATGAAACGCACTACAATAAATAGAACTAATTTATTATAGTGCGTTTATTAATGCGAAAATTTAGAAGTAGAAAATTATTGTGAATCTTACAATCACCGACTTATTTCGTCTCCTTGCTCGAAGAACGACAGGCCCGGCTTGATTGACACTCAGGTCCCATTCTAATACTAGCCAAAATAAGGGTTTCTTGTTGACTACGAAACCCTAAAAATGGCGGAGCTATCACAAACAGATGTGTACCTTGAATACTGGCAGGATACTAAACTATTTGGTCGCGTACCATCCTATTTTTCAATTATCCTACTCTATTATAGTCTGTCCTTGGGCCACTCCTGCGGAACATCGAGTTAGACTACGTTTCTTCCGAACCTTGGCGTACGCAGACGACATGCTTGTCACCGCTGTCCGCTGTACCACCATTGGCCACTGCTGGTGTATCTCACGGTGTAACCGTAAACAGCTGTAATTAAATATTGCACCGATGCAATTAACGCACTGCCTCCGCTATTATTAACGAATTTAAAATTCAAACGTCGGTGGAGCCACACTTACCTACTTTTCAATGCCATCGAAAGTTAATAAGTAGTTTTGCTAATAACTGCTGTACATACCTGTACCGAAGGACATGATAATATGTATTATAATTACTTAATTGTGGTATCTTCTAGCAAAGTAAATCGTCGATTCAAATTTTGCTACCTACACTATTTCTTTTTGATTATAATTTTGCACCAATATACAGGGTGTCACAGAAACGAGTGTCAAGCTAAAATCCAGAGGTAGAGATCCCTAAGGGGCACCCGAATCACCCCCATATATGTTCCGCTATTTTTCGTAGTTGAGAAGTTATGGCCTTTTTTCTCCTTTTCTAGTAAAATGCGACCACTGACACCTTTATGAGCAAATAGGCAGCAAAATAGAGCAAACTGACTGCAATAATTGAGATAATTGGCTATTTTTTTTAAATGTGGAGTTGAATAATATGGTCATGTGACATGTTACACAAAAAAGACGTACCACTAACCAAACTGTTACAAAAAAAAAATCATAAAGTGAGCGTAGGCCGGTCAGCTAGTTATAAATATAATAAAATTAAAAGAGTATGCAATATTCAAAGGATTTTCTTCGAGATATACCTAACTGTTCTTTTTTTTTCAATTACTCGTAAACCCTAAAAAATTGAAGGGCGGTTTTACTGAAAAGATTCAGTTACATTTGGCTACCCGACTTCAGAACATACGGGCAATTTATGTAGGTGAGGTTATTTTGTCCCTTTTTGAAGTCGATTTTTTAATATCTTCAATTATTTATTTTAAAACTGAAACCAAAATATTTCTTTGGAAATATGAATTGACAAGACGTGTTGTTGTGTATAATTATTGATGCTAATCAACGTATTTTTGGCTTCACCGAAATAGTAAACATTCTATCCAACTCAATAAGTAGACTAAACAGTTAGACATTACACGTTCAACGCGGTGCTATCAGATATGTTTCAAATCTTATACATTGCGTTAACTACAGTATCAAATTGCCGTGTAGCCCCGGCATAGAAAAGGATTACCCCATCCCTTTCCGTGGGTGAAAAAGGCGACTTAGGGCTCTGAGGGACACTAGCAAATCTTTACTTCTCCCCGCGCGATAAACTGCTAGATCTGACGTTAAAAAAAATTTGCCAAATCTATTTGCAGAAGGTATAGTCAATGAACAGATGAACAACAGATGGTCGTTGGGGCCGAAAAGTTCTCGAATGGAGACCGCGGATCGGAAAGCGCAGCGTTGGACGTCCACCAACGAGATGGACGGACGACTTAGTTAAGGCCGCGGGTTCACGATGGATGCAGGCCACTTATGACCGAAGCATCTGGAAATCTATGAGGGAGGCTTATGTCCAGCAGTGGACTTCTTACAGCTGAAATAATGATGATGATAGTCAATGATAAATGACGATCTACCTGTACAGTATTAAATTGCTTTAAGCGATAAGTTTCAAATATTGAATTGGTAGCACGATTCACGACTCTAATTCCTGGTTTTTGTAATAATACCAATAAACTCGCGGTTAATGTAATTATGGGGACACACATCTACTTTATGCTCTTACATCTGGTGTGTGGGACCAACCCCTGTGGTTTTACCACTCTAGCGTTTTTGAATATTAATTATCGAATGAACCATTTTACAAACGATGAAAATAACTTAATTAAATTGATACAAAGAGCAATTAGTTAAATCAGACGAAAATTTTCTAATATAGGTACCCCGTATCAATAGGATGATTATGGATTAAAACCGATTTATTTAGAAGTACTTCAACAAATTTAGAATTAATTAATTAACAAGTACGGTTGCGGCGGGTCACCTGGCTCGTACGGGTCGAGTGGCCGGGGTTTTTCAGTAGTTTTGGCATGCACCACTCAATAAACCAGATTCTTATTATTCATTATTATCCGGTCCAGAAGTCCAATATCTGGTGTTATGGGAACTACGGTGTTATAGTTAACGTTGTAACTTAGATACCACTTGTACGTACAACGACTAGAAGAGAAACTAAAACCAGTCGAAAATGATCCAGGCGCAAAAAAATACTGTCAAAAAATCTCCCTAGCCTACTACTACCCTACCCTTCTACAACCCTACCCTACTACTACACTCTAAATCCTAAGTCCTTCTGGTTCTAAGCTACCTCCCTACCAATTTTGAACCAAATCGGTGCAGCTATTGTTGATTTATTAACAGTGTAACTAACATGACTTTGTTTTTTATATATTTACTAGCTGACCCGACAGACGTTGTCCTGTCGTTTAGTATAAAAAAATAAAATTCATCAAAATCGGTTTAGCATTTTTTCTTTCATAAGAACCTTCTCCTGACAATAGCAAACACAACAAAAAAAGAATTATCGAAATCGGTCCAGCCGTTCACGCGTGATGTCGTGACAACGGAAAACGTTTCATTTTTATATATAAGAAGAAGAAGAAGAATAAGAAGATAAATAAAAAAATAATAAATAAATAAATTCTGTGAACAACACACAGCGCCATCTAGCCCCGTGGTAAGCGACTAAGCTTGTGTTACGGTGACTAGTCAACGGATATAATACTTATATTTATTTTTCTTTTGTAAATACATACATAATATACATAGAAGGACACCCAGACCAGACACAAATATTTATTTTTTTAGCATAAATACTTGCACCCGGCGGGTATCGAACCCGCAACCTCCTGCATTGCAGTCGCGCTCTCGCACGACGCGCCACAGAGGTCGTCAAAGATATACCTATAGATTTTCAGAATATTCCTAGTTCCTAATGGCTTTTGATCATACCACTCCCAGTATTTCAAACAATGATTTTACTTCACAAACAGATACCTACTCCCTAACTTAATCATAAAGCAATTTGTGCAACAAAATAGTCACATCAATCGGGCTCTCCTAGAACTCTCTGTAGTGCACCCACCTGCCTCAAATTCATACCATAGCATACGTCGTATCCAATAATTGTGTTCTCAAAGGCTGGCTTCGCTCACATTCAATTACAATGTGGCAAATATCTAATCGCACGTGTTGCAATTTGGCAAGTCAATCACCTACAATAAATACCTACACCTAAATGCATTGAGTTGAATGTGACCAGTTCGAAGCCTATATGCTATCACAATTATATTGAATGATAAATAAACCTATTGCAGTCAAAGAAACACATTTGTTTAACAAAAAAATACCTGAGCCGATTTAAACGAAATATTACTGGTTACAGGTGATTCCATCGTTTTTATTTTGATAGTCTTTTGTGTCTTCTTCCATCGTCGTTTGTTTTAATTTTTAGGGTTCCGTACCCAAAGGGTAAAAACGGGACCCTATTACTGAGGCTTCGCTGTCTGTCCGTCTGTCTGTCACCAGGCTGTATCTCATGAACCGTAATAGCTAGACGGTTGAAATTTTCACAAAAGATGTATTTCGGTTGCCGCTACAACAACAAATACTAAAAACAAATTAAAACAAATATTAAAGAGGGGCTCCCATACAACAAACGTGTTTCAAAAACATCGAATCGAGTAGGTCATGAAATTCAAAATGGCTGCCCTATCCGTCAAATATACCAGTCTGCCTTCACTTACCAAAGAGTTTCTTAATTATAAGTTTCAGATTGTCTTTGTGCCAAAGTTTTTTTTTCTTTTTTAATTTTTTTTTTAGTTGTCTGGTCGTATGATGGAAGTAAGAATCGAAGCTAAATATGTCACATTTTAATATCAAATTTTAAAATTGGTAAACGATTTTAGGGTTCGGTACCCAATTGTGATAGTGGTACGGAACCCTTTGTGCGCGAGTTTCGCACTTGGCCGTGTTTTTATCGTCTTTTACCTAATTACTTTTAAAACGGATTAATTTAAAGGAATATTCTAAAGAGAATATAAAAAGTAAACGTAGTAAATCCCCGATATTATTTTTTAATTGATAGAAAGAAATCAGTACAGTCTCAAAATATTCCTTATTTGTTTAACTCCTAAAAAAGTTTTCTAATTACAAAGTTACAAGGAATTAAATTGGCGTGGCCAGTAAATAAATAGGGAAACTGAGAAAACATAATTTACTAAATGTGACCAGAGACAAGTTACGTCGTCGCCTTCGGCTCCTAGAAGATCTTGCACTCGACTATTTAGAAAAATATCCTATTCTACTATCCTACTAATATTATAAATGTGAAAGTTTGGATGGATGTTTGTTACTCTTTCACGCAAAGACTACTGAACCGATTGCGATGAAACTTGGAATATAGATAGCTGGACACCTAGAATAACACAAAGGCTACTTATTATCCCGTAATTCCCGCGGGATCGGGACTTACGCGGGTGAAACCGCGGGGTGCAGCTAGTATTTAATAATTTTAACTATGTTTCCTGACGTTAAGGTAGTTTTTGCTTTGATATATCAAAACGGTCGAACGTATAATGAAAAGATACCCTATGTCTTTGTCTAATTAACTGACGACAACCAAAGTAGAAAAAGGACCGGTTTTTTTTTTCAAAAAAGTGCGATTTTCAGTTTATGTATGTACCATTTCTGTGAATGGGACCAAATGTGCACTAACTTGGCAGTAACTGGCTTATGGTTGGTTAGGTATACATAACTTTACGTAATTACGAACCAAAAACTGTTTCTAATGGTAACTTGAGTATATTATCATGAACCTACATAACTACCTAGTCAATTAACAATATTTCAATTTTTCTAGGACCTCAAAATAAAAATACGGTTGCTTTATTTAGCTCCACTGATCTCAAAGATATTTATATTTTATTAATTTTAAAACGGACTATTTTGTCGAGAAAAAATCTAATAATACAGCCTGTCACCAGACGGACAGACAGACAGACGAACAGACAGCGAAGTCTTAGTAATAGGGTCCCGTTTTTAACCTTTGGGTACGGAACCCTTAAAAGCATTAAATGTCGTCATTTCTACGGCTGGTAATCTGATAACTCTGATCACAAGTTTCGGACTTTGTCAAACTATAAATTCACTCGATTTTTATTAACGTAGTTACATTTTCCCGGGTCTTAATCGCGTATTATTATATTTTCTTAGCTCGACGTTTCAACCATGTTACAATGGCCTTGGTCGCAAGGGAACTGTCGAGCTTTCTCCAGCTAGTTGTCAAGTTTTTTTTTTAATTGAAATGAGGCCAAATTAAATTCCATTATTTAAACGTATATAAATAACGTCTTTTTAGAATAAACGAAATTAAAAGTCGATTATCTATATGGGAACACAGAATATAAAAAATACGGGTTACCCTTATTTTTAGTATAGGTTCACCCGCGTAAGTCCTGATCCCGCGGCGACCCGCGGGATTATCGAGATAATAAGCCACCCCAATGAGACTTATTTTGAATATGACTACTCAGGAAACAATGTTAAAAATTCATCGCTAATACATTTATTTATTGCATATTTATTATTTGATTTCAATCAATATTCAGGGAGAACACTCTGTTTTGGCCTCCTTCTCGCTCTGCAACCATCGACTTACAGGAACTCCTGATAACTTCGTATTAGGAGATCGAATAACGCCAATCTATTGCTGCACCTTCGTACGCACGTAAATGTTACTTTGAAGAACCGTAGAGAGACCTATGTAAAGTAAATTACCTGCGTATATAAAGTTTGTTATTGTTTATGTATTATTGTGAAAGACCTCTTTCTAATTTAAATTATTTGGGTGGCACACGCAAAGCTGTGAGCAGATGGCGCTGGGGGCAGATGATCTTTTCTTTTTTTGATGATGGTCTTTCGGTCTGAGACTGATACGGCCAATTTGGCGCCGAGAGTTGTAAAAAACACGTGTTTGACAGTTCTTAATTCAAACCAAAGATCATTCGACCAACGCCTTCTGCCGGGATAAAAAGTTAGTGTTCCTCCTCATTCGTAAACATTTTTTTCTAAATAAATCATTTTTCTGTCATGGCCAGTTGCACTAGAAACGAAGAGGTTCAATATGAAAATAATGAATTAACGTATCGTTTCACCTCAGTTTTGTTCTATTGTACTTTTCATGGATTTTCACCGTGTACACTGCGTGTACTAAACATATTTTGAAAGATGAAAACGTATAAGTGTAATACTGTTAAATACATGTATATGTAATACAACAACAAATGTTGCAAAAACCGTAATTAAACAAAATACGGTTTTGGCGATACGCCAGTGTCCGTTTTTCATTAAGTATAAAAAAAAATATACAACCAATCTTGAGTGGCATTTTTTTAACGAGTGAATTGTTCTAAATACAATGGGCTTAACCTCAAGAGTCCCGATGTCGATATCTTCAATGATTGAATGATTGGATTCAAGGGTAAAGTGCTGAACTTCGTTGGTTAGGTCGCATCAGGTAGGGTACAGTAGTGATAGGGTAGTGGTAGGGTAGGGTAGTAGTAGAGTAGGGTAGGGTAGTAGTAGAGTAGGGTAGTATTAGGGTAGAGTAGTATTAGGGTAGGGTAGTAGTAGAGTAGGGTAGTAGTAGAGTAGGGTAGGGTAGTAGTAGAGTAGGGTAGTAGTAGAGTAGGGTATGGTTGTATTAGGGTAGGGAAGTAGTGGAGTAAGGTAGTAGTAGGGTAGGGTAGTAGTAGAGTAGGGTATGGTTGTGTTAGGGTAGGGAAGTAGTAGAGTAGGGTAGTAGTAGGGTAGGGTAGTAGTAGGGTAGGGTAGTAGTAGAGTAGGGTATGGTTGTATTAGGGTAGGGTAGTAGTAGAGTAGGGTATGGTTGTATAAGGGTAGGGTAGTAGTAGAGTAGGGTAGGGAAGTAGTAGAGTAGGGTAGTACAGGAGTAGGGTAGTAGTAGAGTAGGGTATGGTTGTATTAGGGTAGGGTAGTAGTAGAGTAGGGTATGGTTGTATTAGGGTAGGGTAGTAGTAGGGTAGGGAAGTAGTAGAGTAGGGTATGGTTGTATTAGGGTAGGGTAGTAGTAGGGTAGGGTAGTAGTACAGTAGGGTATGGTTGTATTAGGGTAGGGTAGTACAGGAGTAGGGTAGTAGTAGAGTAGGGTATGGTTGTATTAGGGTAGGGTAGTACAGGAGTAGGGTAGTAGTAGAGTAGGGTATGGTTGTATTAGGGTAGGGTTGTAGTAGAGTAGGGTATGGTTGTATTAGGGTAGGGTAGTAGTAGAGTAGGGTATGGTTGTATTAGGGTAGGGTAGTAGTAGAGTAGGGTAGTAGTCAGAGTAGGGTATGGTTATATTAGGGTAGGGAAGTAGTAGAGTAGGGTAGTAGTGGGGTAGGGTAGTAGTAGAGTAGGCTAGTAGTAGGGTAGGGTAGTAGTAGAGTAGGGTATGGTTGTATTAAGGTAGGGAAGTAGTAGAGTAGGGTTCTAGGTTTTATTTAACGGGCACCAAATGTGTGTCAGCTAGTTAATGTATAGCCATTAGTGTGTTAATGTTGGTGTACCAAATAAATAAATACAAATCTGGAATCATGATACGAAACGTACATATTTCTAACAATGTGAAATACTTACCATCATTTTTACTCGTAGGTACCTACCATCGAGTGACATAAAACTTCCCAATACGCACAACACGAAAATTTAACATTTCATGTAAAAATCAAAGAGATTTATTGATTGATTGATTAATTCTTTATTGCAACACCAAAAACAAAAAATTACAATAAAAAGAAAAACATAAACAACTGAGAGAGGGAGAGGGATATATTAAGGGATTATTTCATACGTGACTCTCCATAAAAAAAGCGAAAACCTCTATATAATATTCCACCCCTTAACATTATACGATTCCTGTTTTTTTTGTGTGTAATGAATTATCCTACAAAAATTAAGGCCTAATTTTTTTCCTGGTTTTAGTTTAACAATATGTAAAGGATTTTTAGATTATAATTTAAATAGGGAAAAAACAGCGCATCCCTTGTTTTTTTACGAGATGCTCTATCTTTATAAAAGAAAGACATGTTAGTTACAGTATTTATTATAACTCAAGAACGGCTTTACCAATTTGGCTAAAAATTGGTAGGGAGGTAGTTTAAACCCAGGAGAAGGCCTTTTTTTATATATATTTAGAGAGTAGTAGGGCAGGGTAGTAGTAGGGCAGGGTAGTAGTAGGGTAGGGTAATAGCAGGGTAGGGTAGTATTAGGGTGGAGTAGTAGTAGGGTAGGGTAGGGTTGTAGTAATAGGGTGGAGTAGTAGTAGGGTAGGGAAGTAGTAGGGCAGGGTAGTAGTGTCGTAGGGTTGGGTAGTAGTAGGGTAGGGTGATAGTAGTAAAGTAGGGTAGTAGTAGGGTAGGGTAGTATTAGGGTGGGGTGGTAGTAGGGTAGGGTTGTAGTAATAGGGTGGGGTAGTAGTAGGATAGGGCAGTAGTAGGGTAGGGTACTAGTGGGGTAGGGTGGTAGTAGGGTAGGGTAGTAGTAGGGTAGGGTTGTAGTAATAGGGTGGAGTAGTAGTAGGGTAGAGTAGTAATAGGGTAGGGAAGTAGTAGGGCAGGGCAGTAATAGGGTAGGGTAGCAGTGTCGTAGGGTTGGGTAGTAGTAGGGTAGGGTAGTAGTAGGGTAGGGTAGTATTAGAGTGGGGTAGTAGTAGGGTAGGGTTGTAGTAATAGGGTGGGATAGTAGTAGGGTAGGGTAGTAGTGTAAAATTCTATATATTCGGTTTTTAGGGTTCCGCACCCAAAGGGTAAAAACGGGACCCTATTACTGAGACTTCGCTGTCTGTCCGTCTGTCTGTCTGTCTGTCTGTCTGTCCGTCTGTCACCAGGCTGTATCTCATGAAACGTAATAGCTAGACGGTTGAAATATTTACAGAAGATGTATTTCGGTAGCCGCTACAACAACAAATACTAAAAACAAAATAAAACATATATTTAAGAGGGGCTCTCATACAACAAACGTGTTTTAAAAACTACAAGGGAATTTTAGTACAATGTGAGGTCGCTTCTGATTGGTCAGAATCAAATCGAGTAGGTCGAGAAATTCCAAATGGCTGCCCTGTCTGTCAAATATACCAGTCTGCCTTCACTTATCAAAGAGTTTCTTAGAAAGGTTCAGATTTTCTTTGTGCAAGTTTTTTTTTTTTTTTTGAGTAATGCGGTCGTATGACGGTAGTAAGAATCGAAGCTTAATATTTCTTATATCGAATTTAAAAATTGGTTGTTGTAAACAATTTTAGGGTTCCGTACTCAATTGTGATAGTGGTACGGGAACCCTTCGTGCGCGAGTTTCGCGCTTGGCCGGGTTTTTATTAATTTAACGGGCAGGACAACGTCTATCGGGTCAGCCAGTATGCAATAAAAAAACCGCAATCGGATAATGTGCAGGAGAAAAATTGAATCATTTCCGGTCGAGTTGCGACGTCGATCGCGCCGAGCTCGAGCGAGCGGAAATCGGTATAATTCGGATTAAGATTTTATTTTTATAGGGTTTTCACACCATAAGGTTTTCCAAAATATTCATCCGAAATAAAATAAAACGGAGCTACATTTCGTTCATTTTTCCAGCGTAAATTGCTATCTCATTTGTACATTTACATCTCATTTGTTTTTTTTATTATTCCCTAAGTAATGTACGCTGTAAAAATGAACGAAATGTATCTCCGTTTTATTTCATTTCGAATGAATATTTTGGAAAACCTTGTGGTGGGGGCCCTGTAAAAGCAAAATCATAATCCGAATAATACCGATTTTAGGGTAGAAAACTACATATTTCATAATTCTATTTTAGTATTATGTTTGTATGGAAATGGTAACAGTACCCACCTTCTTAAGGGGTGGAAAAGAGTTTTTTTACCCTCGTTGTATGAAGAATCACGCCTCGACTCGTCCATCAAATAAATCCTCTTAAGTCTCGATTTAAGACTAGCATCAAAGCCTGTTACACGGTCTAGGTTAAAAGTTTTAGTAAATAAATATTGTTCGACATTACACACAGCTCAATCTAGCCCAAAACTAAGCACTAGGCTTGTACTACGGATACTGGACAACAGATATACTACATATTATACTTTTTTTTCGTAAATACATAAATATGATACAAATTAGAAAGACTAGAAACAAATATTTATTTATAAGCATGAATACCCGCACCCACCGGGAATCGAACCCGCAACCTTCTGCATTGCTATCGGGCCTTCCCCCGATGTGCCACAAAGGTCGTCAAATGTCTGAAGGATTCATAGAGACTACACTAGTCTTTACTGCTCTATCTAAATATATGTATATCTACCTATATACCCATACCTATATATAAAATTAAAAGTCCTGACTGATCAATAAATCAACGTAGAGCCTAAACCGCTGGTCCTAGAAACATAAAATTTGGAGAGTGTGTTCTTTGTGATGTGCAGGGATCCAGGACTCTGCTAGTTTATATATAAAATACTGTATAGCTTTTAGATAATATTTGTTTGTTCATAGCCCAGTAGCCAGTAAGTATATTTTTTTTCTCTCTTCTCATTTTCCCATGTAAACATTAGCCCACTAGCTCTTCGCTAATATAAGCCTACTTATCAAATGGACTGCCGACAGCTTCGAGTAGGTAAACGCCGCGCCGGGCGACTTGCAATTTTACCAACCGATGACAGATCGAATACCTACTTACGTGTTACTCTTAAATTATACTTAGGTACAATTCGTATGAACTACTTTTTTAATAATAAATAAATAAATTATGTGAACAACACACAGCGCCATCTAACCCCGTGGTAAGCGACTAAGCTTGTGTATATTTATTTTTTAAGCATAAATACTTGCACCCTTCGGGAATCGAACCCGCAACCTTCTGCATTGCAGTCACACTTTCGCACGACGCGCCACAGGGGTCGTCTTTAGTCGCTCCCATAAATCGCTGCATTTTTTTTTGTGTGTGAATTAAAAAAAAAGGCAATTAAATTGCAAAAATTCACATTACTTGTTAAATTTTGTTATATCAAAGGTTCGTTAAAGATGGTTTTATTTTCTCGACAAGACTTCGATAATGTTGTATCAACAGTGGTTTCGAAGACTTTACCTAAATAACGGTTACTACTTCAGCTATTTAGAAAACGAATTCCATCCTCTTGCGGTCGCAGGTATTTATTTATTCGGCTTCAACTGGTCTTTTGATCCCTCTGTCCTTTTTTCAGATGATTTGTACATGACTTAAATGTCAACATAATACCCACTGTGCCTCATTTATCTTTCCGGGCATTTTTAATAAATAGGCAATTTATAAAACGAAAAGAATCTCCCAAACAGAACATTTTCCAATCTGAAAATACGTCGAAATCAAAGGACATTTCATTAAAATGAAGAATTTCTTTAATATTTTGGTCTGTAATAGCCTTCTTTACGAGCGGGCTGATTTTATTTGACCTTGATATTGAGATCGCTGGAAAATGCGTGCTATATGCGGTTCCGGAATGAGATCCCGAAATTTATGATGTCTAAACGAATGGTTAGCATGTCTATTTCATGGTGTGCTTCGAATTGAATACTCGTACATTTTTGACAACCCATAAACAACTAATATAAGCGTGTAACCTCCGGGAGGTTTTTTTTATTAAAAATGAAACAAAGAAAAAATCAGACGAAAATTGTAAGTCCCAGATTAGTGTAAATAATGCAAATAGCAATACATTGTAACATATCATATACACGATCGCAGTAGACCCAGCTAAAATTCGCAGAATAGATTCGCATGTGACGAACAGAATTTATACTCGTACTTACCATGTCATTTGCATAGGCGACGATACGCATCGTATAGGCAGGCAGGTTCAGCAAGACGAAAACGCTGGAAACAATGAGCAACATACTAGTCACTCTTTGCTGGCTTCGCTGCCAAGCGAGAGCCCTTGACACGCCAGCTCCAGTCGGTTCACCACATTCTTCCTTTATGAGATGGCTTCGAGCGCGGCCCAGTCGGTACACGCCAGCCATGATCCAAGCGTTCAGTACCACGATCACGGAGAGTGGTAAGGTAAAGGAGATCACGGTGTCAATGACGTTGAACGTCGCCGCGTGATCTAACCAATCATAGTCAATGCTGCAGTCATTCTTCGAAGGCACGGCAAATTTTAGCACGGGTAGGTTCACGATTAGAGCACTTGCCGCCAACATGAGGATGATGTGGCGCGCTCGCTTCACCGTGCATACCGCGTTGCGGCGTAACGGATACACCACCGCGACGAACCTCTCGACGGTAAACGCAACCACCAGCCACGAACTGTGGTTGCTGGACACGTACGATAGGTATACGAACACTTGGCAAAATATATTCATCGTGAACAAGCCAGATATCTCAACAGCTTTCATCCACGGCGGCAGCAACTGACATAAAAATATCGTATCAGCAATCGCGAGCGCGGACAGATACTGACTCGTCGATTGGACTCTTAATTTGCTGGTAAAAAACACTATAATTGACAATAAATTGCCAAAACTACCTAACACTACGAGGACCGGTGTGTAGTAAACATTAAGCGCATTAGCGATCTGCTCAGTAATCTGGTCCACATATGTAGTGTTAGGAGTTTCTGTACTCTGCCCGTCCGTACTGTACGAATAGTCCACTGAAGTCGTGCTCATGTTGGACTCGTTGTACAAACTCGAGTTTTCAAACTGCAGCGTAACGGTCTCGAACTCGGTACTCATGTCGGTCTGCGGCGGGCGCTTGCCGCGCCGCTCTCCTTCGAACTGACGCATCCGACGGCTGTCCGCTATTTATATAGAGGCCCCTGCACCACGGAAACTGTGCATCTTCCACGCCCCCCAGCTCACGCCTAACGCCCACAATTCAACAAGTAATAAACGACACTTATCTTAAAAATTCTTATATTTTCCCCTTGTTCTTAGATCAATCTACCCCGAGCCTAATGTACAATTATTCCCTCTACGCATTGCTACAGTACACACTCTACGGCTACGAAAAAACGTATTAGGAACTGTAATAACTCGTTCGTCGTAATCCTTTCATCTTCTGAACGAACCAACTTCGCAGATACGCTCGAATGAAAATCAACTAGGTACTATTTTTTAAAGAAATAACCTGAAATACAGGAATACTGTTTTATATGTAAATGTTGTAAAATCGATGTCCCCAGACAAAATTAGACAACTTATCTTTATATAAACATGAAAAAATATTTGGCAAAAACGATTACAATATTTGATTTCCTCACTTGGGTTTCAGATACTTACGTACTTCGGTATAGATCTGAATTTACATTTTTTGTAACAATCACCTTACAAATTATCAACACATAACAGGGCTAATTCGCATTTTAGGAAACTAAAAATAAATCACTTAGATATTTACATGTAGTGCGATGAACGTTAATAATGTAACCAAGAGTTATTTATCAGTGAAACAAAATAAGGTAACATATCGAAATAAATCATACCTATACATAAAATAGAACATTCACAGTCTCTATATTTTGTCTGACAATGCCATAACTACGGCAGTTTTCACAGTTTAAAGCTGTAACAAACGCAGTTGTTGGGTCACACGGAATAGGTACTAACAAAGTACTTTTCTATGATATTTCTTTTCTGTTCGGGTCGTATTTTGCCTACTTTTATTTAAAAAATGTACATTCTACGTCACGTAACTGATGAACTGATTTACGAGCCGACGGACTTTGTATACTTAAATAAATATTGCACGCAGCGCAATCTAGCCCCAAACTAAGCACTAGGCTTGTACAATGGATACTAGAAAACGGATATATTACATATTATACTTTTTTATACGATTTTAATCATACATACAAAAAAAAGTATAAATATTATTAAATAACGGTGTATTTACCATGTTTAAATTTCTTTTTCAACTGGCTTGTTCACGAGACTAAACGTTCAAACGTATCAAATTTAATCACGGTAAATACCCCGTTATTTAATAATATTTTTACTTTTTTTTGTTGTAAATACCATGCAAAAACATACCTACACATGGTACATAGAGAGACACCCGGACAAGAAACAAATATTTATTTTTAAGCATAAATACTTGCATCTGACGGGAATCGAACCCGCAACCTTGTGCATTGCAGTCGGGCCTTCCCCCGACGCGCCACAGGGGTCATCCCGTTATCTTACCTACAAATAACATTATATCAAAAAATATTATAAATCAAACACCTATTTCTTAAAACTATCAAGGTGCAAGGGTTTAATCGATAGCTAACATGAATAGACACAGAAATAGTAGGTCACTGCTGCCATTATCATAAATATTAGCATGTCGCCGTACTACTTACATTACCTATATGGTGTAGTTGTGAAAAATATCATTTGTAAAAGTTAAATGCTCTTAGCAAATACTAATCGGAAATAATTAAAAAAAAAAGTTGTACACATGAAAGCTCAGTGAGTTTAAATACTTTAACACCGCTCTTTTGCCGTCGGGGGTTAAAATAAAAGTGTTGACCAGTTTATCCCAGTTGTTATCTCTTATAACAGTCGTGAGGTTAAGGTCCCCACTCTGGCTGTATATAAGTACATTCAGAAATATCTAAATTACATTTGAAACAATAGTAATGCATTAGGATTATTATTAGACATGCCCAAAGCCTACGACAGAGTCGATCATCATAATATTCTCTTAAACAAATTATATATACTAACGCCGAATACTGAAACGCTACTCAAAGTTTGAATACTACTTACACAAATAAGCAGCTGTTAAACTCAAACTGTAATTAATTATTTTACCACTTTTTGTTTCTGTCTGTCAACTGTGAAAGTTCTTGTCACGGAAAAAGACAAAGCATGTTCTTACTACCTTACTCCTCGTTTATTAATAAGGCTAAAATAGCCTTAATATTTGATCCGATATTAGCACGGGATCGGGATTTACGCGGGTGAAACCGCGGGATGTAGCTAGTGTAAAATATAAATCTTAGGTAATTTGCGTTATTTTGTTCCCAGGGTCTGAGAAAGGACGCGGGACACTGGACGCTCTGCTGTGCACTACATACTGCCGCTCGCAGCTTTACTTGTCTCGACAACTCTCACAACTGCACCCGGAACTCACCATGCCTATGTTTTCGGGTAAGTTAACTAATTTCAATCCAATCCAAAGTGCGAATTTCATCTGCGGTTTCAATTGAAAGAATTTTGGCCACTCTTTCTTCTACTGTCTTGAGATATTAAAAAATCAAATCATAGGGACACGGCCGTGGCAGTTATAGGTCTTTTGGCATAAACATATTTGCTCTAATGTCTTTATAATAAATAATAATAAATATTGCACGACCTTACACACAGCGCAATCTTGCCCCAAACTAAGCACTAGGCTTGTACTGTGATAATAATATTATGATAATATTTATCCAGGGAGGAAACAGTCGACTACGATTGTATGGAGAACGAGTAGGGAACCCTTTTTTTTTTTTAAGTTTATCTTGATCTTTATTAAACTTGACGCCACAAAACTTATTTGCACCACGTCTATTTTCTAAAGCCCCCGAAAAAGTAGATTTCGGTAAGTCTTTAATAACGCTTTATAAACTTGTTATAAACTCCGCAACACAGTATCGGCAGTTGAGGTCGGCCGATTAATGATAAAGTGGAAATATTGGTGTTTTACTCTCGAATTACTAACTAGGCCTATAATGTGGGTGACAGACAAAGCACATATAAAAGTACTGAATCTCGATGCGCCGCGCGTTTCTCTTGTAGGACTGTCGTTTGTTACAAATTAAACTTTTTTTTTAAACATCATTTATTTATTTGTATAAAATGTAAGTCATAATATTATTTCAAAATACACTAAAGTATCATGCAATAAAACGACACTGGAATTCTATTTTACAATAAATCAACTATTTTAAATTTTAAATCAAATAGGTTGGTATATAAAATGTCAATTTATTATTATTTATTTATTTATTATCATCGAATCAACAGCTCTTATAGTATAAAAGTAAACTTTACAGTAAAAAAAAAGTTCTTACAGCCAATAAAAGATTCGCACTATATAAACCAAAAGCTTATACCTAAGTAAACTAATATGTTGTCGATAAAGAGTATGTTATATAACAAGAAAATAAGAACAAAAAGAGTGCCACAATAGTTACATATACATAATACTTTTTGTGTTATTTATAGGACATATAAGTAAATAAATATATTGTTATAAATAAATCTACAGAATACAATACACATATTATATTAATACCACTCAGACTTAATACAAAGTCAGTTGTAATAAAAATAAATTATTAACAATAATAGTAATTAGAAGTAACTAATAAAGTCCTATAAAATTGTCAACGTTATGCATAATAATACCATAAATATTACTATTACATATATTATACTATTTATACACCTATAGATTACATTATAAAAACTTAATACAAAAACCATAATATCACATAATGATATCTAATCTAGATCTAGATCTATAATTGTCAACGTCATGCATAATAATACCATAAATATTACTATTACATATATTATACTATTTATACACCTATAGATTACATTATAAAAACTTAATACAAAAACCATAATATCACATAATGATATCTAATCTAGATCTAGATCTATAATTGTCAACGTCATGCATAATAATACCATAAATATTACTATTACATATATTATACTATTTATACACCTATAGATTACATTATAAACACTTTATACAAAAACTATAATATCACATAATGATATCTAATCTAGACCACCACCCAGAGTTCCTGGTGCAAAGCTGCCTAAAATGCTCGCTGCGTTACCACATTGAATAGTGACGGACAATTTTGCACCAGGAAGGAACCGGAGCGGTGCTCAAAACCTCGGTCTCGAAGACGAGTGAGTCGATCGTTTAGTCTACAACCTGCTTTTACTTGTTTAAGGATTGTAAGAAAAACTAATTTACGGATTTTTTCCCCACATTTAACTTCTTAAAACTTTGAAATTCAATATCTTAACAGGAACGCTGTGTCGTTATGGCTGAAAAGTATTTTTTTTTTTGTAAAAAGGTAGATTATTTTCCAGAATATAAAAATAAAGGACCACGTTTTAATTTATCTATTGTACTTCGGTCCATAGTGTACTAATAGATTTTTTACTAACCTACCTCAAAATTATATTAAAATAAATAAAATAAAATAGCTTTTATTGTTCCCTTACACAACATTTTGTACTTATTATTCTAGCTAGCTTATAATTATATATATTTACAAAAAAATGATTTAAGTAGTTTAATGTAAGTGTTGTTAGTTAAATTTGCTTAAGTTAGTATACGTTTAGGTTAGTATTAGTTAATATGTGTAGGGACCGCTTCCGCGGTGAAAGCCTCCTCCATTTCTTTCCATCTTTGTCTGTCCCACGCGACTCTACTCCATGTCTGTCCCGCCGTCTTAAAAATTATATTAATAAAATCCATAATTAAAGTATATAAGAACATTTTAAAACTAATATTATAAAGTGGAAAGATTATAGAAAGCTTCATTATCAAGGAGTAACATAGGCTATAATTAAAAACTGTCTTACAATCAGAATAGGTAATCAATCAAAATTACAAATTACGCAAAAGATACGAGTATCATTTAGAATGTAAAACGGCAAATTAGTCTTTGACATAATTACAAACTGTTACACATTATTTATTAACAATCGATTGCTGTAAGCGTTATTTGATCTCGTAGATAATCTTGTCTTAACTCGGTTTTAGCGTGTATAACGTATACCTGTATGTATACATCCTGATATCGTAACGTAATCGACAAACAATATTATGCTCGTTCAGCTGTCACGAACAAGGGTCACAACTGAAAAGTATTAATTCACCTACTGCTTCATTTACACTACAACAAACAAACTGTGCCCAACATAACGGATGTCTGATTAATGGAAAACATTATTGACTTTATTTGTTGAATCGAAAATTCAAGAAGAAATGCACATTCGATTTGAACCGCTACTAAACTGTGGCTCAATAGTTTCACGCGGCAAGTCAAGCAAGAGAATTTAGGGGATGTGGATATTAATTAAGGAGCGTGAAATTCATGTCTCGTCTCGGTGTATTATACAATATTATGTCAAACGTATTCTGAATCTGAGTTTAGGTGAGTGTCCCACAGCCAGCGAGTGTGCGTGAGCGAGTCGACTGTTTTCTTTCTCAAATAACATACTGAAAAGACTGTACATTCCATGTCCCTAAATAAAAGAGATAAGCATATTAATAGTTCATTTTCTGACTGTTCACACAGCGGGCGATTACTTACCGCCGACCAACAAAAGATTTACTGGCACGTGTTCTATATTTTAAAAAATCTAATTCTATGGTAAACGTTTGAATTGTATAGCCTAACGACAAAGCTAGTTTCTAGTTGATTTTATTTTTGAAGTGTTTCTTACCTTTGGAAAATTAAGTATAAAAAAATGCTTTTCGACTGAGAAACTTAGATACATCTATTGGATATTTGCATATTTGCACAGGAATAAATAAATAAATATTGCACGACGTTACACACAGCGCAATCTAGCCCCAAACTAAGCACTAGACTTGTACTATGGGATAAATAAATACAACGTTCTCAACGGTTTTCGTAGTATCTAGTTTCTGGCTCTACTCGCCACTCGCTTCTCGCGGCTAGTGCGACAGGGGCCTTGTTATTTAAAAATGAACGCATACATAAACTAATTAATATTCCGATATTTCATCGGAATCGAGTCTCGTCGTAACACCGAGCCCGCAGAGCGTAGCTACGCGAGCTACGAGTGAATACTAGGTACACAATAAAATTGTTATATCGATCTTCATAATGCTAGGAAGGATTATTATATTGTAATTATTATAGATTATTGCACTATTGCTCAATAGTAAATATGCGACAATGTAAATCACATGATTACTGCAAAACCGATGAGTTTCTTGTGTCTTCTTCTTATTGGAGGTCGCGTTCCGAAGACACATTAGATTACATTATATAATTGAAGTTTCAAAGTGGTATGTTAATAATATCCAAATGAATAAACATATTTTGAGTTAACATATTGTTTTCTCTAGTTTATTATTATCATCATTTTAATACAACTCATCAAATACCTATTCGTTTTTAGACTTTATTTATTTGTGTAAATAGAGAATTTGTTTTCGAAATCTTTTGTTCGAATAAACCACGACGATACTCACACGATTTTTTTTTTTACAATTCCGGGTCGTAACGGCGTAGGTGTATCATATGTTTTCCGAATATAAAGGAATTCCGTATAGGCATTTCGTTTGCGAGATATCTATAAATACCTAATACGCACTGAGTAGGTGATACACCTATTATTATAGCTTCCTAAAAACCGATTATGTTTATAACACTGTTCCCTATCGGTACACATGATTTCCAAATAATCAAATTCCCAATATATCAGAATTCTATTATCCTGATAATTTGACGCGTAAAATCAATAAACCACAGATGTCCACCTGTACCTACACTGTACATTGTACAGTGTACAATGACCAAAATATTAACAAAAGACAAACGAAACTAAATACAAAAGACGATCAAAACGAAATACAGCCAGTAACAGATGAGTCGATCGTCTTTTGTTTTGATTTCGACCGTCTTTCGTTTTTAGTTTCATCAAACAAAATCTTGTATATTGTGATTTGGGAATTTTGGGAATCTGTCTGAAGGGAATAAAAGGATGTATACATCAAACGAATATTAAAAGATACCAAGAAGTGATATTATGAATATGAATATGAATATGAAGAATAAATTTTCCGTAAACACCATTAATATATTTTGTCACTTTTGTAGCTTTTAAAATAGGACGTCCTTGTAGGTATAATCATTCGGTTTTTGTTATTTTATTATTACAAAATCGTGCGAAATTGGAGGTACCTAGTGTAGGTGTTGATACATATGGGTTTCGTATAATTGTTTTTTTTTTATTGTCTCTTTATTTTCCTTTAAAATATTATATTCAAACAATAAATAGTTCAAACTGCTGGTCCTAGGAACATGAAATTTGAAGAGTGTTGTCGTTGTCATTTTTAGAAATTCCCACGAATTTTACGCGAATGAAACCGCGGGACGCTGTTAGTTTATTATACTATAACAAAGATTAAAGGTCGGGTTTTACAGATTAAATTATAATTGGGATAAAACATTTGTTTGTTAAAATTTGGGGGCACGGTAGGTAAACAATTCTGGGCATTTTCGACTTTCTATAACTTCGTTGTGAATAAAACTAGAATCCTGAAATTTGTTTAGCGCGATTCCCAAATCAATATATTTATTAAAAACATACCTTTTTTTAAATATTGATATTATGGTCTCTATGAGATGTTGTTAGATAAGCTTATTACGTAATAATATCTTAAGACAGAAGGTCCCTTAAGTAGGGTAGGGACTGAATAAAATAACCGACTTGATATTACATGGATCTTACAACTTTTTACAGTAGAAGAACTGAGTTGCGGTTGCGAGACTGATTTTTTTAGCATGTTTTTGATGGGATTCATATAATTCATAGACGATATGTTTTTTTTTTATAAACTACAACATCATCGTGGACAAACAAAATTGTGAACAATTTAAAGGACAACGATGACGATAGAGCTTACACTACTAGGGTTCTGCTTCCAAAACTCTTGGCCCCATTCTTAGCCGCCATCTTGCTATGACTTTTCCTGGACTTGACTGATTTTGTAAGTAAAAATAACCGCGTACTATAATATCTACCTACATAAAGGATACTTATAGATCCTATGCCTATAGGATAATTTATCTTTCCTCCTTGGGGCAACTATGTACCTATGTAATAGGTGACCATGAGAACAGTTGTGACTGGGAGGGTCCGGAGTGTCACAGGCGTCATCATGTATTTAACCGTTGCACGTTGCATGAGTGTAAACTGTAATTGGATACTTAGGTGAACTACATGCACTTAATCAATAGTTCTAGCCCCTCCGGTGGCTAACCTTGGCTCCATTTAGCATTGTAACTGACAAGGATAAATGAATAATAAATCCTGTGAACGACACATCGCCATTTAGCCCCTTGGTAGGCTACCTAGGCTTGTGTTACAAATTTACGATGAATAAACAACGGATTTTTATACCTATATAGCTGACCCGGCAAACGTTGTTTTGCCTTATAAATAAGTAGCCGATTCTCAGACCTACTGAATACGCATATAAAATTTGGTAAAAATCGGTCGCGCCGTTTCGGAGGAGTACGGTAACTAACATTGTGACATGGAAATTTTATATATTAGATTTATTTTTATTTTGTAAATACATCTGATACATTTTCGGGGTCTGCCTCGATAATGTAAAAAATGTTAAAAAATAATCACGAATATTTTTTTGATACTAGATCAAGCAGATTAGACAGCTTACGCAATAAACACAAGAATGATAAATATACGCTCCAATTAAACAGTATAGTATGTATTACAAGAGTGCTTTTTATACTGCTATAAAAATTACTAACTTCCATAAAATATTTAAAAAGTTTAATATTTCAAAAGAAACACAAACAGTGGCTCATATCTAAAGTTTATTATAATATGAAAAAAATGTTTAAAGACACGGATATTTAAAGCTTATTTATAAGATTGTAGTTTTTAGTAATTATTGTTATGGTTTTAATACCCTAGACCAGGGGTTCACGGTTAATTAGTATTTTTATACTAGTTAAGTATAAAAACTTGCGATCGCTAAGAGAATGCATTCCAGGCGGCTCGATACGTCCAATGAAATTATTTGAAATTGACGCCTGTCACGACGTCAATTTCGAATAATTTCACGCCTGGACGGAGGGGCGCGGATTTTTTCTTATGGTCGAAAGGGGGCGCGTCTTAATTCAGTTAGGGAACCCCTGCCCTAGACCTATGTTTTACATTGTACGAGCATACTCGAAAAAATTGTAATCTGTTGAGACTAAACTATTTATAAGATTCTCTGTCACAACGAAAAACAATAGTTACTTTATTTTACATAGAGATAGCCTAAGATCCCGTGAACGCCAGACCTTCGTTAATTTATAAAAGTCCCGGGAAAATGGTTATTATGAATTTTGTAAGAGTGTGATTCGAAGCCATATTATGTGAACGTATTATAAAAATAATATAGAAAAAAAAACCCGACTTCAAAAAAAGTACAAAATACATACAGTGCAACCGACTTATCTGTTATGTAAGCTGAAGTCGGTCAGCTAAACTACTTACGATCTGGATCTACCCAGTAAAACAACCCGACTTCAGCTTACAACAGAAAAGTCTGAGTACGGCTTGAACATAATCCACATACATAGATACATACAAACAAACAATGTACGTGTGCCCCTTATTTGAAGTCGGTTAAAAATATATAATTTAAGTAAATATTTAAGTTGAGCGGTGTTGGTTTAGTGGTAGATACCTTCCCCGACTTTCATTCCAAGGGTCGTGGATTTGAATCCAGGCCGACCGCGCACCAATGTAACTTTCATTAAGAATAAGTTATGTGCTGTAAATAACATCGCTCTTACGGTGAAGAAAAACATCGTGAGGAAACCGACATGTCGTAGGACTCACCACGGTCCGAATGCATAGGATATTCGCCAATCCGGGGCAGGTTTCCGTGGCGTCTTACTGCCTAACCCCTCCAAGAGGAGGCCCTTGCCCTGCAGTGAGACAAATTAACGGGCTAATTATTAATATTTATTATGTTTTTATTGATCAAGGCATTTTACTAGTAATATTTTACAAGGTGAAATACATCATCAAAAATCCTCCAAAAAACCCTCGCTTGCCGGGCGAGTGCGCTACCACTGCGCAATGGTAGCGCACTCGTGGGGCAGGGGGCACAGGTTCGAATCCTGTCATGGGAGGATTTTTGATGATAATTTTCTCCTTCTAAAATATAATTATTATTAGATTAGATAAGTAAATTTATAATTTTGTTACACAGAGATAACAGCGCGGTTCCAGACTGCTCGCACCGAGGTCCGACAGTTGCTCCTTCAATATTTGCTTCCTTGGCTGGTCAACATCGAGCTCGTCGATCCTAATGTTCCGCCTGCGAACCCGCTCTCTTACATACAGGTAAGTAAAGTTACAGAATGCTGACTTGATACTACCAAATGTTATTTAAACTAAAGACATTTTTTGTCTCTAATTTAAATAATATTCAGGATTGCAATCCTAATCGCGTGGTGTTTATTACTTTTTGCATTGTTTCATTGTTCAACGTTTTGAGACCTTTACAAGTCCCTTCTTCAGGATAAATTCTGACAATTATGAAGGAAATAAACACCACGCGATTAAAACTGAAAAATGAGTTTAATTTCTATCCAACATCGCGAAAACAGAAGATAAATCTAGATGCTGTAAAACATATTTTCGAATAGTACCTACCTACTAAAAGCAAGGCGACACTCAACCCTATCACATTCCGGGTTATCGATTGCACGCAGGCCGACGGGACTTATAAATTCCTAACTGACACGATCCCGACCGTCTTTTTCCCCTGCTTTAGAATTCTAGTCTAAAGCAGGGCAAGTAGAGACTTGACTAACTGAGAATATAGATAGCTGGAAACCTAGAATTACTACTACCTAACACATTATTACTTTTATCTTCCACTTTATCCCGATATTCCCGAGGGGTCGGGGTTTACGCGGGTGAGAAGCCGTGAGGCGCTGCTAGTATTTGATCTAAGTATATTAACAAAATAACCGACAGATATTTTTTTTCTATTACTACCATGGGTTCGGTATTGGTACTTATAAAGATGAAACTTCGGAGCATAGCAGATCTGTGTAATAATTATAAAGCAAAGATAAATCTGTCGGAGTAGAGGTCTATAATCATGAAATAACGCTCAACTTGATCTGGCTTAGAAATCAAAGACAAACAGAGAACTTCATACAAAATTGATTGTTTAGAAACAACACTTATCTCAAAGTTAATAACTGGATATACGTACGTCATATGTACATGTGTTTATACTTAACTTTGAATTACGTTCGCGTTCATTCCACGAGGAAATTAGGTATACTGATTTTTTGCGTTTCAAAAATATAAGAAAATATACCGGCCAAGTGCGTGTCGAGCCTCGCGTGGTTTAGGGTTCCGTAACTATCTCTGGTTGTAGCAACGAAATTGTTTTTCACAGTCGAACGACAATCACTCGTTATAATTGTATTTGTATGCAATTATAACAAGTGATTGTCAAACGTAGAGTGAGTTTCGTCGTATACAGGGTGTTTCGAGGAGGGGTTTGTTTTAGAGGTCTAGGCGAATTACTTTTGTTCTACGACTTTTGGAAATTCGAACTTTTTTTAGAATATTTTGAAGTTGTATCACTAAATAAAAATAGCTGTTTTAGTAAAAAAAGGCAATTCATGTTTAGATTGTACTGGTCCAAACTAAATTTATATCTGTCATGACTATGCATCTACCTTTTTATTTTTTTCATTTTATTATTTTTCTCATTTATTTAAATTCTTACACTTAGGTTTTTATAAAAATAAACTAAATACAAAATATATACATCACTACGAAACCTATAAACAAAATTCTACCTAAGTAATAAACTTATATAAAATTAAATCTACAGGTCCCATAAACAATGTATAAACTTTGCACAAAAACAGTATGTTACTATAAAAACCTAAACCTAGAAGCCCGTCGGCAGCGGGGCAGGGCCCAGGCTACCGATGGTTAGGGTCGCAGAGACAGGAACCTTCTGACGATACGTGCCGTATCAAGGACGACTGCCTTCTGAATCTGACCCTTGACCCAACCGTCCAGCGAAAGCCTCTTAAGATGTTGGTCGAGGCTCTTCGCTATTAATCCATTTGCCGACACGACTATCGGAACAATACTTGTCGAATCACCGCCATGTGGCAGGCGGTAATCTCGAGGGCCAAGTCCAAGTACTTAGTTTCCTTGTCCTTTTCAGCCTTTACGAGATTAACGTCATGCGGAACGGTGATATCGACGAGTATTGCCCGCCGTTCCGACCGGTCCACTATCACGATGTCAGGTATATTTGCGACAATAGTCCTGTCCGTGATAATAGACCGGTCCCAATAGAGCGTGGCACGACCGTTTTCAAGAACTGGAACGGGTGCATATTGGTAGTATGGCACCTCTTGGTCCACAAGTCCATATTTAAGAGCAAGTTGCTGGTGGATGATCCTGGCTACCAAGTTATGTCTGTGCAAGTACTCACCATTGGCAAGATGAGGACAACCGGAAATAATATGCCTGAGTGACTCTCCGTGATGGTGGCATGCCCGACAAATGTTGACCGTACCATCCTTCAGGATATATTTCCTATAATTGTTCGTCATCATTACCTCGTCGGCAATTGCACAAACAAAACCTTCGGTTTCCCCAAAGAGATCACCGAAACGTAGCCAGTTCCCCAACGAAGCAAGGAGGTCTACATCGTGGTCCGTAAGGACCCGATAAAACCTCCCATGCAGCTCCTTGCTCTTCCATATGTCCTTGCGGTCCTCGACGCTAAGTATCGTGGGTTTGCGCCAGTTCTCTTTTGCCAAGAAGAGCGGGGTAAGGTTCTTGTCCACTGCTACCACATCGCGATGCATCCCACTCTCGGAACCGAGAAAATATTCTCTGAGACTGCACACTTCCCGGTTATGTAGAGTCTTAGCATTTAAAAAGCCTCGACCACCACACTTCCGGGGAATGTACAATCTCATCACCGAAGAGCGGGGATGAAGCATGCGATGGGCTGTCAGCTGTGAACGTACCTTCCGATCCAGGGCGTCAAGTTCAGTCTGAGTCCACCTGAGTACACCGAAAGAATAGATGAGCAGAGGCATAACCCAGCCATTGAAAGCTCGCACCTTGTTTCCACCCGACAAAAGACTGTTGAGAACTTTTGTTATTTATTTATTTATATTTATTTATTATATATTATTTTTTATTTAATAAATATTATTTTTTATTTATTATATATTATTTTTTATTATTATTTTAATTAGATAATAAAAAAAAGGTAGATGCATTGTCATAACAGATATAGGTTTGATGGCATAAACATATTTGCTCTAATGTCTTTATCCAGGGAAGAAAGTTTAAACTACGTTTGTATGGAGAAAGAGAATGGAGACTATCCTCTTAAGAAATGAGGCAAAATCTATATCTAAAAAATGCGTTGTCTTGAGTGCCTGACTGACTGATCAACGCACAGCCTAAACCGCTGATAGTAGCAAACTAAAATATGGAGAGTGTGTTCTTTATATGATGCAGGCATCTGATGAGAAAGGGTTTTTCTAAAATCCTTACGGATCGCCACTTGCAGATAGTATAGTTTAAATTGAATTTAAGTCGATCACCCGGATTATGACAGGTATGAATATCAACTTGCTTTGAGTTGTTGCAAATGTGTTTTCCTTCAAGTAGTATCCATACCCTATTTCAGAAACTTAGATCAAAAATGTTAACGAAAATCCCATACATTTATTTGAAAGTGACAGCGTTTAAAATTGACAGTTCTTTGCTTACAATTTAAATCTAAGTTTCTGAAATAGAGTATAGTTGAAATAAAAGACATTTATCGGTTTTAATCTCGTGGTGTTTATTACTTTTAGCATTATTTCAAAGCTCAACGTTTCGAGACCTTGCCAGGAGTATGACGCAAACCGTCCCATTCGCAACTCGTCCAATTCGCAACTTGTCCCATTCTCAACTCGTCCCGTTCGCGTCTCGTCCCATTCCCAACTTGTCCTGTCGCGTCTCGTCCCATTCGCAACTCGTCCTATCCTCTATTTTTTTTCGCAACTGGTCCCATTTGGTACTTGTACCATTTATTGTTCGCATTGGGTATATAACTTACTGAATAATAATAAAAAAATGCTGTAAATAATTTATTTTCTCAAAATATATAGTTTACGAGTGAAAAGTATTGACTTTAATCTAAATTATACTAAATTTTCCAAATTATGGTACTTAATAAAAAGGCACACAAAATTATTTTTAAAAATATAACAAAGTTCTGAATACGACCCGTGCTTACACAAGATTTTACAAAAAAAGAATGTTCAAATTCTTTTATTCATAAAAAAAAGTATTAAGCCGTTTAATGGTCCCTATGGCTTAGTCCTATTCTTTAAAAAATTATATAAATCTAAATTACTATAATAATGTCATAATTACACAAACAATCGTTAAACTAATCAAAAATCAATGAGTGATTTCACTAACATTTGTCAGTGTCAGTGACAAGTTACGTGTAACTACCCTCTAATAATAAAGAGTAATAATTGAGACCACGAAACATCACAAGCAATGTTATTAATAATCAAGATTGCTCTCATGTTTTGTCTAGGCGTGTGTTTTAGAATATAATTGGTTACTGAATCACCCCCTGGGCTATAGCAAGCATTAATATCCTGGTAATCGTTATCGGGATCAGGAATTGTAAAAAATGGGACGAGCTGCGAATAGGACGAGTTGCGACCGGACGAGTTGCGAATGGGACGATCTGCGAACGGGACGAGCTGCGTATGTGTGACGAGTTGCGAATGGGACGATTTGCGTCATACCCCTTTCCAGGTCCTTTCTTCAGGATTTACTGGGACCTGGAAAGGTCTCGAAACGTTGAGCGTTGAAACAATGCTAAAAGTAATAAACCCTACGCTATTAAAACCGGAAAATGTCTTTAATTTCAATACAACACCGCGAAAACGGAAGAAAAATCTAGAGTATAGTTAGTATTCTTTAACGATGATGATAAAAGTCGAATTGATACAAAATCAAAAAATCCTCTATGTTACTAATCAAGTATTAGAATCAATCAATAAATGTCTTCAGTGTGTGATGCTGTGCAATCACGTAAGTCGTGGATTAATTTTGATTGTAATTACAGTTCTATCAGAATTACATCGTATAGTTCGAGTATTAAGTTCGTTGTCATGGATTTCGATACAATTGTAACAACATTTTCATATTTCGACGACCTTTGCAGCGCGACGGGCGAATGCCCGATTGCAAAGCAGAAGGTTGCGGGTTCGATTCCCACCGGGTGCAAGTATTTATGCTTAAAAATAAAAAAATGTTTCTGGTCTGGGTGTCTCTCTATGTATAATTTCTGAGTAAAAAAATATATTCAGGAGTACAAATAAGTTTCCGCCGTTTTTTAACACAAATTAAATATTTATTATAGAAGAACGGTAATATCAATTTATTTAAAATATTGCCCATCACTTGCAACTACTTTTTCCCATCTCTCAGGCAGCATTCGAATCCCACGTCTGAAGAACTCCTTGTCTTTTGAGGCTATCCACGAATCAACCCAATTTTTGGTATCCTCATAAGATGTGAACCGCTGCGCCGTCAGAGCATGTGCCATGGACCGGAACAGGTGATAATCGGACGGTGCAATGTCTGGTGAATACGGCGGGTGGGGTAACACTTCCCAATCAAGTGTTTCCAAGTACTTTTTCACGGGAGCCGCAACATGTGGACGAGCATTGTCGTGCAGAAAAATATTTTTTTCGTGTCTAGAATAGTATTGAGGGCGTTTTTCCTTCACTTAAGCATAATCGGCGTTCAATATCTCTCGGCTTTAATTCGTACGGAACCCAATTTCCTTGTTTATGAATCATTCCTAATGATTTTAAACGATGTGAGACTGCTTGCTGAGTGACTTCTAATGTTAGAGCAAGTTCTTTTTGTGTTTGAGATGATTTTGTGTCCAATAATTCCTCCAATTCTGCATCCTCGTAAATTTTTGGCCTTCCACTGCGATCTTTGTCTTCTACGTGGAAATCACCGTTTTTAAACTTTTGAAACCACTCTCGACACGTTCTCTCACTCAAAGCACCCTCACCATATGCTTCTACGAGCAATTGATGCGCCTCCGCAGCAGATTTCTTTAAATTAAAGAAGTAATCTAATATTTCCCGCAAATGACGCTTACTTGGCTCAAATTTTGACATTTTCAACTTATAAAAATTATATTTTACCAATATAAAATCAATGATATTAATAGGTAATGTTGTTCTTGAATGTCCAAACTATTTTTTAAGCCGGTTATCATCTGCGAAAGCTAACCAAAACTCAGTGCCGCGCCATCTACAATAAAACGGCGGAAACTTATTTGTATTCCTAATATAAATTTTACATCCGTTGTCTAGTCACCATAATACAAGCTTAGTAGCTTACCATGTGCTGTGTGTTCACAGAATTTATTTTTTATTGTATTTGTGTCTTGTATAGTAACATTGTGGTATTGTTATAGTATTACACCTCGGAGGCAGGAAGGACGGGAAGACGTGAAGGTCTCGGATCAGCCGAAGCCACGGAAATGGTCCTCAACAATCTCTTCTACATCACTGCCAAGGTAAAATAATACTTAAAAATATTACCTAAAATACTCTCTATTTCCAGCGTTTCGTCGCGTATGATTAAATTGATTTACACCGAGTAGTTCGAAACAATAGGAGGCTCTAACAGAATATGTCTACGGTATCCTCTCCCCTCGCACGAACCTCGAAATCAGGGATTTAGCCGGCCGAAATTATTTTATGGTTTATTTTGGTTAAATCAACACTAGTTAATAATGACGTATTTTAGACCTAAAATAATAAAATTTACAATAATTTATGATTTCCTATAAAAATAGTTGTATGAAAATCTTTAACTTATGTATTGTTTTTACTAGATAAACATTATTTTAGTTAAAAAATATCAAACAAAAAAATTTAACAAAATATAACATTAAAGTAAGAAAAATACAAATTGTACTTTCCGACTTAAAATCAATTTATTTCGCGAAAGTGGACAAAAGTGAAGGTAGATTATGTCTGATTATCAAGACAAAGTAGAAAAATGCAAAAAAAAATGAATGCAAGACGAGAGCGACACTTTTGAATAGAAGCGATGAAAAAACATAATCGGTCCTGTAATTGGCTCTATATTTCCTATATCGTATTCTTAGAATTTTGTAATAGCTGTCCAAATAAATCTATACTAATATTATAAAGCTGAAGAGTTTGCTTGTTTGTTTGAACGCGCTAATCTCAGGAACCTCAGGTCCGATTTGAAAAAAATCTTTTACCAATAGAAAGCTACATAATCGAGGAGTAACATAGACTACTTTTGATCCCGATAATCGCACGGGATCGGGACTTACGCGGGTAAAACCGGGCGGGCGGCTAGGAAATAAATAAAACCCCTCAAAATACCTAAGCATAAAAATAACAACCCCTCAAAGAAGCAGACGAGACGATCAAAACAAAAACAAGAGACAATGGAGTACCCAGTAGCTACATTTTAATAACATAGTTTAAATAACTTAAAATTAATGTCTCAAAGAACATGATAAAGTCTAATAAAGCAGACTTGTATCCTTTCTTCACTCATTATTTATGTAACAGAATCAGTAGGTACACAGCGTCGACAAATTGCTTGCCATCATTCTTGCAACATATTCTTGTCGAAGTGACGTGCATTCGATATACCGTTTGACATTAACAAGTGTTATTAAGCTGTAAAGTGCAGCGTTCAACTCACGTCTACTTTCATTCAGTCGAAGCTCTCAAAGGGCAATCCAAGTATAAACCACTTAGATATTTAAATTACTGCTGTCTTCACGGATTGTCTATGGAAACGTTAAACTGTTAGGAATTGTTGCGATAAAAGCAGATTGCTAGATAATAAGATAGAATAACTAAACCTCTTATCTATCTTCTATTTTCTATTATTATAAAACTGAAGAGTTTGTTTGTTTGAACGCGCTAATCTCAGGACTTGTTTTTTTTTTCGAAATTTAAAAATATTTATTCATTTAAGGGCCCATATAACCTCAATTGCGTGACAGGGATAGCGCTAGCGAATTTCAGATGTGTTAATGAAGGACGTAAGATGCTAGTACGTGAAATTTTAGAGCGTAATATCAAACAATTGGTAATAACACGATAATAAAACATTAATTTTTAATTTCAAATCAACAAAGCCCTGGATTGAACTAAGATCAGTTCATCTACAAAGTTTTATTAGTATAAGTTAAATATTGACTGACAAAAACCATTTATTTGTAAAATTTCGAGGGAAGTTTGGGATTTTTTTCTATCGAGAAAATTTTCAGGAATCGTGTTTTCACGTCATAACAGACTTAGTAAGTATCCTCGACTTTAATAAATATGGTTTCAAAAACTTTCGTTTCTAATAACTTTTGTAGTAATTCATCCTAGAAACATCAGTTCTGACCTACTACGAGGCCTTAAGTAGAACGATGTATAAATTACATACGTACGTTTTGAAACGTCGAGATTTTACTGTGGTTTCGGAACGCGCCCTCCGATGAGAAGAAACTACAAGAAACTCATGGGGTTTTTTTTTTAAATATCATGTGTTATATTACAATCGTCATAATACAGATATCTGTAATTTGAACAGGAGCAGTTAACATCATGTCCATGGATTCTTTTCATCAAAATATGATGACGTGCTATGTACGCCTTATTACACAATTTATGCTTAACATATTTTTTTAATCTTGTAATGGACATGTCACATACGTCTTCATGTAGTTTATTATAATAAATAAATAAATAAATAAATATTGCACGACGATACACACAGCGCAATCTAGCCCCAAACTAAGCACTAGGCTTGTACTATGGGTACTAGACAACGGATATACTACATATTATACTTTTTTTTTTTTTTGTAAATACATACATATGATACATAGAAAACACTGAATATCCCATGTCTTCGGACCGTGGTGAGTCCTAGGACATGTTGGTTTCCTCACGATGTTTTTCCTTCACCGTAAGAGCGATGTTATTAGCGCACATACCTTTTTCTTAAAGAAAAAGACATTGGTGCGCGGTCGGTCTGGATTCGAACCCACGACTCTCAGAATGAAAGCCGGGGTATCTACCACTAGACCAACACCGCTCAAATAATAAAGTACACTAGTGCTACATAACGACTTACTTATTTTCTGGAGCCTACTATAGGGCACAGTCAGATCATCCTTGTGTCTCAAATTAACCTGACGGACATCACTGTATTTGTGAAATTTACTTAATTTATTCTTATGTACGTGTAGTACATTTTCATAAATGTATTGAGAGTAAACGGTTAAAATGTTTAACTAATTATATTTTCAAAAAAAATAGGCGGACGAAGTCGCGGACACTGCTAGTTATGTATATTGAAGTTAAATTAAATAGTTTATTAAAAAAGTATAAATCAGAAGATCACCATTCTTAAACTTATGAATCTTACTATTTGTCTAAATACACGAAAAAGGTTTAGCTGTGCGTAGCATAGGTACCTGATTTAAGGTATCTGCATACGTAACGTTTTCCGGACGGGACGTGCCAATTGGACCCGAGAGACGGGGACGGATCTTCATTAACGAGAGGTTGACGCGTCCTAACCGCCAGCTGTTTCATCGTGCTCGGGAGGTAGGCCGGGAGCGTCAGTGGAGATTCGTCTGGACGTCTCGTGGCCATATCTTTGCTAGGCAGGCAGAGGGGAAACCGAGCATTCGTCTCAGATCCATCGCCGATCTTGAGCGTGTTTTTCAAATTGCTCGGACATCGGAGTCTACTGAAAAACATTTTTTATAAATAAACTGATGTGTGTCTGTATGTGTCTGTATGTATGTGGATTTAGTTACTTTAGTTTGGAATTACACCTTAGTTTAATCATTTCCTTTTCTCTTTTTATGTTTAATTTGTTGGACTTCGCAGAGAGTAGTTGTGCGCATGCTAAAATAAAACCATTAATTTGTCAATCACTTTTAATCATTTTACACTTTGTTAAGTGATTATGGCTAATGTAGTCACTTCTAGCTCTATCTTTGGATGTACGGCTATTGTATTGGGGTTGAACCAGAGTTATAACGTTATATATTTTTTGTATTACAGTACACTTTTATGTTATTGGTCCAGAATTATTACATTGATTTTTTATCTTACAGTATTATGTACACATTTAGAACTATTTTATATCTTATTATTAGTATTAGTATCATATTATTTAATATTTTATGTGAATTGCATTATATTATTATACTTGCTCAATGATTAGGTTCAAAAATTTTAAAGTTGGTTTGTTTAATGCTGGTTCGCTTAATACTGGACAGGAAGAGTTTGTGGTTGCTATGAGCGAGGTGCAACCTGACTTAATGGCTATAAATGAGACATTCATTAGAGATGGGTGCGAGGATAAAGTGCCTTGCGTCCCGGGTTATAGGTTTCTTTTACTACCTAGACCTAATAATATTCGTAGGGGCTGGGGTGGGGGGGTGGGGTTTTTCATTCGTAAGGGCTTACGAGTTTCAAAGTTGTCACACCCAGTTTTACATCAGTCTGTTGAGCAGTTGTGGCTTCGCGTAAAACTAAACAATAGATCAGTCGCCATTGGGACAGCTTATAGGCCGCAGTGGGTGAATGTGACTACTTTTTTAGAAGCTCTGACGGAATCTGTGGGATCTTTTTCTCAGTGTGATAATGTTATCCTGGTGGGTGATTTTAACATAAATATTCTCAAGCCAGACGGAAATTTTGTTAAGCTTACTCAATTTCTAGAACTTTTTAACCTTAAACAACTTGTTTCTGAGCCGACTCATCACACAGATACCCATACATTAATTGATCTGATATTTGCAGATTGTGCACCTATCAAAGTTAATGTTAAATACAGTCCGGACTTGGGCCACCATGCGATGGTGTCGGCTGAATTCAAAATGAAGTGCCCTAAACCATCTCCCCGTTGGATTACTTATCGACCTATACATAGTATTAATCCGTGCTATTGGGAAAGGGATCTGGATTGTATCAGTTGGGAGGCCATTTCTGTCCTTGACGTGAATGAGATGGTTGCCTGGCTGAATTGCCATATTTTGACTCTGTTTGAGGTACATGCGCCAAAAAGGACTAGGAAATTTTCCCACCCACCTCACCCCTGGATCACAGATACAGTGAGGGAAATGATACGCATTCGGGATAAATACCATGCTCGTTTTAGGCAGTCTCAAACTCAGGGAACTAAGGCTTGTTACCTGGACATGAAACATTTGGTACTAGGGGCTATTGAGAGTGAGAAGAGGTGTTTCTTCTCAAATAATATAACGAATAACAGCAGAAACCCAAAATCACTTTGGAAAAATTTGAAGAAAATCATTTCTCCTCATAATATCAATAAATCAGATTTGCCTCCACAGTTCGATGATCCTGATGTTATCAATTCACACTTCCTCAACGTGCCAGGGGGGGATGATGTTACAATCTCTCAGCTCTCGTACTACGAATTTCATCGGCATAGTTCTGCTGTTTTCTCTCTTGAACCTGTAAGTGAAGATTTGGTTTTTAAACTGATAAACAACTTAAAGTCCAATGCAATGGGCGTGGATGGTATTTCTCTGGAAATGTTGTTGCTCACTCTTCCGCAGTCGTTAGGTGCCATAACTGAGGTTATAAATAGGTCTATGTCTTGTGGAGTCTTTCCTCTTATTTGGAGGACAGCAGTGGTCAAGCCAATTCCCAAGATTGGGCAGCCTGCATCGGTGCAAGACCTTCGACCCATTAGTCTATTACCATGCTTATCGAAGATTCTGGAGCGTATAGTTCGTATGCAGTTGACAAAGTTTGTTGAAGATAACCTCATGCTGCCAAGATTGCAATCGGGTTTCCGTAAGTGGCACAGTACAGCCACAGCTCTGGCGGATGTTGTTGATAACTTGCTTGGTGCACAGGACCAGGGGCAGGTTAGTTTTCTGGTCCTATTGGACTTCTCCCGAGCATTCGACTGCATAAACACTACATTGCTGTTATCCAAGTTGGCATATTATGGTTTGAATGATATAGCACTGAGGTGGTTTCATAGCTATTTGAGTTGCAGGCAGCAATATGTTGAACTCACCGGATTGGATGGCTCCAAGGTTAAATCAGCTCCACAGGTAGTGTCTCGCGGTGTACCACAGGGCTCCATTTTGGGACCTCTCCTCTTCATCTTGTATTGTGCCGACCTCACAAATGTGTTAACTCACTGCAGCTATCATACTTATGCTGATGATCTACAGCTCTACTACTCCTTCAGGCCTTCTGAGACTCCCATGGCAGCTGAAAAGATCAACAGTGATTTGACCTCCATCTATCGGTGGTGCATGGCTAATGGCCTGGTACTTAACCCAAAAAAATCCAAGTATTTGGTTATCGGTTCACGAGTAGCTGTACAAAAAATTAGTGAATCACATTGCAACCTTAAAATTAACCACATTCCAATCGAGAGAGTTACTGAGGCCAGAAACTTGGGTTTGAAAATGGACAGTAATTTAAAATTTGAATCTCACATTAATGAATGTGTGAGAAATTGTTTCTATCGACTAAAGGTCTTATATAAAATCAGGCCATATCTTAACACTGAGCTGAGGATACTGGTATGTGAGTCTTTGGTTTTATCAAAACTAAATTATTGTGACACCGTATGGGGGCCCTGCCTTTTGCAACGTACTAAGGATCTGGTGCAACGTGTACAGAATGCTTGCGCTAGGTATTGTTTCTTTGTGCCACCCCGTGCTCATGTCACGCCTTATCTTAGTGAAAATAATGTACTTAAGATGGAGGGACGTCGGCAATTACATCTGGCCTGCTTACTTTTTGGAGTTATCAAATACAATAGACCTACATACCTACACGATAAACTTGTGTGGTCGGATAACTGCAGGTTGTTTTCGGGGCGCTCCTTCACAGCGGTATGTAAATGGCCACGTCATCATTCGGCAGCTTTTCGAGGCTGTTTTAGATTCGCCGCCACCCGCTGCTGGAACGACCTTCCACCGCCTATGCGTGCTCTTAAAACAGTCGTGCAATTTAGGAAACAAGTTAAATGTTTCCTTCTTGAAAAACAAAAGGTCGATACGGAAAATACATACCGTTAGGCTGTGCACGACTGGCTTAAATATGATAGTTTGCTGCAGGGATGGTGGGGCGTAGGCTGGTTGGATCGCTTTTTTCGTCATTTATCGTCCTTCTATTCACAATAAAATGCACTTTTCCCCATTATAACCTCAAACTTATCGAGCAATGCGAGCATGGTCTGACTGTGTGACATGTCACCTTCACGTCACAGTTTTCTCTTTTTTAATTTTTTTAATTTCTTTTGCCGGTTGCAAAGTAGCCAGTGTCAGGTCACAAAAATCATAAACTGTGATGTGGTTGTGTCGTGTGTGTCCTTATTATTTTTTAGTAATATTATCTCTTTTTATTATTTTTTGGTTCAATTAGTAATTTATGTATAGGTAGGTATATTTATTGTGTGTGTGTGTATGTATCCTTTGAGTTCTGTTGTTTTTCGTCCTTATTCCTATATTTTATTTCTTTTTTTTGTTTTATTTGATATTAAGTTCTTTTTTTTTGGTTTTGTTTTTGTTTGTTAGGAGGGCCGAGAAGAAAGGTGGGTGCAGTCGGAAGACCAGCGCTGCTGCTATGTTATTTTATACTAGCAGCAGCATTATGCTGAGGCTGCGCCTATTCGGGCAGCGCACTACTCTCTACGTACCTATGTTTTGTTATTTACCTTTATTGTATCCAGTTATTTACTTTTATAATTTTTTTTATTGTTATGTAGTTGTGTGCTTGTCTGAATAAATCAATTTTCTTTCTTTCTTTCAATTTCTTTCAACAACATACAAAATCGTCGGGGCGACGATGTGGGGGATGGCACGTCCGTCCAGGAAACGTTTCGTATGCAGAGATCTTTATATGACGAAGACGACGAACAAGTGGCAGTCTTTGTATTTAGACTCATTCGTGCAACAGGTATTAGAATTTTCATTCAAATATGTTTTCTATCTGTCGCAACAAACGTTCTGAAATAAATTTATACCTAGATATTTTATTGATTTAATATCTCGTTCTAATCTTTTGCTAGTCTCTCTAACAATAATGAGATAATTGAAAATTAGCTGGTCCCGCGGTTTCACCCGCGTAAGTCTCGTTCCCGTACGAATATCGAAATCAAAAGTAGTCTATGGTATTCCTAGATGATGTAGCTTGAAATAGATTTTTTGAAATAGGTCCTGTAGTTTTGGGGTATATTCGTTACAAAAGAACAAAAAAATATTTCCTGTTTTTTTAATAAAATATTAGTGTAGACTAATTAGCACTTTCTTGGAAAGATTATTCTGTGTAGTATTAAAATTGTTAATTTTACGTTACGAAGTTTTATTCTTGCTAACGCGGTATAACAGACCCAAACTGAAAAACCCTGTTGAATTCATCGAAAATTGTGTAACAATATTTTATTGAAACCAAACTTAACTTATAAAAACATTAATAAATATTAGAAACGAAATTAAAACTAAAAGTAATTAAAATAAAACTAAACTAAATCTAAATAAGCTAACCCCTTCGTGAAGGAAAAAGTGGCCAGACTACTGTCTGCATTGCCCCGTGGAATACAGATAAATGTTTTCTGCGCAAAATACAAGACAGCATTCCGGTCACCCGATGCCTCTACCAAACGTTTAGCTAGGCTCTCTGTACAGCTCGAGAGCGGCCGAAAATTGGTGATTATTTTCAACATTCTTGATCAAGACAAACACTTCTTATTGTATCGAAGGAAGCCTTATTACATTTTAGACAATTTTAGTTTATATCTTATAGCTGGGTCCCGCGGTTTCACCCTCGTAAGTCCCGATCCCGTGGTAATATCGGGATTTATTAAAAAAACCCGCCTGCTTAAAAAAAACATTAAATAAAAACATATACATAATAAAAACTGAAAAAAAAATAAAACAAGTCCAGTAGTCACAGAACATAGCGACTTTAACTACTAGGCCAATAACTGGAGAAATTCGCCTTGCAAAAGGTGGTGTAACAAATTTTATGATTTAATGTTATTTAGGTATATTAGCTTAATATAAATCTCAGTTTTCGACCTCGGGGCACGACGGGGTATGTCCGATATTTTGACTTTTATGTGTTAAAATGCCGTTTTTTTTTAAATATTGTCTCAACAGTAGGTCATATGACAAAAACGTCTTAGAAAGGTATGTAAATGATAATAGTACATTATGATATAAGTGCGGTAAGTTGAAAATTACAGCCGAGGCGATATTGCTAGCCCGAGCCGTAGGCGAGGGCTACAAGAAAGCAGAGGCTGTAATTATCAAAGCGCACGTATGTCATACGACGTTTTATAACACATTTGCGAGGAAATAAATAAAACTCGGACTCCCAAAGTTAATTTTATTCATAAAATAATGACCACTTTTCTGACATAAAAACTTTTTGATTTGCTTTCTTTGCTTTTTTTTTTCTTAAGATTTAAAAAAGTACCGTTGGTTTTAGACGGAGCATGATAAACCGTACGTGTTACCTTATTAGAAAGAAACTCGTGCGTTTTACTTTACGATTACGCACAAGTACGTAATGACATACATTACGATATTGAAATTGGTGAAATAAGAGGCCCTTTACGAGCAAATGTGTTATAAAAAACCTTACATTCCGTCCCTACATGTCAATTCTGTATGTCTAACAGATTAAAAGTTACAATAAAAAAAAGGAAAAAAAATGATCTAAATAAGTCGTCAAAATACAATTATTAATTTTTTTACGAAATTTTACTCTAATCGCCTCTATATACAGCAACAACAAATTATTTGTGTTTGTAAACCCAAAAGGCATCCTCTTCGAGGATATCACGTCTGCCTCCAACCCACCTGAGTCACATCGGCTGAAGCCAATCTCCGTATGCCTTGCGGGTATGATCGCAGAGAAGAACAGGCTTAGGAAACCCTGCCAAATCACCAGAGACCCTTTGTTGAATTGATTGATTGATTGATGGAGCTGAAGAGCACTGCAGCCAAGAAGTAGGACCGCAGAAGCGCCTCCGTCGGTTGGACTGGAATAAATGGAATGGAATAATAGAACGATCATGTTCCGCTGCTCCAGTCGCTCGCAGTCCAAATTATGAAAATTAAGCAGACAACGCCGAACAAAAATGGCCAAATGGATTAACATCGGTTGTAAGAGAACATAATTTCCTAAAACTTTTATAATCGTGAACTACACGTCTCTAAGTTTGATAATTTGTAGTTCAATAATGGCGATTGTAGCAGCTCTGTACGTAAGATAAGCTAAGCAGCTCTGTGCGAAGTAAGCTTTAGTAATAGCCTCCAGGGTCCCCTAAGGAGTGAATACTGTGGGATTATGCTTCAGATTCTGCAACTACGTGGGGCGATATTCCTGATGTTCCGATTTATATCTGGACCTCTAGAGTGGCGCGGTATTTGCATAAGATTCGAGTGTATTGTTTGTGTAGCTTTATTCCAGTCCAACCGACGGAGGCGCTTCTGCGGTCCTACTTCTTGGCTGCAGTGCTCTTCAGCTCCATCAATCAATCAATTAATTCAACAAAGGGTCTCTGGTGATTTGGCAGGCTTTCCTAAGCCTGTTCTTCTCTGCGATCATACCCGCAAGGCATACGGAGATTGGCTTCAGCCGATGTGACTCAGGTGGGTTGGAGGTTTCGATGGAGGCAGACGTAATATCCTCGAAGAGGATGCCTTTTGGGTTTACAAACACAAATAATTTGTTGTTGCTGTATATAGAGGCGATTAGAGTAAAATTTCGTAAAAAAAATTAATAATTGTATTTTGACGACTTATTTAGTTCATTTTTTTCCTTTTTTTGATTGTAACTTTTAATCTGTTAGACATACAGAATTGACATGTAGGGACGGAATGTACGGTTTTTTATCATTTACATACCTTTCTAAGACGTTTTTGTCATATGACCTACTGTTGAGACAATATTAAAAAAAAAACGGCATTTTAACACATAAAAGTCAAAATATCGGACATACCCCGTCGTGCCCCGAGGTCGAAAACTGAGATTTATATTAAGCTAATATACCTAAATAACATTAAATCATAAAATTTGTTACACCACCTTTTGCAAAGCGGCTTAATAGGGAAACTCTCCAAACGCTGGCCTATACCTACAATCCTAAAATCTAGCTCATCATATTATACCTTTTTATTAATAACTAGCTGTGCCCGCGACTTCGTCAGCGTTTTTCGAACATCTACCCATTGCTGTGCAAAGGTCTACACTTAAACGAACGACCAGGAAAGTACTGAGCAAAATAGAATCATGGCAGAGTTTGTTTAAGTGTGATTTTTGCACATCGGTATGTAACTTGTTACATGCTTATTCACATTATTATAAGAAGAAGTGTCGAAAATCTATAAAAGTTGAAACTCGACTTCGAAAAAAAGGATAAAATAATAATAATAAGCTTGTCTACATATGCAGCTTAACTAAATGCAATATTTTTTTTACTTGGGTAATGCTCCTTATGTACCGTCAGGCCACTCTCGGGGCAAATGACCCGGTTTGTTGGGCTCCCTACCACAGTTTGTCAACTAAACCCCAACGGCGTCCCTCGCTTCTCAAGTGTAGAGGCCAGTGGGAATTCCTCATGGACTACATCCGTCAACCCCGACAACGGCGGCCTTTCCAAGCCTCATCTCTGCCCGTCTCATGGCTCCCAAACCCCCCCCCCCCCCCCCCGGGCTTACGGGACATCTGGAGGGTAAAACGTAACGTCGTGCCCGGGACTCGGGACTCGAACGCGGTACCCTCGACTCGGAATCCACACTCTGCCGCAGCTGCCATCGTGCCTCGTAAACTACATGCAATCTGCATCTACCCAGTTAAACGACCCAATTTTTTTCCCTTTTTCGTGCATTTTCGACTGCCACTAAAAATATCAAAATTGTAACCGTAACTTTAATCATTGAGGAGTTTTCTGATGAGAAAATAGTTTCAGGTGGTCCATCAATTCGTACCGAGTTCTTTATAAGCTGATTATATTGATGGAAGTCCAAAAATTAGTAATTTACTGCATTGTGGGATGATCATCATTCCAAAGGTTCTCATCAGATCTTCACCAACAATTTGTGACACCAATTCGAGACTCTCACTTTCCAAATCTAAAAAGAATATTCATATGCTGGAGTCCGGCGTGAACATATCCCCATACAAACAATATGCGGGTCGAATTGAGATGATCCTCTTTTTAAAAGTCGGTTAAAAACAACCATTATAAATTTCCGTATGTCCGAAAGATCCGAATATATGGAGAGACATAGTTATACGGTATTTTAGGAATTACCAGATATCCGGCTTTTTTAATTACGTGCCGGATATCCGGCTTTTTAATTACCTACCGGATATCCGGTTTATCATGTGTTAATTCAACACAACATACTTCTTCAATACAACATTCAAATTAATTAGGCAAAAGTAGAAATAACACTTTATCCGGATAACCGGATTAAATAGCCGGATAAAAAGTAGCCTATATGTTAATCGGGGTATAAAGCTATCTGCATACCAAATTTGGTTAAAATCGGATTAGCCGTTTCTGAGATTAGCGGGCACAAAGGCACACACAAACAGACAAACAGATAAACAGACAAACAGACAACCAGAAAAACAGAAAAATGGGTTCTACTGCGTTAATAGATACACATACAATTTATATTTTTTTTATATCTTCCAAAAACAGACACCGCTGAGTTACGATTTTATTATATGTATAGATATAGATAATAGATGGGTCCCGACTGTTAAAGTCGCTATGTTCTGTGACTTGTTTTATTTTCTTTTCAGTTTTTATTATGTATATGTTTTTATTTAAAGTGTTTTTAAGCAAGCGGGTTTTTTAAATTTTTGTTTATTTTTTTTATTTTGCGCTTTTTAGTTAGCATTAGGTGCAAGACGTGATATTATATCAATTTTATTGTATTTTAATACCCCCTCAATGAAATGATACGCAATCGCATCATTTCATTGAGGGGGTTATTAAGTTGAAAATTATTCAGTAAGTTGCGGTAATTTAAGGTATGGACGACTTCTAACCAACTTTAAACCGTTATAGATCCCAAACGGTTACATTAACTGACTGACTCGACATAGTCAGTTAATTTTTCTTATTTTCTTTTTACAAAATGGCGGCTGGTGATCGCCATTTTGGATTTCGATAACTATCATGTCTTCAGTGACACTCCCAGGATTAAGACGAATCGATTGACGTGCGAATCATCAAAATCAGTCCATCCGTTTGGCCTCTGGAGCGACACATAGGAACAAACATACATACACACATAGACTGATAAACACATAACCCTTCTTTGCGTCGCGCAGTCGGGTAAAAAGTAGGCTATGTTACTCAGGGTGAATGTAGCTTTCTAATGGTGAGATAATATTTAAAATCGGCACGGTAGTTTTTGAGTTTATTCATTACACACATGCACACACACACAAAAATACAATCTTTTCCTATTTATAATATTAGTATAGATGTAGATATACGTCTTAGAAAAAGGAAATCCGTCTGTACAACACAAGTCGTAGTTAACTAAACTAAATAAGTAACTTTACACAGTGGTTAACTTTTAGAACCTACCAATGTTTTATCGAAATTTATTTCGCAAAAAATATATACGATTTCTTGGGTAGTTTGCTTTTTTAAGTTTGCCTAATAAGTTTGGTAAAGAGTTTCGAAATTTCGCAAAGTATTGTTTGACCGAAGCCCTAAGAAAACTTTTAGCTAAGTACACAATTGTAGGGAACGTGAAGGAGTTTCGACAAAATGGGTAGGTTAATTACAAAATATATTTCGAGACGGGATATACACTAAGTTTTCATTCGTTTCAGAATATTTATAGTGTAAGCAACAATGTTAGTTTAAAATCCTAAATTTGTAATTCAAAGATTTATTTTCTTAAAGTATCTTATTGTTGTTAAATTATAATCAAGTAACTTTCACAAACTTTTCCAATATTCGGCATGCAAAATACAGTTGTTGTCAAAATAGAATACCAATTTCACGCAGTAGCAATTATCAAATACAGTATTGTGAAATAAACAATGAAATAACATTCACAAAAACAGTATAAAACATTACAACAATTGGTAGTTCTTGTACTTTCGTTCAATTTTAATTGTAATTTTAATACCTACTTTTTATTCAATAAGTTCTAAAAACTAAATGAAATCTATATTAAAGGCTTATTTCAATAAATAAAAATAAATATGCCTACATACCCTACTTTTCAATAGTCCCTCAAGTTTAAACTAAAAAATCCATGAAGTGGTATCTGATTATTTAGTTTTGTAAACGTAGAGTGATTCAATAAATATTATTTTTGCAGTTAAAACATGTAGTTTAACATTTTTCTTGTAATTACTAAGATAAAACGTTTTAGGCCCCTCGCCCACGGCGACTTTTTGTAGCGATGCTGTCGCGCGTTCGCATCGATACAGTCGCGATGCGATCGCTAGCTGTGTGCCCTCGCCCACTATAACCACGATTCAGTCGCGATGTCAACGCGACACCGTCGCGCTTCTGTCGCGATGCAAACGCGATTCAGTAACGGCACAATGCCTGTGGTGATCGCTACAGTTGCAAGATGGACTCCGTTGAGGCAACGGTCGCGCGTTTGCGTCGATACAGTCGCGATGCTGCAGCGCGTTGGCATTGCGTATGTAGCGCGTTGCAAATGCGACTAACGCGCGTTAGTAGCGCTGCTGTTGCGCGTTTACGAAACGCGCTACAAAAAGTCTTAGATATCGAAAAATAGGTGTTTTTACGCTGTTTACGAATCGAGGAGAAACCCCTCCTCGATTCTATGGAATATTCAGTATTTTGACCGGATTACCATACTAAAAATTTACGGTCACATATAGTCGGCCCAAAAGAAAATTTTGAAAAATGAGTATACATATTTTTTTAATCGTTCTAAAACTAAACACATTAAATATAAAGTAAAATGTCTATTGACTAAGACTATTGCGTGTGCACATTATGCTGGCAAATTTTGATTGACATTTAAAAACAATTAAATTCTGTGAACGACACACAGCGCCATCTAACTAGCCCTATGGCTACTAAGCTTTTGTTATAGTGACTAGGCAACTGATATAATGCAATTTATTTTTCTTAAAAAAAATAAAAGAAACAAATATTTACTTTTAAGCATAAATACTTGCACCCGGCGGGAATCGAACCCGCAACCTTCTGCATTGCAGTCGGCCATTCGCCCAACTCGCCACAAGGGTCGTCTGCGGCAATAAATATACATAATATTGAAAACTTACTAAATTCAATAACTATCTATCGCGAAACACCTCAGTACACAGCTAGGGATTAATACAACTTACATTGATTACAGCATTTGGATACCTATGATCTACGTAGTACGTAAACTATGCTATTATATAGTCCGATATTGATTTTAAGAGCGTGCGACGACAAGGGGTGGGTATTTGGGCAAGTGATGGCGCGCCCCTGTTTGACCGGCGATCTGTCCGCCGCGCTCTAACCTTGTCCTCGAAGTTTTGGCGATAACTTAGATAACCGACCAATTGGTTATTTAAGTTCAGGTTCAAGTTTCTAAATAATAATAAAACATCTGTCGAATAGTCCGACAAACTCCTACAAACAGATAGTGGCAGAGAATCTCTCCCTAATATAGTTAGAAGCAACAGTGTATCATAACCATCAATTTACTTGGCTTCGGTCCGTAGTAGATGTTAGTCCGGTTAAAAGCCGAGATTAAAGAAATTTCAGAAACTAAAATAATAATAATATTCCAAACACCAACCATAAAAGTAAAAAATAGATTCAAACCGATGGATTTAATATTCACATTGGTCATTTTCGCAGAAAATGTACCTACGACAATAAACTATGAAGTATTTCAGGTTGTTACCATAGAACTGGACTGGTGTCCATTAGAGACTAGAAGGACTAAGGAGAAAGGTCACCTGATAGTGATCCATTTCAAACTCGTCTCTGACGGACGAACTTCACCAGTTCCAAAATCAAACTGTTCGGGGAATTACTCACAGACCTTACAACAAGATGTATCAAAATTCGAACGTTTGTTAGAATACCATCTAGGTAATCTAAGGTTTCTACTTTCTATAGATACCTCCCTATGTTTTGGTTTCGGAATAGAAATACCTAATAGAAATCCAAATGCACAAATCAGTATCAGTATACTGGGACATCACAAAAAACTAATCAATTGTATTTTTGAAAATTATGATTTTGCTAATATTATTTAACTTTATACAAAATTACAAATTAACAAAAATATTTAAAAAAAAAAAACAAAAGACTCCAGTTGCTAGCTCGGGCCAATACCTAAAAGATTAGTATTAGACTAGCTCTTTTCGAATAGATGGGATGAAAACCATATTTCGTAGACTACAAATTACAGGTGGGTGTTTGTTTTTCCAATCTTGTTAACTCGAGACGATTTGTAAACATCGTCGTCATTTTCTCCTTTCCTTTATACTGTGAGTGCTGGTATTCTTCTTCATGTTTCAAGACGAGTTTGTCGGCTGTCGGTTGTCGGTTGGCTGCAGGGCAATGTAATTTTCTATAAGGAAGCAATTTTCTCGTATTATAAGGTCTATTTAGAATACGGTCATATAATGTCTTTGTTTGACGAACTCTGTGGCGCGTCGAGCAAAGGCCCGACTGAAATGCAGAAGGTTGCGGTTTCGATTCCCGCCGGGTGCAGGTATCTATGCTTAAAAATAAATATTTGTTTCTGGTTTGGGAGTTTTACTATGTATCATAATATGTATGTATTTACAAAAAAAAACTTTAACATGTAGTATATACGTTGTCCAGTGTAGATAGCGCTGTGTGTGACATCGTGCAATATACACATTATACAGGGTGTCCCAGAAACGAGTGTCAAGCGAAAGTCCAGAGGTAGAGGTCCCGAATCACCCCCATGTATGTTCCGCGATTTTTGGTAGCTTAGGAGTTATGGCCTTTTTTCTCATTTTCTACTAAAATTCGACCACTGACACCTATTTGCTCATACGAGGCATGCCTTTTAAGTTCTGTCGTTTGAAGAAGAAAAAAACTATATAACCTTATAGTACCTTTTATTGTTTTTCAAAGTATTCACCACGAAGTTTAATACACTTTTCCATTCGCTCGAACCAGTTATTATAACATTTATTCCACTCCAAAGTGGGGGTGTTCAAAATGGCTGACTTGAAAGCGTCGACCGCTTTTTCACTGTTCTGGAACCTTTGACCACGAAGAGTTTTCTTAATTTTAGGAAATGTAAAGAAATCGTTAGGGCTTAGGTCAGGACTGTATGGAGGATGGTCAAGAATTTCTACGTTTTCCTGCTTCAAATACTCAATCGTTTGACGAGCGGTGTGTGAGCTTGCGTTGTCATGGTGCAGGATGATGCGTCGCTTTGGGCTAGGTTTCCGAAGTTCGGCGATGACTTGTGGTAAACAAACTGTGGTATACCACTCCGCATTAAACGTTCTACGATCTTCAAGTGCAATCGTCGCAACACGACCGGTTTTCGCCACGAACGTAGCCACCATCTTCTTTGAAGTGCTTCGAGAGCGAACAACTTTAGTCGGCTTTGGCTCGTTTTGGAAAACCCAGACTGTAGATTGTTGTTTGGAATCAGGATCGTAGGCATAGATCCAAGATTCGTCACCACTGATGATGTCGTAGACGTGATTTGACTCTCCTCGGTTGAACCTCTGAAGAGTTTTCTTACACCATCTGACGCGGGCCGCCTTATGATCGTCGGAAAGCAAATGCGGGATCCAACGGCAAACTAGTTTTCTCACACCAAGCGCTTTATGCAATATCTTTTGAATGGTTGTCCCTAGGATGCCTAATAACGCCTCTATCTCTCGATATGTCACATGACGATCTTCGACGATTAGTTGTCTCACAGCAACGATGTTATCTTCAGTGAAGGCGGATTTTGGACGTCCTTCACGAGATTTGTCACTAAGTGTGGTATGTCCACGCTCAAATTCCAAATACCAGCGTTCGATGGTCCGCAGACATGGGACTTCATCATGGAATACAGATGTTAACTCTTCGAAACACTGAAGTCGCGTGAGGCCTCTTCGAAAGTTATAGAAAATTATTGCACGAACATTTTCCTTAGTAAGATTCATTTTCGTACGTGACCTGACAGATTCAAACCAACGCTGTGACTAAACAATTGCATTAATCCTAATGCTTTCAATTGTTTTGATATTCGTAATTCTAACAAATTTGAATTTTGAAAAGTTCTAATTTTAAAATTGGCGGCAAATATACAAACGACAGAACTTAAAAGGCATGCCTAGTACTGACTGCAATTATTGAGATTATTATCATTTTTTTTAAAAGGTGGAGTTGAATAATAGGGTCATGTGACATGTTACACAAAAAAGATGTACTTAACACTAACTAAACTGTTACAAAAAATAATTCCATAAAGTAGGCGTAGGCCAAAAGCTACCTATTATACCTTTTCCTACCTACTGTTGCTTTTTTTATTAAATTTCAAATTAAAAGTTCAAAGGTTATAATGTTAAAGTGCTGTATCGATTCGGAGAAGTTTAAACTTCGTTAATTATTTGCGAAATCGATACTCGAAGGTTCTACGCTGGACGTACGAACAATCTAGTTCCCTGTACCTACATACATACATCCAGGTACCGAGTTCTGATCAATATTTTGTCTATTATCTGCCACCCTAGCGACAGCCCTTAGCTCTGTGATAAACCCTTTGATGCGAACTTGGGGAAATATTAGCTTTACTTTAACTATAGACTGTTATGCAACTAATTATTTATGTCATATTTTTATAGTTTATACTAAATATTGATTATTACCTTTTTGTTAAAAAAAACTTTTTTAATTAAAATTTAATCTGTAAACATTATTTCTTAGTGTTAAACCACACTCAGAAAATACCTACTGCTTTTTTTATTACGAGGCCTTACTCGCAAGGACACGAGGAGGTGCTTTCTAAATTAAAAAAAAAAACAAATTTTAATCTATCTACAGCTAAGACATTTACTGATGCATTCGATTGCCTGTTACTTCTTCTTCTCATTCGAGCGATGTTCCCGGTTGCTTCCCTCTTGGAAGCCCGGGGTCCGCTAAGCCCAAAACTGTTTTATTTATTAGGGGTCGGCGCAGTAAGTAAGTCAACATTAGCCAGGCATGCTTTTTTTTTTGATCGGCCGCCTGCCGATTGCCGTTTCGATAGGTACCTACCTACTATTATACTGAACTTAGCTATCGATAGTATCGATATTATAGATGATTTTTGACATTAGCTATCGATAGAAAAACTATCGATAGTTCGGCAACGCTAGCACAGACCCCACCTGCAAATGAAAAGCGTTGAGGGCTCAGTGGGGACGCTATAACATACATATGTAGATCTGTTGTTACAGGGGTTGTGAGGTCCTTTGATTTTACTAATAGCAATAAATAGGATATCGAATGTAAAACAAAAGCTTTTAAGATTTAAATTAAAGTACACTTAAGGACATTTTATTTACATTTCATGTAGATGACTTGACCAAAATCTTGACATCGAAATAAAGATCATAGCAATATGCAATGATGATGAAATAATTATTGTAAATCATCTATAGTAATATTATAAAGAGGAAACATTTGTGTGTATGTGTGTCGTATGTTTGTAATGAATAAACTCAAAAATTACTGACCGATTCCAAAAATTCTTTCACCATTATCACGATGACTAACTTTATGTTACGTTTGTCTTTTACTGTGACATGAAGTTTCAAAGTTAACAGACAGGATCGCCCATATTCCCACGGGATCTTTTTTTCTGTGATAGTGACCGTCCATGAAACTAATAGTTCCGTCACTTTCAATAGAAAACAGCGCAACATGGCGCAAATCAAATTGACACAAAGTCAGTGCGCTTTGTCCTGTCCATATAATGGAGGGCAGTGTAATAAAAGAAACACGATTAATACCTCCTTCTTTTTGGAAGTCGAGGTAAAAAGTCATCGAAGTTAAAAATGAGTTTCATTTCATATCAGTATCGGGAAAAGCGAGGAAAGATCTAACCTCTCCTTTTTGGAAGTCAAATCAAAGTTGGCCACTCTGTTATCAAGATGTTTAGCCATCTGGTTCAACCGCGTTGTTCATTACAATCGATTCAGTAGTTTTAGCGTGTAATACTAATCCCATCAAAAACACGCTTGTAAAGAAAGCAAGTCTCACAACTCAGTTCTTCTACCGTTAAAAGTTGTAAGATCCATGTATGTTATTCCAAGTCGGGGACCTTCTGTCTTAAGTTATTATTACGTAATTAGCTAATCTAACAACATCCTATGGAGACCATTAAAACAATATATTAAACAAGTTATGTTTTAAGAGGACAGTCTCCATTCTCTTTCTCCATACAAACGTAGTCAACGTTTTCCTCCCTGGACATTTGAGCAAATATGTTTATGCCATAAAACCTATATCTATCATGACTACGCATCTTCCTTTTCATTTTTATATTTTTTTATATTTTATTTTTTATTACTATTCTAATTAGAAAATGAAAAAAATCAAAAGGTAGATGCATAGTCATGTCATGACAGATATAGGTTTTATGGCATAGACATATTTGCTCTAATGTCTTTATCCAGGGAGGAAAACGTCGACTACGTTTGTATGGAGAAAGAGAATGGAGACTGTCCTCTTAAGTAAATAGATTAACTTGGCAATCGCACTAAATAGTCTAATTTAATATAAGTCATGTCTAATGCCCATGTTGTACCTACCCCTGTTATGGTTGAGAATTCGGCTCTCGAAGTAGTTGACGCGTACGTATACCTAGGACAGACAGTCCAGTTAGGTAGGTTCAACTTCGAGAAAGAGGTCAATCGTCGAATCCAGCTCGGATGGGCAGCGTTCGGGAAGCTCCGCAACGTCTTTTCGTCTAAAATACCTCAGTGCCTTAAGACGAAAGTCTTCAATCAGTGTGTGTTGCCAGTGATGACATACGGATCCGAACCGTGGTGCTTCACTATAGGCCTTATGAATAAGCTTAGAGTTGCTCAAAGAGCTATGGAGAGAGCTATGCTCGGGGTTTCTCTACGGGATCGAATCAGAAATGAGGAGATACGTAGAAGAACGAGGGTCACCGACATAGCCAAACGGATTAGCTCTTTGAAGTGGCAGTGGGCAGGACATATAGCACGGAGAGCAGATGGTCGTTGGGGCCGAAAAGTTCTCGAATGGAGACCGCGGATCGGAAAGCGCAGCGTTGGACGTCCACCAACGAGATGGACGGACGACTTAGTTAAGGCCGCGGGTTCACGATGGATGCAGGCCACTTATGACCGAAGCATCTGGAAATCTATGAGGGAGGCTTATGTCCAGCAGTGGACTTCTTACAGCTGAAATGATGATGATGAATATAATATGTATTACTTGTGAGACAAATTGTGTAGGTATTCATGCAATTGCCAAATTTATCAATTTATTTATATTATAACATAACTTTTTTTTAAATATTGTTATTATGGTCTTTATAAGATGTTGTTTGATTAGCTAATTACGTAATAATAACTTAAGATAGAAGGTCCCCCCCGACTTGGAATAACATACATGGATCTCACAACTTTTAACGGTAGAACAACTGAGTTGCGAGACTTGCTTTTTTTACAAGCATGTCTTTGATGGGATCTCATTTCTTTTTGTTTTATTTCTTGAATCCCAACATCTCTAAGTATACCTATCGACACCTAATTTCTTTGCTTTGCTTTCACTCAGACCATGATTTATGTTTTGTTTTTTGTAAAATCTTTTGGGCTCTTTGCGAACCGGTTCACTCGAAAGCGCGACTGCAATGCAGAAGGTTGCTGGTTCGATTTCCGCTGAGTGCAAGTATTTATGCTTAAGAGGATAGTCTCCATTCTCTTACTCCATACAAACGTAGTTTACATTTTCCTCCCTGGATAAAGACATTAGAGCAAATATGTTTATGCCATAAAACTTATATCTGTCATGTCATGACTATGCCTTTTTATTTTTCTCATTTTATTATTTTTTATTATTATTTTAATTAGAAAATAAAAAAAATAAAAAGGTAGATGCATTGTCATGACAGATATAGGTTTTATGGCATAAACATATTTGCTCTAATGTCTTTATCCAGGGAGGAAAATGTAAACTACGTTTGTATGGAGAAAGAGAATGGAGACTATCCTCTTAAGAATAAATACTTGTACTCACTGGTCTTGGTGTCTCTCTCTATGTATAATATGTATGTATTTACAAAATAATAATAAATTTAAGCATTATATGGGGCTAGATGGGCATCACGGGACTAGATGGTGCTGTGTGTTGTTCACAGAATTTCTTTTACTTTATTTATTATATTAGCCAGAATTGTCCCATTGCTGGGCAAAGGCCTCCCTCCAACTCTTCCATTCGGGTCCATTTTGGGCTATGGTTTGCCACTCAATGAAAGATCAAAAAGACACACTGAATGTCTTTTTGATCTTTCATTGTGAACAGACGTGTCGTATAATTATTAAAATTATTAAATAATCATTTGCTAAATCGTGACCTCGTTTCACTGTTAACCGGTAGTACCTAACCGTAACTGTGTCATACGTTTAGGTATGACTAAGTTTTAGGTGAATTAACAGTGGAAATGTCTATTATTTAGATAATTTATTATCAAAATAAATATGGCAAATAGCCCATTAAGCCGGGGTGGTTTGACCACTTGCACCCACGCTACGCCAACTCGCACGCCCGGAACAACTCCTCGCCCTAAAGATCCGACCCAAGAGAACGATGTGTTTGAAGGGATACCAACACCGGAGATACAGAACTGGATGTCATCCATGGAGCAGTACCTGAATGAAGTGTGCACCATCGCAACAGAAGGAAAACTAAACAGCGACCAGAAATTGCGAATCAGTGCACTATGTCGAAGAGTGGGTCACGGTACATCGCAGATGGCTGTACAATACCAGTCCCTCAAAGCTAAAATTGTCAAAGTACACTCCACTAACAAAAACCTCAAAGATAAACTTGACCTATCCGAGCGGCTTCAAGACCTCAAGCAGACCATCGAAGAGTCGTCGAAACCGTCTTCAGGGACTTCCTTTGCTGACATGGTTAAAAAAGGTACCAATAATTATATCCAGCCGATAAATTTAAGTTCAGTGGCCATTTATCCCAATGACAAATTGCAATCGAGCGAGGAGACGAAATCTCTAGTGCAAAAGATCATCTGCCCTGAGAAAATGAAGCTGCACGTGAGGGGAGTACGCAAGACAAGGAACGGAGGTGTTATAATAAGTACAGATACTAAAGATGATGCCGAGAAATTAAAAAAATCAGTGCAGCTAACAGACTCCGGCCTCACGATCGACGAACCTTACAAACGTAAACCTAGAGTAGTAGTTATTGGAGTGCCCACATCAATGCTGGAAAAAGAAGTGTTCGCCTGTTTGTACAATCAAAATTTAGCCGACAAACTTCAGGATTCATGTAGCCTCGAATCATTTTTAAATTTAGTTAAGTTGAGCCATAAATCTGGAAAAAGGAATACCGAAACATGCAATTATGTCTTAGAAGTGTCTGCCGCTATAAGCAAAGCCCTAATTACTAATGATAGAGTCTTTATTAATTGGTCATCTTGTCCTGTAAGAGACTTTACTCTGGTCACAAGATGTTACAAATGTCAGCAGTATGGTCACGCAGCCAAGTCATGTCGAGAGGTGGCCTACACCTGCGGCCACTGTGGCAATATAGGTCACTCTACAAAGGAATGCCAGACTACAACAGAGGCAAGATGCGCTACCTGCTTGCGATTCAAAAAGCCTTGTGATCATAGCACAGGAGCTATTGATTGTCCCGCGAAAATCATTGCTGAAAGAAGGTACATCAATTCGATCGATTATGGTGGCACTTCAGAAAGTCGATAATAATTAAAAAAACGTTGTTTTCTCTTTTTATTAGGTATATTATATAACAGTATGAATCAACTAAATTATAATCTATTTATTCTAGATCAAAGTCAATTTTGCTGAGGCTATTTTGTTGAGTTTTGTTAGTGCGAATGTATTGGTTTAGGTATTTAGAATTTAAGGTTAGTAGGTCATATTATGATCGGTTATTGTTAACTGAATAGTAATGATTAATAGCTGACTAGTTTTATTTACTCTAATGTTACTTTAATTTATATTTTTTTCCCATGTTTACCTTTACTATGCTTAGACATACCTATAGTATTTAATAAGTTTCAATTTGTTTCTAATTATAAGTGATTATTTAAGTTTCTATTGATTGCCATTCTCGCCTGAGATACAGGATTTTCCTAGTTCAGGCATTTGTGTAATTTAGATTTAAATGAAAATTGGACCTTAAGTAATTTTTGTACACGTTAATTTGGAAATAAATTTATTTATTATTATTATTTATTATTATTACTCAGGCTTAAATGATGAAAGGTGAGGACTGGGAATATGCACGTGTCCATTTAAAAAAATATGTGTAATTAAGTTTCGCTTACTGTAAATGCTGTTTGCTACGGGTAAACAAACATAACAACAAATAGCCTTGCATTTATCGTTAAATATTTATATACAAACTACCGACATATTACTTTTTCCCCTGAAATGACACGTCATACTTTACGTTACTAAACGAATGTGGACATTTCCAGCTGACAACCTTCGTGTACTAAAGTAATGTATCATAGTGTAAAAGTGCATAAATATTAATCAAACTAGGTATTGCCGTGGCGTTTCTTATAATTTCTTTTTCTTTATTTTTTTTCTACGATGTTACCTAACAGAATTTTAATTTAAAATTTTCCAATTACCCGATAACTTAATTCCCAAACTAAAACATAATTAATCTAAAAGACCACTACCAGTTCCCATTGCAAAGCTGCCCAAAATGATTACTTCGTTTTCACGCTGAATAGCGATGGACAAATTGGACAATCTTTGCACCAGGAACGAACCGGAGCGATGGTGGAGTTAGATAAAAGTCTTTATTTATTGGTTTTGAATAGGGTTTAGATTAGATTTGATAAACACTTTACTGTACAAAATTTTACATAGGTATTTAAAAAAAAATACATATTGAAATAAAGAGTGACTTAAAACGAAATAACAGTAAAATTACAATGGGCAGCTTTATCGCTAAAAGCGAGATTCCTTCAAGGCTAGCATGTGCTACACCTCGCTCGATGTAGACGTGCTAGCGACCACCCGAGCGACTATAAGGGCCCTGGACCTTATAGTCGCTTTCTATCTGGTAAGATCAAGTCAAATGCAAGCATATCTCATAAATGGTTCTAATATTATAAAGCTGAAAATTAGTGTGTATGTGAACGTCAATTACGTGAAACTTGATATGTAGGTACCTAAATGATAGTTGGTGACGGGAATTTGTTTTCGTCTGTCCGTCTATCCGTCTGTCTGTCTTAGCTCAGAGACGCTTAGTACTAAGAAGCTATAACTTTGCATGACTAAACATATTCGATCACGCGCCGACATAATTATACAACGAACAATATGTTAAAAACAACTAAAAAATTACGCGACGCCGGGCAGATGTGAAACATCGACTCCGAGGCGTCGCCACGGCCTGTATCGCCACGCGAACTTTTAAGTTTACTCTCGCCTATAGAGGTTTACATCAAAAACTATAAAAATAACTTAAGTTGTGCGAACAGTAGACCTTGCCATGTTGGACGGACTTACATAGTATTCTACCACCTTCAAAAGAGCAGAAGATTTTTAAGTGATGAAAAGGTGGCTCTAGTATCTTGTAGATACATGGCCTATAGGTAAGTCGAAAAGTGTGCGATTTACTGTATATATAAGAGCTTTCCTGTTTTTATAGAAGAGCTCTTCGCCAAATTTTTATGAGACTTAAAGAACCCCTTCTTGGGAGAAATACCCCACCAAACAAAAATCCCCCATGAAAAGAAAAATTATATGCTCATAGGACTTTACCAAGTTTCATCAAAGTCGATTGGAAAATGCGACCTTTAGAGAAGGAACGCACATAGGTACAGCAATACATATTGACAGGCGAAAGCAAATTTTGCCAGGCTTGAAGCAGAAACATTTCGCTCGCTACGTTGGCTCGGTCAAAGCACAGTGTCAAAGATAGATATAATTAATTTTAGTATCATCTCGCCTTATATTTTTGATCACTTACAGTCGATTTTGTTTCCTTTTGTTTAGTTTTCGGACAAACACCCAAAGGAGATCGAAGAGCTCTGGTCAACGCTATGTGCTTGCTGGCCCAACAATTTGAAGGTCATCATCCGGTACCTGATCATTGTGTCTGGGATGGCACCCAACGATCTGCTACCTTACGTAAGATTGTTTTTAAATCATAAATGTTTTATTTCAGTAATCAAGTACAAGTTAACAAATTTTAAAGTTCGGAACTTTCTTTTAAGGGAATAACGCTTGTGTCAGTAAGTTCTGCTCTTTCATTATCATGTATGTAATTATCTTAGTTCCTACATACATATTATTATTTCTCAAAAATAAACATATCTCTTAGAAATTATTATTTAAGTAAGTATTTGACAGAGTCCAGTTAATGAAAAACATTAACCCACGCGCCCTCTAAAGAATCTGGAAATTGTCCATTTTATTTATTTACCTACTGTTATAACTAAGTTTCAACACTCATAGGTAGCAATCATGAACCCTTTCCTTTAGAAAAAATGCTTAAGATCATCTGCTTCTTTCATTTCGTAAAGTTGTTATCTCTGATAGCAGTCGTTGGGTCTAGATAGGGGCCTTAGGGCGACCTGAAAACTTTTAACACCAGGTGAGCCACACCACTACCACCAAAAGAATATTTCGTTAAGTGGTAGGGTTTACCTATAGTCCTAGAGTTTTCAGGTCGTTAAGGCCCCTACCTTATGACTGCAATCAGATAACAACCAAGAAAATAACAAAACCTACCTTGTAGGCGAAACGCGTAGTCCTATACTTGGCGCGATCGCGACCGGAACGCCTCCTAGACGAGATGATGACGGAGCTGCAGACGGTGGAGACGTTGAACTGCCTGATCGAACGGACGGAGACGCCGCCCTTCTACCGACTCACTTCCATGAGGAAAGCAACCTCTGGACACAGCGACGGACCCGGCACCGGATCACAGGTAATACAATCAACGTTTCGACGAAAAGCTTATAACTTTGAAATAATAAAAGTTTATTTTGAGAACATAATCACTGCACACTGTACAAAAAAAAAACAAAGAAAAAAATACAAAACAATACATAAATAATACTAGGTACATAAACTTATTTATTAAATGTATAATGCACTGCGCCCAAAAAAGGTTCGTCCTCAGCATTCAAATGACCAATTGATGCACTTGTTTTACTCTCGACATTCAATTTATTTGACTTATAATTATTAAACGTATTGTTTGCAATTGTGATGATGTTAAAATGAAGTCTAAAACAATTGTAATTTCCCAATAAAACAATTGGTTAATTAAACCTTTAGAAACTCAACATTTCGGCACTAAAGGCAATTTTCAAGTTGTTTTGAACTCGTAGGATGCGACAGGAAGAACAGGGGAGTTGGCGCCCGTGGAGAAAGGCACCATTCATACGAAGCGACACAGTGGCGAAGATCCAGCCAAAGCCAGGTAATACTCACTGACAAAATCACTCTGTTGTATGTATAATGTTTCGTTATAAGTATAACGTTTATTTATTTTTCTTTTTAGGATTTATAGTCAACAAGAAACCCTTATAGTTTCGTCATGTCCGTCTGTCAGCCCGCGGCCTAGTTCCTCTTAGCTTAATACTAATAAAAAGCTGTAACTTTTCGTGGATGTACAATTGTACATATTGATAACGCCGAGAAAATAGTACAAAGAAAATTAACTTTTTAGGGTGGCTCCCCTACATGTAAAATGAGGATGTTTTTTTTCTTATTTAGCCTATCGCGTGGGATATCGTCTTTTTAAGATAATTGATTTAGGCCAAGCAGCAGGGAAATCACATTACAAAAGGTGGTGTAACAAATTTTATGATTTTATGTTATTTAGCTAAGTTAGCTTGATATAAATTCAATTTCTTGACCTTAGGGCACGACGGGGTATGTCCGATATTTTGAGTTTAATATGCTTTTTGCACATAGTGTCTCGATAATCTACAACATCATCTATCATCATTCATCTTTCTACAATTTAGATTTTCCCCTCCCTTGGTTGTCCCTTCTCACTTCCCTCTCCTTCCCCCCTCCCGATGGGTTGCTGTTTGCGTACGTATTTTATTATTAATTTTGATTACTTTTTTTTTTTCTCTGTGTTTGCATAATATGTATTAGGTATTTAAGTAGTTTTCTTGGAAGCGACGAATGAAAAACCGTTATTTAGTTTTTTTTAAAGTAGGAATCTGTTATTGGCAGTCTGTTTTTTCTAAGAGCTGTTTATAACTAATATTAAGTGCTGTTGATTCTTTGGGACAAATAAATAAAAAAAATAAGTCGTATGACAAAAGTGTCTAAGAACAGTATGTAGAAGTCAAAAACTCTTACATTCTGTCCATACATACATGTCAATTCTGTAAGTCTTACAGGTAAAAAGTTACAACCAAAAGAAGAAAAATGTTAAATGCGCCATTTAGGACACCGTGTCGTACTACTAGCGCCATCTTGTAGGCGGCCACCACTAATAATTTGTTGTGGCTTATTATGGAAACGATTAAAAAAATAATTGTCGTAGAAATCTATACTGATTTTATATAATGTTGTTTTTTCTTTTTTTGATTGTAACTTTTTACCTGTAAGACTTACAGAATTGACATGTATGGACAGAATGTAAGAGTTTTTGACTTCTACATTCTGTTCTTAGACACTTTTGTCATATCACTTACTATCGAGGCACTATGTGCAAAAAACTAAAAATTAGCAAAATATCGGACATACCCCGTCGGGCCCCAAGGTTAAGAAATTGAATTGATATCAAGCTAACTTAGCTAAATAACATAAAATCATAAAATTTGTTACACCACCTTTTGCAAGGCTACGTAAGAGGTGATTTCCCTGCTGCTTGGCCTAATTGTATTAGGCATTACTTTTCGGTACTCCATAACTACTGTGTACTCTGTCTACTCTGCCTGTGTTCTTTTACAGAGTAGCTCTTTTTAAATAATTATAGGTAGGTTTTCTAAAACAAGTTTTCCGTTAAGCAAGTCTTGTTTGCAAGAATGCGCAGAATCGCGGCTATAAAAACTTGATTTTATATTTTATCTGATTTGTAAATATTACCTTCTTTTTTTCGTGTAGTGGTGTGGTAGACCTACTGTTAGAGTTGTCAGGTCGCCCTAAGGCCTCCGACTCGGCCTAACGACTGCTAACTGTTCACTTGTGATAACAACCAGAACCAACTGCTTAACGTGCTCTCCGAAGCTTAAGAAAACTATTTTTTGCTCCACACATTATCGGTCATCGCGTGGTCATCGGTCACCAAGTAATGATCGTGCCAAGCGTGGCTTAACCCGCTCGAATTTACTTCATCGGCATTCAGAGTTAATCCAATCAGCTCCTAATATTACCGAAGTTAGCTCCGGTCAAGGTATTGAGAACACGTAGCCGTCGTCGATACATCATTCTAACTCCGCCTTGTCCACATAAATGTTGTCGGTGACCGACCATACATACAGGCTGTTGTTTAGGAGACAGCTGCTTATACAGGATGTTGATGTTTATGAGACAGCTGCTTATACAGGGTGTTGGAGCTTATGGACTAGCTGCTTATATACGTTGTTCTACACGTCTGGCCAAACAAATCTTTACTTTTTTTAACTGTTAATTTTATTGTTAATTTGTTAATTACGAGGCCTTACTCGCAAGAACACACGAGGAAGTGCTTTCTTAATTTCGACCTGGCGGGAGGGCTACCCGAGGCGCAGCGGTCAAACGCGTTGGTTTGGATTACCAATAGTCGCGGGTTCGAATCCCGCCGGGTACTAAAGTTTTTGAAAGCATTTTTCAAAAAGCAGTATTTCCTAAGTATGGATTAACACTAAGAAATAATGTTTACATGTTAATTTTATGCTTAAAACAACTGTTTTTGTAAAAAAAAGTCAGATTATAATTCGATCGTAGTATTGCAAACCAAATAAAAGGACAATTTACGGACAATGACCTTCAACTCTCAGAAACAGCTCATTTTCAAGTCAACTTTCAACTCAAATCTTAAAGTTTCCAAAAGTCGTAGAAAAAAGTTAGTTTGCCTAGATGTGTAGAACAAGATACGTAAGCAGCTGCTCCAACATCCTGTATAAAGTGGCTAAGTTGAAACCTAACTTATTCTTGTTTCGAAATCATTTTACTATGTCCAATCTTACTTTTTAATATTTTATCAGCGACGTAGTGTTTATATTTCTAAGTAAGCTCTCTTTTGCAATGCGCAAAAGACATAACATTACATTTTATTAATTGTTAATTACAGAATCAACAGCGCAGAAAAACTGACATATGATACAATTACACAAAGCTTATTGCCAATTACTGATTCTCACTATTTCTTCTGATTAGATTTCCCTCGTCAAAATAATAAATAATTCTCCATGACGTAAGTGGGTGTAATCGCAATAAATGTTATGCAACCTTATCGGTTGCTGGAAGAGATAAGTACATCGCCCAACTCCCTGGAATACAGAATCAAAATAAATAATATTATTTGCTGTAATATCTAAAAATGTAATCGTGTTTTAATTGGTGCTTAGAAATGATCTTTCCAAATATATTTCTAATATAATTGAAGTACCTACTCGCAGTCGTTGGAAATGTATTAATAGAAAGCTAATGTTCTTCCACGAAGCACTAGAATCCTCTATTTTTAAAGAATAATACGTTACTAGCTGTGGCCCGCGGTTTCACCCGCACAAGTCCCGAACCCTTGGGATTTTTCGAAAGCCTTTTCTTTTCGGATTACTACATCATATAAAGATAGAACACACTCTACAAATGTCTATAGCTCTCTACTATCAGCAATGTGCGTTGATCAGTCAGACATTTTATAGATACAGATTTACTAGCCCGCCTGTTACCAGTTAATCCGATTGGGGCACATAGAACGAAAAGGGTTTTATGATTTCGAAAAATAAATATCATGCTTAAAGGGTTTCGTAGCCAACAAAAAACCTTTAGAGTTTCGTCCTGTTCTTCTGTCTGCATGAGTAACTTTGCATGAGTATGAAATCGATAACGCGGACAAAGTGTTACAATAAATAAAATCACTCACATGTGAGATGTGGTATAAAATTGTTTTTCTCGTTTACCCCACCTTGTAAGGTATCGTTAGATAGGTCTTTTTAGACACTTGGATTTTGGAAAACCCATTTTTCATTTTAGGTTTCAGTCTTCGAAATATTGATCTTTTAAGTGCTAGTTTTTTTAGGTCATATGTACCCCCTTTTAACAGCCAAATGGCTTAACTAGAATACGGCATTTCTATGTATTCACGATAGTTGTATCTATATCTATAAAACGCTTTGTCCTGACTGACTGAATGACTGATCAACGCACAGCCTAAACCGCTGATAGTAAAGGGCTGAAATTTGGAAAGTGTGTTCTCTATGTAATGTAGACATCCGATAAGAAAGGATTTTTAAAAATTCCTACGGGATCGGGACTTATGCGGGTAAACCCTCGGGACGCAGCTAGTATACAATTAAGTTAATAGAATAATTTATCACTGCTGAGCGGTCCTTCAAATATACGGGTACCTAATTGAAATGAATAGAAAGTAAAATTTTGAACAAATTCCGGTGACAATTACATACAAGTTAGTTTAGTTATAAGTTGTATAAACTTACGCTTCGCCAAGGTTACTTGTATCGCCGACTGCGAATTTAAATTAATAAATGAATAAACATCCTATTTTGAGCTTGGGTTTAAATAAAATAAGTAGTGCAGGACGTTGCATTTGAGCTAGGGTGCGATCATTGGTGTAATTCAATGCCATCGGGGTGCCGCGAACATGCCTATCTTGTGTTAGACGGTTCAATATACAAAGTTGCAAATTTTCAGCGCATGAATCTACAACGCAAATTGAATTAAAATGAAATTGTTCGTTCTTTTTCGTTAATTTTTTATATTTTTCTGTCAAAATAAAGATTTTGTCATTGTCTTACTTACTTTTTTCGCAAATACTTAAAATCAGCTGATCGATAGCTGCCATTTTGTAGCATAAAGTTATGTTGGGTTTTAAACATGAGGGTAAAGTTGTTTAATTTGACAGATATTTTAGCGTTTATAAGTAACATTTTGCCAATAATCAACTGCTATTTAATACATAAAAAGTTACGTTTTGTTCATAAGTAAGGCGGCTAGTTTACAATAATATGTGGTTGTATGTTAAATAAAAATAAAATAAATAAAAAAGTATTTATTGCCATATTATTTTACGTAAAACTAAAAACCAAACAAGCGTAGGACGGCAAAAGGAGTAAGCTCAGCATATGCTGCGAGACGTACAACCGTACATCTACACAGCGCTGGTTTTCAGCTTGCCCCTTCCTCACATTTTGTGTGTTGAAAAGGGTAGCTTTATACATGCGAAATCACAACACATAATAAGTAAAAAAAATTATAAATATTGCATGATGTTAGACACAGCGCAATTTAGCCCCAAACTAAGCACTAGGCTTGTACTATGGATACTACTATGGCTTTTACTCGTTGAATGACACTGAGTACACAAAATATAAAAAATATGTTGGTGTTTTAGCGGTGCGAAGGCGCCGGAGACTCCCGGTTCGAAGCGGGCCTCTGCCCCTCCGTGCGGCACTCCCCCTGCCGACGACGACACCTCATGCCCTCCTTCCGACGGCGATGCCACACCGGTAAGTCCATCATGCCCTTTCAGCTCCGTCTCCCCCCGCCGACGACGACACCTCATGCCCTCCTTCCGACGGCGATGCCACACCGGTAAGTCCATCATGCCCTTTCAGCTCCGTCTCCCCCCGCCGACGACGACACCTCATGCCCTCCTTCCGACGGCGATGCCACACCGGTAAGTCCATCATGCCCTTTCAGCTCCGTCTCCCCCCGCCGACGACGACACCTCATGCCCTCCTTCCGACGGCGATGCCACACCGGTAAGTCCATCATGCCCTTTCAGCTCCGTCTCCCCCCGCCGACGACGACACCTCATGCCCTCCTTCCGACGGCGATGCCACACCGGTAAGTCCATCATGCCCTTTCAGCTCCGTCTCCCCCCGCCGACGACGACACCTCATGCCCTCCTTCCGACGGCGATGCCACACCGGTAAGTCCATCATGCCCTTTCAGCTCCGTCTCCCCCCGCCGACGACGACATCTCATGCCCTCCTTCCGACGGCGATGCCACACCGGTAAGTCCTTCATGCCCTTTCAGCTACATCTGACATTCAGCGTCATCCCTAGTCCTAGAACGATGTGAGTATGTCTAGAATTTAGGCCCGAATTTGTTCTATCGGGTTCGATAAGCTGTCATTGTTGTTCAGTGAACGTTGAAGAATGGAAAACTTAGGTAATTTAAATCAGTGTCAAACTTTAGTTCTACTTTCCATGATTATATTCTGAATAATAGCAGTGTTATCTCCTACAATATAACCCTAGAACACGCCCTAAGGCTGGCTTGTGCAGCTCAGTCTACATAGTCACAGAATACATAAATATTACAAGTACAGAAGCTACACTGTTGAACGTCATTTAAATAATAGTGATTCTTGCAAAGACACATAAAGCGCAATTCAGATCATCAAGCAATACCTGTGTCCTAAAAACGGGCTTTAACAATTCTAATTCCAAATAAGTGTCAAATTTCGCGATAGGGTTGCCTATTTAAAGTTTTTTACCCGAATACGGCCAAAAGGAGGGTATGATTTTGAAGAATAAAAAAAAGTTTATATGTATTTATTTTTACTATTTCCACATCCATCCCGCGCACCATAAGCCATCCGACACCAAAACAGTCTCCACATGCTGACCCATATTAATTAGTGGGCTAGCATCATGTAGAGGGGCTATAAAATTGTTAATTCGCGTTTTGTTTTACATAATGAAATTATTTCCACGCATGTTTAAGAAAACCTAGTTAATAATTTGCCGACTTATTAGCTATAGGTTAATAAGCGTTATTTTACCTCCCAATGTTTTTTGAAGCGTGAAAAACATGAGGTTCGGATGCTTATGACTATTATTTAGGCAACCAAAAGCGATACAATATGAATGATAATAGTATAAATATGATTTAGACCTCAGTTTGTAGGGTTCCGTACCCAAAAGGTAAAAACGAGACCATATTATTGAGTCTTCGCTGCCTGTCCGTCTGACATCAGGCACATATATCTCATAAACCGTAAAAGCTAGACGGTTATAATTTTGGTATAACAGATGTGGTATTTCCGTTGGCGCTATAACAACAAATACTAAAAAAAAAAATGTCCCATACAACAAACGTGATTGTTGACATAAAAACGCAACAATACCGCGATGTATTTTTACCACTAACGCTATCTACTGATGGAGTGATAGACTTAACGTTCGTGTTGCGTTCATGGATTGGTTGGTCTAGTGTTCATTTAGGGTTCCGTATCAAATTGTGATAGAGGTACGGAAACGGATCCCTACGTGCGCGAGTCCGACTCGCACTTGGGCGGTTTTTCATTAGCGACGTGACACACGAATATTTTTTATTCACGTGAAACACAGCCCTCAAGCTCCGGTACACTAGCGAGCGAGGCGAGCTTGACAACCGGCGTACTTGCACCTAACGCGGTGCGCTTGTCGTTTTATGACAGATTGCGGAGTGGCATAGGCCTGCTATAGTCAGGATTCACAAAGGTTACAAAATGTCGTACTATCCATATACTACGATATTTATCGGTACTATACCTATTTATAAAATAATAGCTAACTTTATGTGAAAAATAGAACCTACACAAAATTCGTAATTATCTTTTCAAATTAAGTATTGCCTACAAAACTTCGCGCGCGAAGGGTTCCGTACCATTATCACAATTGTGTACGGAACCCTAAAATAAACACTGGACCACACGAAATCTGTGAACGCAACGACTGACTAACACTGAATAATAAATCGCGGTAATGTTACTTTTAACTTTTAACAATCTAGTTGGTTGTAGGGAGCCCCCATAATTATTTGTTTAGTATTTGTTGTCATAGCGGCTACAAAAATACACCATCTTTGAACATTTCAACTGTTGAACTATCACGGCTCATGAGATACAGCCTGGTGACAAACAGCGACTTTTAAAAGTCTCAGTAATAGAATCCTGTTTATACCCTTTGAGTACGGAACCCTAAAATACAACAGAAATTTACGATAAAACTGCAATGTAACCTATATGCATTGTATCTGTGTCTTATATTCTATTAGACTTTATTAGTTTTATGTTTCCTCGATGCTTCCAACTCTTCAATTATGAGTTGAAAGTCTTAAGGGCTCTCGAACGTTCCGTCAAGATTGAATTTACAGAATTAGAGTTCCGAGAATAAAGCTTTGTAAAATCTTTGTAAAAGTCTCGGCAGATAAGATCAAAACACGATATTTCTCTTTGTAGCGATACGTTGATAATTTTACGGAACAATGACTTTCATCTATAACACATGTTATTTGTACTTCTCTGACGATATGTAAATTATTACCTGTTCATTATTTCGGGCCTCATCTCGAACCTTCTCGATCGAAAACTTATGTTTTAGGAAGAAATGACATGGTTTCATTTTTAGGGTTTGGTACTTTTTACTGCATTTTTAGGATTAAAACGGGACCCTACAACTGAGACTCCGCTCTCTGTCCGTCTGTCTTTCTGTCCGTCCGTCCGTCCATCTGTTAAAATTTTCACAGACGATGTATTTCTAACCGCTATAACAACAAGTACTAAAAACAAAATAAAGCAATTTTTTAAGGGGTTCTCCCATACAAAAACGCCAGTCTCAATTCATCAGTAGCAAAAAGTGCTAGTGGTGAAAATACATCGCGGTATCATTGCGTTTTTATGTCAAAATCACATAATTATTTTTTTATCTATTTGTTGTTATAGCGGCTAAAGAAATACATCTACAGTGAAAATTTCAACTGTCTAGCTATCTCAGGTTATGTGATATAGCTTGGTGACAGACGGACAGACAAACAGCGAAGTCTCAGTAAAAGTGTTCCAATTTATGTTTTGGGTACGGAACCCTAAAATGAATTTGAATATCGAGTATTCTCAGCACAAGGAGTTTGTATCAAGTTTTTTTTCACGCAAGGAGGTTGCATTTAGATGGACGAGTAAGGGTCAATTCACACGTACCACAACCACACCACAACGACGCCACGGTCGTGGTCGGGCGTATATTTTGTATTGAAAATGAATATTACAATTCACACGTACCACATTTTGCCGTTGTTTATCGACCACCTATGTAATACGACCACATCGCAACCACATCGCGACGGCAACGCCACCACCGGCGGCGGCACCGCGGCCACATCGCTACGACATGACAGGGTCAATTCACACGTACCACAGCCACACCACATCGACATTTTGTCGGTACCACAACGTAACTGCAAAAAGTCGCTGCGACACTATTCACACGTAACCACAGCTTGACCACATTTTGTCGCTGCGACGTGGTGTGGTTGTGGTACGTGTGAATTGACCCTAAATTGTGTTCTAAATTCAAACACCAAACAGCGTGAGTAAAAGGCCTTTTTATTCACTGTTTTGCGTGAATAAAATAAGCTTTTAAGAGTGGGAATGGTATAAAGGAAATTATAACGTTCGCGTTGAGTTTACTGATTGTTTGGTCCAGTTTATATTATAGGGTTCCGTACACAATTGTGATAATGGTACAGAAACCGTTCGCGTGCGAGTCTGACTCATACTTGGCTGGTTTTTTACATATACATATGTATTTTTAACAGACTCTAAAAAAGGAGGAGGTTCTTAATCCGTATATTGTTTAGATGTATCTGTATCTGTTCACGCCGTACTTGCCGTATATGAAGTCCGATATAGATAATTCTTTGTTTGTGTGAAAGGTTAGAGTTCCGAGTTGTTCCTATATAATGGTGATGTGATGGTGATGATCTGATGAGAACCTTCAAAATGATGAGCAGAATGCAGTAAATTACTATTTTTTTGGCTTCTATTAATAGACTCGCCTTCAGCTTATACAGGGTGCTTCGACGAGGGGGTATTAAGCCGAAAGGGGGTTGTTCTAGAGGTCTAGGGGAACCACTTTTGTTCTACAAGTTTTGAGAATTCGAAGTAGTTTTCGAAAATGTTGAGTTTAAAGTTTGCATGAAAATCAGCTGTTTTTTAGAGTTTGAGGTCATTGGCCTTAAGGTGTCCTTTTATTTAGTTTGGACCACTACAATCTAAACATTAATTGCCTTTTTTTTACAAAAACAGCTGTTTTATTAGTGACACAACTTTAAAATTTTCGAAAAAAAAAGTTCGATTTTCCAAAAGTCGTAGAATAAAAGTTGTTCGCCTAGACCTCTAGAACAACCCCCTTTCGGCTTAATACCCCCTCGTCGAAACACCCTGTATAACGGATAAGTCAGTTGCACTGTGTGTACAGTAGGAGTCGTTATTTTGTCTTTTTTTTAAATTTGGGATTGATTTTTTTAATTTACCATTTAGTTACAATATCTATAGAGCCACAATCTCTAACTGACAACACTCAAAAAATGTCCGAGCGCCGTTCTATATAACTTTAAAAATGACATTTGCTCGAATTTAGACTTAATCTTACTTGCTTAACGTTCAAAGTAGCTAGAACGAAGTAAACGAAAATTCTACGCACGTGATAGCGTGCGCCGAGTTTTGGCGCGGACATTTTTTTTTCAGTTTGTGACTCTATAGGTATTGTAACTCAATGATTCTGGCTTATAAATCTTGACCAAAAATAAGTTTTCCCATATTATTTATTTTTTCAAAATTCTGTCTTTTCACCCGACTGCCGAAAGAGGGTTACCTATGTTTTTCAAGCGTAGGTATTATATGTATCCAATTTTTGCTGGTTACTCCCTGTAGCATGAACGGTTCGATGGATTTAAGCATATATGTAGATGACATCGCGGGTGTTTTTTTTAATCATAAAGGCGGAATTTGAGATTAGCTCATAAAATATGCGTATACCTCTTCTTTGAGTAGCGTTTTTGTATTCGGCTGTTTAATTCTTAATCAAGCCAATATTTATTTATTTGAAATTAAAGACATGTTTCGGTTTTAATCGCTTGGTGTTTATTACTTTCAATCCTGAAAAAGGGTCCTGGAAAGGTCTCGAAACGTTGAAACAATGCTAAAAGTAATAAACACCACGCGATTAAATCCGAAAAATGTCCTTAAATTCAATACAACATCGCAAAAACTGAAGAAAAATCTATTTATTTATTTATTTCAGACTGGCCTAGGTCCCGAAATGGGAGCCACCCCGATCCCGAGCAGCGGCCCGACGACGCCGCAAGAAGCTCGCGTCATCGTGCCACAACCTAGACCCCTCCCCATGCCGGAGTACGGGGGATTCTTTGCGTTGCTCACAGAGTTCTTGCCGGATAGTAGCCAGCCGATATCTGGCTTTCACAGGTTAGTTGAGTAAATAACGTTTTGTGGGTCTATTGTTATAAGTAATTACATACCGATTGGATTTAATACGATTAGAGTGACCCCTGACCTCCATAGTACAGGTCGCTGGAAAGGAGAACGCGCACTGAATTTTGTGCCTATTTGCAAATCAAATCGGTACAAAGATCTAATGTAATTTTGTATGGTATAGCAATTTCAGCGTACTTGTATAGTTTCAGTTCAGTAATCGCAACTGATTTCAAAATAATTCCTGTTGCCATGGATACTGTTTGTTGCCATGGCGACAAGAATTGTTTTGCAATCAAGTTGCGACTAAGGCTACGTCAGCACAGCGATTTTTTACCGCGCTTTTTTTTCTCAATTCTGTAACATATTGAATCTTACTGAAACAACTGAATTTTAAGGAACTTTAAATTGACAATTGAAACATGAAATTTTCGGATACTACTTCTAAATTCCAAAAGTCGTTGTACAAACATTTGTCCGCCTAGACGTGTAGAACAACTTATAAAAGCATCTGATCCATATACTCCAACGCTCTTTATATCTGCTATTTCAGATGCAACGTTGCCGTGATGTTGCTTTGCGACGTGGTGTTAGATGGAGTCGAACTCGATTGGTCCATCCACGTTCCCCTGATGCTTCATATAGTGTTCCTGGCCATGGACCATACTAGGTAAGTCACCTTACGGGTACAAGGTTTTCAGCGTACTGTATCACAATTTAAAGGGTCTACTGCAATAATGATGAATGTTGTTTTGTCTTTGTTTCGAGATAAATAAGTTCTAAACTTTTGAGCGTTAAAATGAACTCATATATATCATTAAGATAGCAATTTTCTTTTATTACAAAAATGATAGCATAAGTTTTTTTTCGGCAAAATACAATACATACCTACAACTGGGACGTTTATTGTTTAAGCTCTGTATGCAATTATATCAAAAGTTTTTATCGGCAATGTGGGCGATATTGATCAGTCTTTAAATAGAATGATCAACTATTTTAATCACTTAATCCACATACTTTATCTATATAAATGAAATGCTTTGTCCTGACTGACCAACTAATCAACGCTCAGTCGCTGAATGTATAAGAGCTAAAATTTGGAGAGTGTGTTCTTTATATTTGTCGTCTAGAATCAAACTCTGCCACTTTTCATAAAAAGAGAGGTTTTGATCTCCATGGATATAAACAAATATCCAACTCAACAAACTATTTATATATGAAATCAGTTCCATCATGAATTATTTGATGCTAAAATCGTGATTTTTTAATGAATCTTTTACTAATGAATTGCCGCCGCCACATCAAAATTGACCAACCAGAGAATCTGATTCTGGATGTAGCGGAGTTTGATTCTAGACGACACATATGATGGAGGCATACGATAAGAACGGGTACCACGGGTTCGGGACTTAAGCGGGTGAAACCTCGGGACACAACAATAATACTTTGACGTATGTTTGTCAAGATGGATAGTCCATCAGCACTGCCGGCAGCTTCTCCTGAACCTGCTGGTGGCAGTGGCGGCTCACCACGACCACCTCACGGTCGCCCGCACGTTGCTCGCGAGCCGCTCCGCGCACCTCGGCCTCGCCCCGCGACTGCCGCCACCGCTACACCTGAGGAACTTTACTGGTATATAGACGTTAAAAGCCACTCCGAACATCCATACGTTTTCTTAAGAATTTTACATAATTCTGCTAATATTATAAACGCGAAAGTTTGTATGTATGTATGTCTGTATGTATGTGATTTTGTTACTCTTTAACGCAAAAACTACTGAACCAATTGCGATGAAACTTGGAATGTACATAGCTGGAGACCTAGAATAACACATAGGCTACTTAGTATCCTGATATTCTCACGGGATCGGGACTTACGCGGGTGAAACCGCAGGGCGCAGCTAGTCTAGCTATATAACAGAAAGTCGTGTTAGTTACACTATTTATAACCAAAGAACAGCTGAAACGAACTAGCTACAAACAGAAGACGAGCATAGGATATTTTTTTGCCTATAAATTATTACAACATAATCGATTGATGTATAACGTGTTCATATCTTTGCAATATCCAAATTATTTAAAGTATAAATTTATATTTATTTGCCACATCATGTTTGTTATAGAATTGGATGTATATTAGCAAAACAATATTGATTGTCATGACAATTTAAATTACAAGGTTCGATTCCTGGCTAGGATAATGAATTTTAAAAATCTGTAAATGCCATTTTAGTTTGTGTCACAATAGGGACCCTATTAACCCCAGAACTTAATTTTTTGTTCTGTCTTATAATTTTGGATATCCCCCTGAAGGCCGTTCTAAATGCCTCACCCTGTATACTTATTTGATTCAGAACCGGAGGAGAAAGTGGACAAGTACCCGCAATGTGCGCACTCCCCTCGATCCCACGTGCGCTCTATCAGTTCTGACCCACAGACTACGCCGGAAGGTTACTATTTCTTTAACTTATTTAACTATATTATTTGTTTTTACATGTGATAGGCTAGCATTTGACCTCACCTCACTTGAGTCCCAAGTCTGTTCTCACAATCGTGTCTCAATGTGTAATATGACAATATTAATTGTCGTGGACTTGACATATTTTGTAGACAATTGTGGTCAAATGTGTGAAATGCACGTCAAATATGATTATTCTAACGACAGGTACGGTGTTGCAACACAATTGTGAAAGCAGACTTGGGACCCTGATAGGATGCGACGATGAGTTTGACAGTGTAACTCATTCATTTACCTGGAAGAAACCTATTCGTTCTAGACTATTTGGTCTAAAAATGTAGGTGAATGAAACTATCGACTGTCAAACCAAAAAAAAACCCTTTCGAGATTTTTCTAGTATATACTCCCGTGATTCATGCAGTATTAAACTTTTAAACAAAGAATGAAATTAAAAAAATACATTTATTCATTCAAACACGCGATTTACAAATAAGAAATAGACACAAATTAATAAAACAAACTAATTATGAAGTTGCTTAAAATTAACTAACTTACAGCCAAATACAGAAAATATATCCTGAAGAAGAGACCTGGAAAGGTCTCGAAACGTTGAGCGTTGTAACAATGCTAAAAGTAATAAAAACCACGCGATTCAAACCGAAAAATGTCTTTAATTTCAATACAACATCGCGAAAACAGAAGAAGAATCTATTTTAAATTTTAATTAATAAAAAATAAAAAAAATTAGAAGCTGCCTAATTATTTAAGTACCTCTCGTACTTAAATAATTAGGCAGCTTCTAAATTTTAAATTACTATGGGAATTATAGTTTAAGAGCTGCTTACTAGTTTAAGTGGAACTCAAATTTTGAGTAACGTTTCTGTATTCCGCCGTTAAGTTTACTCTCTTGCATTTTAAGACTGATTTACTAAAGATTTAGAGAGGTTAAGGTACGGACTTAAAAATACGCGAGCTTAATAATAATAAATAATAATAATAAATAAATTCTGTGAACAACACACAGCGCCATCTAGCCCCGTGGTAAGCGACTAAGCTTGTGTTACGGTGACTAGACAACGGATATAATACTTATATTTATTTTTCTTTTGTAAATACATACATATTATACATAGAAGGATACCCAGACCAGACACAAATATTTATTTTATAAGCATAAATACTTGCACCCGGCGGGAATCGAACCCGCAACCTCCTGCATTGCAGTCGCGCTTTCGCACGACGCGCCACAGAGGTAATCCACGCCGCGAGTGAATTTCTGTTAATGTATTTTTATTATTTATTTTCTAAACCTCTATTCTAGGTATTAAATAATACTTACTTACACTCTGTGATCTCTGTTCAGGTGAAGGCGACAACTACCCCTCTTTGCCGGTTATAGTGACCGGGGAAACGGAGCCGGAGGCGCCGGAACCGGAAACGCAGAGTCCGGCGGAACTGCCCGTCGCCGACGTCATTAAATCCCTCATACAGTTTCTAGCGAATCGACCCACGCATCTCCCACTCTGGCAATATGAGGATATTACTGCTAAAGGTAAAATAGTACTCTAGCTTTTTAGAGCATTTAGCGAAAATCAATAAACACTTTGTGCCATCGCAAATTATGTCACACTTGCCTCGGTTGACCTTATTTCATTAGTCGTTCCTCAAATAAAGTGTAACAATATGAAAAATTAGCCTAATGCAAGTCGGACTCGCACACGAAGGGTTCTGTTCTATTATCACAATTAGGTACGAAACCCTAAAATAAACACGGCAAAGCGAAATCCGTTTGCATTTATGTTATGTTTCGGGTTCATGAGATACAGCCTGGTGACAGACAGACAGTAATAGGGTCCCTTTTTACCCTTTGGGTACGGAACCCTAAAAACGACCGTCATTACTCCGTTGCTAACTGCATTACATTTTCAGCCCTATTTTGTTACGTTTATCGTAAAAATGAAACGACTACGTTTGTGCGGTAAAGAGTAGGTATAGACTTTCCTCTTTTTTTCGGGAAAATATAAAACTTTCATGAGGACACACAAAATGTAATTTTAATTTAATTCTCGCAACATTTTCCGGTAGAGATCAATGTGTTTCACAAAGTTTTCGTTTCGATTCCAGTGTGGTCGCTGCGTAGTTGCCAACAGATGTCGACACTGTTGCGACACGTTTTGCGCGTATTCCGCGAGTCTCTGCCTCACGCGCTCATCTCGGAGCGTTGGGCTCAGACTGCGCTGCAACTGGGCCTTTCCTGCCCTTCTAGGCATTATGCTGGCAGATCTTTGCAGGTAAATATTGTCTAGTCAAGTGGTCTTAGTCTTATCGGGTATTATTATTTTCTAACCTCTACGTTTCAACCATTCATCTTACCGTGATCTTGGTCGCGAGGAGACTGGATTCCTCCGACCTAGACCATTATAACATGGTTGGAACGTCAAGGTAAGAAAATAATAATACGATAGACCAGGATCTCAAGTCTGCTCTCACAATCGTGTCTCAATAGAGTGTCAATAGAATAGTATTTGTCATATTTGTCAAGTATTTAATTGACACATTTGGTTGACAAAATATTTCGTTATTCGTTTCTTATTGCTCTAGGCAGTTCTACTAGAAAGTGAGCTCGAGTGGTCTAATTGAAATAGAGGTTTCAGACCCAAAGACGCGAGACCGAACCTCGATACGAGTGAATTTCAAAAATGCTGACGTAAAAAGTCTCCTTCAAAAATATTTCTAGTAGAACTGTGGTCACATATGACAATTATTATTATGATTCTATCGACATTCTATTGAAACATGTTTGTGAGAGCAGACTTGAGCCACAGTACACATAAGGAACAGTATGGAAACTAAGCCTATTTCACAAAATAAATACCTACTGTCATTGAAGCGATAGGGTTGTCACCTCATTGTTTTTATTATTAAACATATTGTATTCCTTCTATGTACTGTGCTTGAGCAGACAGGTAACTTAACTTTACGTAACTTTAATTATAATGTATGCTATTGGCAGGTGTTCAGGTTCATAGGCGTGGCAATGACAGGGCGGATGGTGTCCGACATTCTGTCGCGTTTGGTCGAGACTGTGGCGGAGCAAGGCGAAGACATGCAGGTAAACAATTACTTTCTTAGAAACTATTGATCCTAGGCTAGACTCTCTTCGCGGGTGAATGATTAAAGATGTATTTCTCCCTAAAGATATTTTTAGAAATCTTATGATATAGCGCCGCCCACGTTTTCCTTTCCGAGAACTTCTTTCTTTCTACACCGAGAACTTAGTCTATAAATAAACTTATAAGGCGCGCTTAGCGAATTTCCGACAATTTCACCGGAAACAAATAAAATAAAAAGTTAAATTGAAATAGAAATAGAAATTGTATTTATTTGTATAAAGTACCTTTTAGTTTCTGGTATGGCTGTCTCTCTATGTATGTATTTACAAAAGTGAAATAAATATAAGTATTACATTTGTTACCTATGGTACCGTAACACAAGCATAGTAGCTTATCATGTGGATAGATGGCGCTGTGTGCTATTCAAAGAATGTATTTATTTATATATCGTTTTCCTTAACCAGGGTTACGTAACCGAGCTACTGTTGACGTTAGAGGCCGCCGTCGACTCATTGGAGTCTAACTTTAGACCTCTGGACTACATGCGAGATATATTCAAGTCGACGCCCAATTTGAATAACAAGGAAGGCTCGCAGAACAATACTAGTGCATTCAATGCTGGTGAGATATTATTTTATCATATTTGTTATATAACATGTTTTTTCTATATCACCCGTATTTGTATAAATACGGGTGAAAAAAATGTACCCATTGTACCTATTCTAAAATTAGCTGTAGTTTTTTGTTTTTGTAATGTGTTTTGTAAATGTTTGGTGCAATAAAGTTTTTATCTATCTAGGTAGATAAGACAGATAAAAACGTCTATCTATAATAAAGTTTTTTTTAAGTTTTTTAAAGTCGATAACGTTTTTATCTATCAAAAACACATTACGAAAACAAAAACTTACAGCTAATTTTAGAATAGGTACAATCGGTGGCCTTATCGCTAAAAGCGATCTCTTCCAGGCAACCTTTACGACCCATAGACGAATCGAGGAGTTACCCTGGCTAATTAAAATGTCTGTTACATTTTCGCAGACGTTGAAAACCACTGACAAGTACGAGACAAATGCATTACCTAGCTAAAGTAAATACTCGACTTGTCTATGAATACGGATGTATGTTTTTGAGAACCCACAAAACACACTAATGAGAACTAAAATTGAGATACTTGTCATTGTAGGTCGAAAACCTATATTGTACGTCCCATTGACCTTGAACCATAAAATTTAGTAAATAGCAAATAGGTCTTACTGCACAAGTAGAGAAATAAACAAAAAAATTAAGAAAAGTTTAAAAATAAATGGTGTCCTCATAGAAAATTAAACGAAACCTGTGTACGTAGGCCTTTAAGTCGAATGTTAGCCTAGATATTTATTATTTAAATTGCTAGCCTGCAATTACAGAGCTACCGCCGAAGGTTTCGTACCTATATACAGTCGTATGTATTATTGTGCCGGCCTTCCACTGCGAGCGGAGCGGAGTTAAAAATGTGTCAGTTCAACATTTAACGGTTGTTTTCATAGTCATCCAACTTAAATTGAATGTCAAACTGACACATTAATGGCTCCGCCCCGCTCGCGGTGGAAGGCCGGCATTAGTGTTTCGTAGTCAAAAATAAAACCCCTTTGGCCAGACGCAGTTTGGTTACGTTTTTGTCCAAATTTCATTCGTACGCTAACTGCATACGAATCAGTATACGCACGACTAATTCGTATGCAGTCTGCCCGCTTTCATAGTACTTGACAGGTTGGGATTGTTTAAACGTCTCTGTACGTTAGCGCACGAATGAAATTCGGACGAAACGTATCCGAAGTGCGCAGGGCCTTGTCCGTCTGTCCGCGACTTAGATCAGAGACGCTTAGTATTTTGCATGAGTTTACATACTGATTACGCCGAGAAAGTAGTACAATAAAAAAAAAACTTTTTAGGGTTTCCTAAAAAAAACTTTCCTTATCGCGCGTGGCGAAAGGAGGCTAGACGGGAAAAAATAAGACCAAAAGTTGTAACGACACTTTTCGAAACGCTTTTCGATCAGAAGGAACTTCGTTGCATCCGGGTGTCCCGTGACACCTCTCAAGGTTTTTTTTCTATACATTACGCCAATATATTTAACATAGGCTATTTTTAATCCCGATATTCCCACGGGGTCGGGAGTTACGCGGGTGAAACCGCGGGACGCAGCTAGTACCACATAATTTAATACTTTGTATCATTATTCCTTAAACACCTAATATATTGTACATAGGTAAGCGTTCTCCAGGCGTGTGCGTGGGGTGTGTGTCGAACCACACGCGAAGCACTTCGTACTCTGTCTCGTACTGCGTGCGGAAGAACAACCAACCGCCATCTAGTGCTGAAAAACAACAACATGGTAAGTTGGTTACTTGATATGTACTATCAACAACAAAAGTAAATTTAGATTCACTTAATAAAGATACCTACGACTTTATTGTTAATTGTTACCTACCTTCTACCTTTCGTCTGCTTTCATGTGAATTTAAATACACAGTAATTGTCACACATTTGATATTTATGGATATACCTATATCAATAAGCATATTATAATGCTTATTCCACGCTCGGCGATCGGTTCAAACGAATCTTTCGGCTAACTGGGTAGCCACTTTTGTTGCTGATAGTACCTGTTTCCTTATGTTTTCGTGATGTTCACTCATTATTAGTCTAAGGCTTGATTCGGACAAACTAGAATAAGCAATGAATAACAATTCTCCTCATTCATCGTAACTTTTTTTTAATATACAGCTCGAGAATCTCTTGAACAAAAGGCAATTTATGCGGAGAATTGCTATTCGTTGCTTATTCCGGTTTGGTCGAATCGAGCCTAAAACGCAAAAAATCTAACTGGTAGATTACCTAAATCTAGGTTAGTTTTACTTTCAAAATGCCTGAAATGCATTGTGTCTTCTTTGTAAATTACCAATATAATTATTATAATTATAATTACCAAATTATGTGTACATTTCTTGCTTTTCAAGAAATGCTTTCAAAAGTCTAGACACTCGTATTTGTTAATTGTAAGTAATTACTTGTCTAATCATTTAGATTCGTCTATAAATACGGGTGTTAGTATTCGAACCCGATCGAAGCAAATCTGGTTCGGATTGCCAGTATAGTCGGGAGTTCGAGTCCCGCAAACACTAAAAATTTTGAAAGCATCAAAAGCAGTATTGCAGTAAAAACTGAAGTGAAGAAAAAATGTTTAAATGTACACTTCTTTGTATAGACACCTATAATATGTATTCGTGTGTTGGTAGCGGATCGGTCGCGGGGGGTCTGCAGCGAGGCATCAAAGGGTGCGTGTTCGAATCTCTGCCGCTCAAGATCGGCGCAATCACTGAAACTGCTTGGAGATACTGCTACGCAGGTAAACAAATCTCGCGCAATAATTTGCTTATTTCCTTTGACGACCTCAGTGGCGCGTCGGGGGAACGCCCGACTGCAATGCTGGAGGTTGCGGGTTCGATTCCCGCCGGTTGCAAGTATTTATGCTTAAAAATACATATTTGTGTCTGGTCTGGGTGTTTTCTATGTATCATATGTATGTATTTAATTTAAAAAAAAAAAAAGTGTAATATGTAGTATATCCGTTGTCTAGTCCCATAGTACAAGCCTAGTGCTTAGTCTTTGGCTAGATTGCGCTGTCTGTAACGTCGTGCAATATATATTTATTTATTTAATAAATACTTTCTTTTGTCAGCTTCACTCTTCAATATTCGTTGGGGAAAAGTTCTGAACCGACGAGCATTTAATTCAGAACTTTTTTAAGGTTACTTGCAAGTTTAAGTTTCAAATACACGACGATACTGAGACTTTACCTAAAAACAGACCACAGCTATAGCACACATGCATGAATTGTTTTATATGTGTGCTGTAGGTGTGTATTTGAAGCTTTACTGAATACATTTCGCCACTAATTCACGGCTGTGCATTGATCTGTTAGTCAGTCAGAACAATACATTTTATAATTATTATAATATTTATTTGGCATAAACATAGGTTGTTACATTTAATACTGGTTGCAATTGAATATAATATGATTATTATACCAACACTAGAAGTTAACAGTACAAACAAACCGAATGGAGAATATCATGAATATACGAACGTTAGTTAAATAAGTAGATTAAATCAGCACATAAACCCGACTGGTACCTAAGGCAAGTCAGAGCCATTGCGACAGACAGATGCGGTTTGAAGGCAGTGTTTGCCTTCAAACCGCATTTCAGCTTCATTGAAAACTTAATTAAGACTGCTTCACTCTGTTCCGAGTTCCCGACACGAACTTGATGTTATTACGTTTTCTTAACGTCATTACGGAACCATAAAGTTTAATGGTGCTACTTTGCCGAACTATAACTAGATGAGGTCAAGTTACTACTATTTTAGAATCCAACAAAAATGTTTCTTTTGTTTTTATTGCTCAAGGCTTAATATTCTTCACCAAACCGAGCCGTAGTCGGTAAACAAAATAGGGAGGAAGCATAATCGTTAATTCACCGTGCCACGTGGGCGACGTGGGTGTCGCGCAGTGGTTAGCGCACTCGCCCGGCAAGCGAAGGGGCACAGTTTCGAATCCAGTCATGGGAGAATTTTTGATGATGTGTTTCTCCTTGTAAAATATTTCAAGTAAAAATGCTTTTGTTTAAGAAGTCAATGTTGCTGAGCTGGGACTTGAGCGGCAACTCTGTCACCTACGGTGATATAAATTTTAAACTGTAAATCGTTCTAGCCATGTTTTGCTTTTCAGCATGAAAAATTTTAATAGATAGATAGATAAAAACTTCATTGTACCAAATTATAAGAAAGGTACAAAGGGCGGCTTATCGCTAAAAGCGGTCTCTTCCAGGCAACCTTTTAGATATAGATTGACTGGTTTTTTTTTTTCAGGATGACAAACTAACTATCCTGGCAACTCTGTTCTGGGTGGGGGCATCACTGCTCGAGTCTGATTACGAACACGAGTTTCTGTTGGGGGTTCGACTCCTGGCGAGGGTGATGGCCCGACTCCCACTTGACCGGCCCGATGTCAGAGAAAGACTGGACAGGACTCAAGCGCATACCTCTCCTTCGCTACACTCTTTACTATTGAAAGTGAGTATTTATAGTTCTTAATATTTACTTGTCTTTCTTTACAGCATGTGAAATTTCACATGTAGGCTTCGATCCTATATAAACTATAGATACACGGTACCATACAAAATCGAAATCAAAAATCGGCACTACTTCAACGCTTACTTATACGGACATAGTACAGTTTAATGTAAACCTTAATCACTGGGCAATAAGGTTGTAAAACACTTATGCACGACTGACAGCGAAACAAGGCATATCGGCTGAAGTATGCCTTGTTTTGACGGCTCCATTTCTAGAGCGGCGACCGTGCATCTATAGTTTATATATGATCGAAGCATGTAGATACAATAAAATATTTAATTTGACAATTAGTTAATTTGTTTTTGTCAATTTTACGGAAATGGTAAAAAAACAACAATAAAAAACCTTGGGTCTCAAGTCTGGTTTAACAATCGTGTTTCAATAGAGTGTCGATAGATTAGTAATCTTCTTCTTCTTTTATCTTTCTTATATATAAAAATGAAACCCGTTCCGTTGTCACGACATCACGCGTGAACGGCTGGACCGATTTCGATAATTCTTTTTTTGTTGTGTTTGCTATTGTCAGGAGAAGGTTCTTATGAAAGAAAAAATGCTAAACCGATTTTGATGAATTTTTTTTTTTTTATACTAAACGACAGGACAACGTCTGTCGGGTCAGCTAGTCTATATATATAAAAATGAAACCCGTTTTCCGTTGTCACGACATAGCATGAAAACGGCTTGACCGATTTGGCTGTTTTTTTTTTGTAGTTTTCTAATACTCTGTACAAGGTTCTTACGGAAAAAAATATTAAGAAAATCTCTCAGAAAGACTCAGAAAGGCGGTACGAAGTTCGCCGGGTCAGCTAGTTGTCATATAGTAATTGTCACGTTGAAGGAAAACATCGTGAGGAAAAAACCGACATGTCCTAGGATTCACCACGGTCCGAAGACATGGGACATTCCCCAATCCGGAGTAGGCTCCCGTGGCGTCTTGCTGCCTTCCTTCTATAAGAGGGGGTTTGCCTTGCAGTGGGACAAACTAGCCTATATTTATTTATTTAATTAAATAATAAATTGATTGATCTGCTGCACGTTCAAGTAATAAAAATCGAATTAATTGTGTCAACAATTTTTACAAAAATCGATTGATAATTTTCTAATTTTATTTATATAATTTTTTTAAATTTTTAAATGTCGAGATGTGGTTTCGGAACGCGCCCTCCGATGAGAAGAAACCACAAGAAACTCATGCGTTTGTTTTGATCATGTGTTGTATTTACATAACAAATCAATAAGGACTTACCTATAATTATAGACCCCAGGGTACCGACATAGAAATAAAGTGTTTGTATTGTTGCAGGGCTGCACCCACCCGAATACGTACGAGCCTGTAGTGGGTGTCCTAGCCGATATGATACCTCTGCTGGAGCTGCCGGTGATCGACCCCACACAGTCGTTGGCCTTCCCAATGACAGTCGTGGCCCTCTTGCCTTACATGCTGCTTTATTATGAGGACGCCAACGAACTGTGTGTGAGGGCTGCTTGTCATATTGCGCAGGTTAGTTTTGAAACTTAAAATACACCCTTACGATCATTGAGTTACAATACCTATAGAGTCACGAACTGAAAAAAAAATGTTCGCGCCAAAACTCGGCGCCCGCTGTCATGTGCGCAGAGTTTTTGTTTACTTGGTTCGAGAGACTTTGAACGTTATGCAATAGGATAAAGTCTAAATTCGAGCAAATGTCATTTTAAAAGGTATGTAGAACGGCGTTCGGACATTTTTTGATTGTTGTCAGTTAGAGATTGTGGCTCTTTAGGTATTGTAACTCAATGGTTACGATCTATACTTTGAAGGCCTCTGTGGCGCGTCGGGCGAAAACCTGACTGCAATGCAGAAGGTTGCGGGTTCGATATTTGTTTTTGGTCTGGGTATTTTTATCTTTTTGTTTTCTTTTTTAACGGTAATTTTTCAAATCGGACCAGCGGTTCCTGAGATTAGCGCGTTCAAACAAACAAATTCTTCAGCTTTATAATATTAATATACACGGTGCTCCGAGGAGGGGGTATTAAGCCGAAAGGAGGTTGTTCTAGAGGTCTAGGCGAACAACTTTTGTTCTACAAGTTTTGGAAATTCGAAGTAGTTTTCGAAAATTTTGAGTCTAAAGTTTGCATGAAAATCAGCTGTTTTTTAGAGTTTAAGGTCATTGGCCTTAAGGTGCCCTTTTATTTAGTTTGGACCACTACAATCTAAACATTAATTGCCTTTTCTTTTACAAAAACAGCTGTTTTATTAGTGACACAGTTTTAAAATTTTCGAAAAAAAAAGTTCAATTTTCCAAAAGTCGTAGAATAAAAGTTGTTCGCCTAGAACTCTAGAACAACCCCCTTTCGGCTTAATACCCGTTATATAATATAAAATATAATATCCGTTGTCTAGTACCCATAGTACAAGCTTTTAGTGCTTAGTGTGGGGCTAGATTGCGTTGTGTGTTATGTCCTGCAATATTAATTTATTTAAACTGAGTTTTTTTTGTCCAGTTCACATCGGAGAAGAGCAAGAAATTGGAGAACTTAGGCACCGTGATGACGTTGTATTCGAGACGGACGTTTAGCAAGGAAAGCTTCCAGTGGACTAAATGCGTCGTCAAGTACTTATGGGATACATACTCGCATCTTTCGCTGCAGATGTTAGCGTTTCTAGTTGAAATATTAGAGAAGGTATGTAACAACTTGTACAGTCAGATTACCAATGAAGTATACAGGACGCATGATAATTTTGCATGCTGTATACTTAATTGGTGATCTGACTGTACTATCCTTTATGGTGTGTCGTGCGAATGCCTGACTGCAATGCAGACGGTTGCTGGTTCGATTCTTGTCGAGAGCAGATATTTCTGCTTAAGAAATACTTATTTGTTTCTGGTCTGGGTGTATAATATGTATGTACCTATATACAAAAGAAAACTAAATAATGCGTATTATATCCGTTGCCAGTCTCCGTAACACAAACTTAGTAGTTTACCACGGGGCTAGATGGCGCTGTGTAATGTTTTTTTAACATTATTTATTTATTTAACTTTGAAATCTTCTTAATTTTATTGCTCTAACTTTCTAATCTAAATTCTTAATTCTAATTTAATCTATAACCCTATTTCAAATACTAAGATCAAAAATGTAAACATAAAATCCGTACGTTTATCTAGATGTGACCTCTTTATCTACTTTCTCCTTTAAAATTTACAGTTCTTTGTTTACATTATTGATCTAAGTTTCTCTATGCAACGTGAGCAACTTTATCAGGTCACAATGAATTATTTTTTCAAGCAGAAATTCATCACGAAAAATTCTTCAGTAACAGGATTCGAACCTATGCCTTTCGCTTGGCGATACAGGTTACGATGGCTAAAACCAGTGGTTTGTCTATTACACAGGGCGCGTCGAATCTCCAGCCCGCGGTCCTGTCGATACTCCACTGTATGTTGTACTACGTCGAGTTGAACGCGCAACCAGTGAATGCCGACCTTCTTAGAGCGGTCGCCAAGTTTATTGACGTAAGTTATCGTAAACACAACATATTTTTTAACATTTACAATTCGTTGGGATCGGTGTTCCGAGAAGGGGGTATTAAGACGAAAGGGGGTTGTTCTAGACGTCTAGGCGAACAACTTTTCTACTACAACTTTTAGAAATTCAAAGTAGTTTTCGAAAATTTTGAGTTTAAAGTTTGCATGAAAGTCAGCTGTTTTTTAGAGTTTGAGGTCATTTGCCTTAAGGTGCCCTTTTATTTAGTTTGGACCACTGAAATCTTAACATTATTTGCCTTTTTTTACAAAAAACAGCTGTTTTTTTCAGTGTTACTTTAAATTTTCGAAAAAAAAAGTTTGTTTTTCCAAGAGTCGTAGAACAAAAGTTGGTCGCCTAGACCTCTAGAACAAACCCCTTTCCGCTTAATACCCCCTCCTCAGAACACCCTGTATATTAAAGGAAAAAATCATCTTCAAAAATTCACCCGCGGCGAGGATTGAACTCGCGTCATTGGATCTATAATACCCCAACAACATCTGTTAAAAAAATCTAGTAAAACTGCGGAGAGCAATGAAAGCAAAAATGCGGAATATATTTTCTGCTTTTTTTTCCCGACCGAAGAAGGGTTATTTATGTGTGTTCCCCGATTACTCGAAGACGGCTAGACCGAATTTACCATGGCTACATTTGTTTTTAATGGAGCTCGATGTTTCTATCGAGCTCCATTAAAAAACAATAAGGCGAAAGCCAGTAATTTCTACTGGCTTGTTCACAAGACAGCTATGACAGCCAAGCCGTTTCGTGAACAAGTCAGTTGAAATTACTGGCAAAACATCAAACTCCGATAAAAACCAATTAAAAACATGTTAAATACTCCGTTACTTAATCATATTTGTATAACCAACCATGTACGTTTTAAATCGTATAAAAAAACTATTTACTATACTGATGAACATGACGGAGGATAGACTCTCACTCGCTATCCTTGTCACAATACTAAATGTTTTACGTATAATTGCAGCAAGACGGCAACAACTACAAGGAAGCGATGAAGATACTGAAGTTGGTGGTGACGAGGTGTTCGACGCTGGTCGTCCCGCCGCATTGGGATACACACGCCTCTTCCATTCTCGACACTGAACTGCACGGGAAAAAGGTACCTCCTAGACTTCGTTTTTTTATTGGAGACTATGATTTGACACATTTTTCTGAAGAATAAATGTCAAATACAAAGAACCAAAAGTCTGAAATTAAAAATAATCAGTTTCCGTACTATTTACATAAATAATATATATATATATATATGCGACGAATTAAGAACCTCCTCCTTTTTTTGAAAGTCGGTTAAATATGCTTTTGTTCCAAAAATCAATTAACTATTCACGATAGAGTTTCCATACAAGGTTCATCCTTTGACTGCTGTAAACGCAGATGCACAACACTATCGATCAATAATATACAATAATCGATACAATAATATAGGCTGTTTATTTTTTTTGCAAAAAAAACAAGGTTCGTTTCCTAGCTAGAATCTAAATAAGCCATTTTTGTTTCTGTCAAAATCGGGTACGCAACTCCTTTCAGCATTTTTCGCTATCTGTTATAGTTTAGGATATCCCCCTAATGCCGGCTTTCCACTGCGAACGGAGCGGAGTCATTAATGTGTCAGTTCAACATACAGCGGTTGTTTTCATAGTCATACAACTCTATCGCGCTATGAAAACAATCGTTGGATGTTAAACTTGACACATTTTTAACTCCGCTCCGCTCGCAGTGGAAAGCCGGCATAAAGGTCGATTGAAATATTTCACCCTGTAAATTGTTCCATAGGAGTTGCCAGGACGCACAATGGACTTCACGTTCGACTTGTCCCAAACGCCGGTGATCGGACGCAAGTACCTGCCGAAGAGTGGAAGTCAGCCGCCGACGGGACCGAGCTCCTTGTCCAATGCCTCGTCAGTTACACCCGACAAGGGTAAGAAACCCTTCCAGTTTTGACAGTAACGCGTTGAAGAAATGTGTTACATTGATTTTATTTTGTTTTTAGTTATTTGTTGAAATAGCGGCTACATAAATACATTTTCTGTGAAAATTTCAACTGTCTAGCTATTACGGTTCATGAGATACAGCCTAGTGACAGACGAACAGACAGCGGAGTCTCAGTTATAGGGTCCTGTTTTTACCCTTTGTGTACAAAACCTTAAAAATATATCCAATGTATTTATTGACAACCTCTGTGGCGCATCGGGGGAAGGCCCAAATGCAATGCAGGAGGGTGCGGCTTCAATTTCCGCCAGGTGCAAAAATGCTTAAAAATAAAATATTCGTTTCTAGTCTGGGTGTTCTATTCTATTCTATCCTAGTGCTCAGTTTGGGGGTACATTGCGCTGTGTGTATCGTCGTACAATATTTATTTATTTATGGTTATAAAGGCGGGTCATCGACGTCTGGGTCGGCGTCGACCGTGCTAGGTCAAGACGGTGTCGCGGCGAGTACATCGCATCCTCAGAACGCAGCCTCGCCGCGCCGCTCGCTCTCGCTCTCGCCCGCGGACGCGCTCGCTTCCGGGTGGAAGAGGCCTTGGATGTCGCAGGTATGCACTCATACTTGTTGTTCTTCTTCTTTTCGTATGTAGTGTAGTGTGACTAAGTGTTAGAGTTGTCAGATCGCCTTAAGGCCTCTAACGTTGAACTAACGACTGCTATCTGAGATAACAACCGGGATCAGCTTCTTGACGTGCTTTGATCATAGGAGTGAGAGAAAATGATTTTTTGCCACACAAATCGGTCATCCATCTGAGTAATGACCGCGCTAAGCGTTGCTTAACCAGGCATTTAAGATCGGCAGCTAGACTATTAAATAACCTTTTTAATCTTCCGTACCTCAAAAAAAATCACGTCACAAAAAATATACGTTTGTTGTATGGGAGCCTAACATAAATATTCATTTTGTTTTTAGTTTTTTAATGCAACAGAAATACATCATATTTCACAATTTAAACAGTTTAGCTTACACAGGTCATGAAATACAACGTTACGACAGACAGACAGACAAGAGAAATATAGTTTTTTTTTTTAAATTACTCTATTTATCTTCACCTAAAAAGTACCTCAATTTTAGCAGCTTTTTAGAAATGTACGCAAGCAACAATACGATCATGATACGATTCATATTTGTTACAGAGTCGCGTCCGAGAGTGTCTCGTCAATCTCCTCACGACTTGCGGTCAGAGAGTCGGTCTACCAAAGAGCCCATCTGTAAGTTGAACCCTATTCACATTTACATAGAATTCATAATTCAATTACAATAAATAAGTTCTTACACCATAGAAATAACGGAAAACATTTATCTCGGATTTGAATATGAGGTTTTAAGACTGTACCGTAACACGATGTAAGGAAACAGGCTTACACCACTAAACGTCGTGCTAAATAATGTATTGGTATGCAAACTGTGACAAATTATATATTTGCACAAACCTTACAAAGTACAGTCAAAATAAATATTAATCCAGCGGCGTCTGTTCAACAAACGGTCTGCGCTATTCCGCTAAATCGCTCTGTGTCTCAATGGAATGGCAATAGTAATGTTAAGACATATTACCCATAAAGGATTGAGTACGTACAAATTTGCGTTATTGAATATTAGACTCTTAGTTCTTTTAATAAAACCTATATTCCTTTGATATGAGCATCAATAAAATGCTTGCCGGGTGTGAGTTACCAACCAGAGGTGGTTGTCTCGTTCTCACTATTGCCATTACGATATTCCGTTTATTAATGGTAAGATATTATTTAGCGAGCGAAAACTGTTTGACCCATGTCTAAGTTATCGGAACAGTGTAGTTGGGGAAGAGTTTAATTGTCAATGAACTCAATCCTGTGTAGTAATGTATCGATGGTAGTTACCATGGTTACCTATCAAAATCTAACCTTTCAAGAGTTTTGACAACTATCGAGACTCCATTGAGACACGATTGTGCGAGCAGACTCGCGAGCCAGTAGGTATTGATTGTAGCAAGCCTAATACAGTTATGTTTTTACCCATCGCTGCGTATAGGATGATTTAATTACCACTTTATGTTCGAAGGTAACTCGCCTATAATTACGTGTAAAACGCTTTGCACTACGCTCACAGAGATGCTAGTCCACCCGCATCTCACCACTAAACTATCAATAGTACTAATACAGTGCTAGTCATTTTCACACCCACACAAAAATAGAGGATAAAAATAGTTACCTGTATTATTCCAGGTATCAGACTAAGTTCAGTTTAATCGCAATTTGTTCGAGCGTAAACATACGTACACGCAAAGTTTTGACACAAAATTATTAGAGGATAGAAATAGGTGACAATATGTGTGGTTCCCTATCTTACTTCGGAAGCCGCGACATCTCGTAACGGAGTCATACACTGATACGCTCGAGTTCTCGATTCAATGTCGAATTTTAATCTTGATCTAAGTCGAATAATGATCGCGTTCATAAATAAACTTGGCAGATTATTCGACAAAATCTATATGTTTGAATTTGTTACGATTTCAATGTCTATTTATGCTTACGTTAATTACAAATGGTATAGGTACATCAGAATCTGATGGCAAATAGGATTTATAATCATTTTATACAGCAACCCTTGGGTAATCGGATTATACCATCTTGAAACTTCAATATATACAACGTTTTCGATACGTTTTTCATACATTGTTTATCAAAACTTGTAAAGCGTACAAATGACATGATCATTAATTCATAACAGATGAAAATCTCCAGTTCAGTTTTCTCAAATATAGTTAAAGACAAACCCTGATTGCAAATGAATTAAATAAAGGTTTATGATATTTGACTAAAGAAAAGTAACAAAAGACCAGACTTTAGAACATTTTAATAAATGATAAAATTATCATTTCTTAAAAGAAAATGGGTTGTAGTTGAATGTAATGACTAATGATCGAGGTGGATCGCTCATATCAGTGTACCGCTTTCCGTATCGCGACCTCAGTACTAACATGCAGATATTCTCAACTACTGCTTACTTGCTTACCGTCGCGCTCGAAAACGTCCCTATGTGAAACATCTCTCACATTTCTGTTAAATGAAGCTACAAAACAATAACACTCGTATTTTTATAATCAATTCTAAGTAATTACTTGTCCAAGTAGTGTGTATGTCACATTTTCAGAGACAGGGCATTGCTTAGCCAAAGTAATCACTCGGATTCGTCTATAAATACGGGTGTAAGGCTCACTTGCACATCAATCTTAATTGGATTAACTAACTAGCCCGGATTAGCTAGTCTTGAGCAATGACTATTATCACTAGACAGCGTTATGTGATGTGCACAGAATTTATAAAACAAATTACGAACATTATGTAGATAAGTAAAAAAACAACATCAACATAAAGAACGTAATTATTTTTTAAACATTATTGTAACTAAACTAAACAACAACAACACTTACAGGTAATACTTAATTTGAAAAAAAAATATGATTTTTATGTAAATGCTACTTTATGAAGTTTTCACGTAAAGTTCGCTATTTTTTTTAAATAACTCTACGCATAAATGTCGTATATGTTTTTTCATGAATGTTCAGACATTTTGAATTCACCTTTGCTAATCCGGATCATTTAGTTCGATGTAACTGTGCAAGCCAGCCTTAGAGTTTTGCTAAAGAACGCTTCTGAGTACGTCCGTAATCCATGTACACGTTAACTGTTACGTTGCTAAGCTACAAATATTAACAAAAAATATTATATGCTATAAATCAGTGTACATAATTTAAATTAGTACACAAAGGTAAGTATCGGACAAAGGTGTCCAATCAATTCTACAGTTAATCTCGAACTTCTTACTGTACAAACGGCTGACCGTGAAAGCTCACCTTCAAAGCACATCATAATACACGTAAGATAAAGGCTGTCAATCCACACGTTGAAATGTTTTATTCTCTTCAACTGCAACTTCTAATTCTCTTCTTCTTACACATAATAAATTCACAAGTATACTCTTATGTATGTAGATCACACTCACACACGTTATTAACTTGTTTTAAAACATTTTTTGTTATCTTTTTAATCATTTTATATCCTTTGAGGATTCCAAGTATTTCATGAAGGTCTAGTACCACAGTTTGCTTAATAGTTGGTGCGCCACGCGGCGCTCTACTATGCTAGTACCTAAACTTTCCTCCGAACGATTCAATTTGACTTTTTTTTGTAGGTAATAGAAGTAGGTACAATATATCAATATAAAAAATTCAAGTAATTTCTTAGAAATAAGTCAAATGTTTGTAATTTTCATAATTATGCTAAAGTGCTGAAAAAAACATTGTACCTATTAACCAAAAAAATGCACAGTATTATAAGGCTGGATTGCACAGCTAGATCGAACTAAATAATCCGGATTAGCTAAAACGAAATAGCAGACCATAATTCTATTTTTAAGTTATGTATCACCGTTGAGCGTCGTATATCATGTATGCTCAATTATACCTATTCCTGACTAGTTAGTTAATTTGATCTAAATAGGTGTGCAAGTGAGCCGTCCACTTTATACAAACATACAATCGTAAAGCAGAAATCGACAACCATTTTCGAGCAAAATCCGCCCATATTTCAAAGACACTTCTTGCTTTCTTTTGTATAAATAGCCAATAATGTTTCAGGTGATATTTAGCCAAAGTTCCGAGTTGCTCGAACGCGAGTCTTCGATGGCATCCTCCTTGGAAGAGGTGTCAGGAACGCCGGGGAACGAACCTTCAGGAGGCGCGCCGCCCACAGACCACTTCGGAGTGTTTAAGGATTTTGACTTCTTAGAGTACGAAAGCGAGAGCATTGAGGTAATTTTTCTTTCTATATACGATAGATGAGCGTTTGATCACTATCTCACCTGGTAAGTGATGATATGGTCTAAGATGAAACATCTTACCATCACTATCATAGTGGTCAAACGCTGGCTAATACGTTAAATATCTAAAAAAAAAACATTTTTTTTGTTGTTCTTACAGTTTTTGTAGTTACGTATAAGGAGTATTATCCGCGAGCGATGAGAATGGGATGCGACCTATTGGAACTTTTGGAACAACGCAAGTTTGCTGTAGCGACGGCAAGCATAATTGCATATGCTTTTGTCATTTTTGATTTACATTGACAAGGTTCCATTCCATAATCTCATTGGCATCGCTCACTGATTAAATGTACTCGAGCTATGAACCTAACCTATCCTAACCTAACTTGTGTTTCTCCCAGGGCGAGAGCTCCGACAACTTCAACTGGGGCGTCCGCCGGCGACTGCCTCACGAGCAGCGCGACCCGCCAGTGCCCGAGCAAAGCCCGCCGCGACACACCCCCGCACCTGATTCCATACACTCCAAGCCGGTACGTATTCTCATCATCTTCCACTGCTCCAGGAAAAGGACCTAACCTGACAACGGTCCACCGGTCCACCATATAGGCGCGTTATTACCGGTCGATAAATTTCATCTAAATTCACATTATTTACTTTAATCATGTGATAATAGTAATACGTTTGTAAAATAAAATAACATTTGCATACAAAGTTAAAAAAGTTCTAGTAAAATATGTTGGAAATATATTTATGTGACATCTCTGTAACCATATTTCGAGCAAATAAATAGCATTCATTCATTCATTTATTGACGGCCTCTGTGGCTCCTGGCTGCAACGCACAACGTTTCGGGTACGATTCCCGCCGGGGACAATTATTTATACTGGCTATCAATGTTCTGGTTCTGGGTGTGTTTAAATGTATCATATGTATGTATATACAACAACAAAACTATAATATGTAGTATATCCGTTATCTAGTACCCATAGTACAAAAACTGCTTAGTTTGGGGCTAGATGGCGTTGTGTGCAATGTCTTGCAATATATACAGGGTTATTGGTAACGAATTATGAAAGCAGTCGGAAGCTACCTCTTGACATCCTAAGGAACTACTTTTGTTCTACGACTTTTGAAAATTCAAACATTTTTTCAAAATATATAAAGTTAGAAAATTTCTATAATCAGCTGAAACCAGCTGTTTGCGGGGCGCAGAGGGCAATAACCTCAAAATTTTAATATTGTTCTTCAGAAACTACTAAAACCAAGGGGTTATTGACTTCTGTACCCAAAAAACAGCGGATTCTAATTTCCTAACCTCGTAATTTTCGTTTTTAAGCTATTGCATAGCTTTTATCGCGGGCTTTGAGCGCGGCCACCGAATCAAGAAATTCCGTAACGAACATAAAACTTAATACTCCGTACCATGTTGCCATGAATAATTAATTATAATTGCATAAGTTGATAAAAAAAATGCTATTCAATAGCTTTACCGTGACAGTCCCCGAGTGCCACAAGTTTTTTTTTTCGAATTTCCAAAAGTCGTAGAACAAAAGTAGTTCGTTAGGATGTCAGGTAGTAGCTCCCGACCGCTTTTATACTTCGTTCCCAATAACCGTGTATATTCAGTCATCTGTATTGTCCCACTCAGAGCGGGCACGAGGACTCGTCGGACGAGGAGGGCGGGTGGGAGGAGGGGGCGGGGCGCGGCGACGGCGACGCCCACACGCCCCACGATCTCAACATGCGCGCGCGCACACACTCCTACTCAAGCGCATCCAGCGGGGAACCTGACGGTAACTACATTTACATTTCACGCACGCACATTGCTAAACAATACAATTTTTCACTTTTTGAAAAAATGCTTTCAAAAACTTTAGTACCCGGCGGGACTCGAACCCGACTAAAGTTTTTGAAAGTATTTTTTCAAAAAGCATTATCAGTGTGGTAAACACTAAGAAATACCGTTTATAATACAATTTTTAAATATTTTTTTTTTGAATATGTTAATATTTGTTTCTGGCCTGGGTGTTTTCTTTGTATCGTATGTATGTATTTACTAAAAAAAAATGTGTAATATGTATCAAGCGCATCCAGCGGGGAACCAGACGGTAACACTACATTCACATCTCACGCACATTCATTTGTCATTACTAAACAATACTATTTTTTGTTAATATTTGTTTTTGGCCTGGCTGTTTTCTATGTAACGTATGTATGTATTTACAAAAAAAAGTATAATATGTAGTATATCCGTTGTCTAGTACCCAAAGGAACAAGCCTAGATTGCGCTGTATGTAACATCGTGAAATATTTATTATTTATATTTTCATAATTTTTCATTTCGTTACGTTACCCACGCGTTGGCGGATTACCTGCTTATTCCTTAGAAGGATTAGCGTCTGTAAAAATACAGTACCTACCTCTGCGAGCTTGTATAAAGCTCTTGCTCTGTAGGATGTAGGATAACATAAAGATAACATTATATAAATAGTTTGAGTCGTCCGGGGCTCCTTGCTCTGTAACATTAGATACTCGGTGTTATAATAAGGCTATATTGTTCCAGGCGACCGCGGCGACGTTACTCCCGTACCGAGCAGCGGCGGGGCGGCGCTGCGCGACGAGTGGCGCGCCTCCGTCACGTCGCTTCTGCGCCACGCGGCGCACATGCAGCCGCTGGCCTTGCTGCATCGCTTGCATACTGTACTCAAGGTAACTAACGGACCTGTAACACGGGCAGAGTCCCCGAATCTGACGGGGTACTATAATTCTACGAGCGAAAGAAAGAAAATCTGTCGTCAATATGTCTTCAAAACTGTCAGAAAATATAATTTTCGGACGGATGGACGATCAATTTTCTTTTGGAATTTTCGTTTCGTTTTTCCTTTGTAGAATTAAAGTAGAGGTCCGCTTTCACAATGGTGTTTCAATAGAATGTCGACAGAATAGTAACTGTCATAATTGACACATTTGTCTACCAAATGTGTCAAATACTCGTCAAATATGACAATAACTATTCTATCGACAACCTTTTGAGACACGATTGTGAGAATAGACTTGCAGACGTATTCACAAACGACTCTATGCATTGTGTTTTGTTACATTTACCCTGACGTTTATTTATTACTGACAAGAGCAAGAAAAAGCATTTTAAGCCACGTATAGTGTATTAGTTATAATCATTTATTGGTTCACACAAAATAGAGTAATAATAATTGGGTCTTACATAACAATAATAGTGCGTGCGTATTAGTGAATACGGCTGTTATTAGTCTGAATTCCAATTTAGACTCCTAAACGGGGGCATTGGAGTTATTTTATATATTTTATTATATTACATACTGGAGTAATATACTGAAGTGTAATGTGTATTGTATATTATGTATTTTGTTATAACTATTATTCTCATATTGTCTATTCGAATCAGTTTATGTATTTCGTCCAACGAAGTTCCTTATCGCGCGTTGCGGATGAGGGCTAGACCAAAAGTTGTAAGGGTTCCACTTTTTATTTTGCTTGGAACTTCTTTCCATCCGGGTGTCCCTTGACACCTCTCAAGTTTTTTTATTTTATATCTATTATATAAAATTTCCATGTCACAGTGTTAGTTACCGTACTCCTCCGAAACGGCTTGACCGATTTTTATGAGATTTTGTATACGTATTCAGTAGGTCTGAGAATCGGCTACTATCTATAATTTATAAGGCAAAACAACGTTTGCCGGGTCAGCTAGTATTAATATATATTTATAATATGACAGGAAGTGACAAGCAAGACAGTTTCGCTATGCTCTGAAAGCGGGGTGGTGGGGGGCGGCGCGGGCGCGGAGCTGGCGCTGGTGGTGGAGCGGCTGGCGGGGGAGGAGCCGCCGCTGCTGTGGGCCGGGAGCGCGGCGGCGGAGTGCGCGCGAGTGCGCGACGCGGTGCGCTACGCCGCGCTCGAGATCACCGAGCATCTCGAGACCTACTTCGATAGGAGGGAACATGCGCTAGAGGTACGTACACTGCGAATACACGCGAATACAGAAACGCCACTTCAAATTTGAGGCGTACTTAAACAATTGAGCAGATTCGATTGATTTTTCATTATTTATTGCAGCCAGTATTCTGGGCACTTTTCCCTCCACCAAGATTTTAGATGATTTAGATTTAGTTTAGTTTTTTAGTTTAGTTTTATTTTAATCAGTTTTAGTTTTAATTTAGTTTTTAGTATTAATTATGTTTTATAAGTATTTTTGATTGATTAAAATTACCATTATTTATTCCTGTATAATTTGACTTGTCCATATTGCGAAATGTAATGACATGGCCAATAAATGATTTATGTTTTAAGCAGCATCTAAAAATTAAAATAGTATAGGAATTTTTGAATTTGAGAGGTGCTTAGTTGTTTAAGTAAATCTCAAATTTTGAGTTAGACATTCTTATTCTTTATTTCATTGTGTGACCGCAAATATGTAACTCGTGGGGTTCTTTGTGTATAGGTATGTTAAAAAAGAAAAATATTAATAGAGGTTACTTTTCCCTTTTATTAAGAGCACTTTACAGATTGACAAGGGTTTGCAGGGGAGAGGGTAAGAACGCTCCCAGTTGCTGGGGCATTTATACGATTTGTTATTAGTTCTACTATATAATTATAATCTTGTCATTACCGTAGATGGCGTTAGTATTGTGTAGGTAGACCAAATTTATACATTTTTTATTATTCATACATTTGTGCCCATCCTCTAATGTCACGAACCATTAGCAGTACCTGTTGATGCCCACCACAACCCGTTAGTAGTGACAGTGAATTGTTTTGGACTACCTGCTCTTAAACCGCATGAGTATCTACGTTATTTCTATAATAAAGGAAATTATGAGGAAATTAACACTGAAATCGACAATATAGATTGGTCTGCCGAACTCGATCGTAGGTCCCTTGAGGAAGCCGTCACTTATTTCTATGAAATTATTAATGAACTCAAAGAAAGACATATTCCATCCAAAATTGTTCGCCCTAACTCTTACCCCGCCTGGTTTTGTACAGCTCTAATCAAATTACTCAAAGAGAAATCCAAATTTTTATCGAAGTACAATAAATACGGGAACAGATCTGACTTGGAGACATTTAAACTTCTACGAGATAGGGTAAGATCCCTGGAGAGTAGTTGTTATGATCGTTATATCTCATCGGTGGAGGGAAACATAGAGAGAGATCCCAAGCATTTTTGGAGCTTTGTAAAAAAACGACAAAAATCTAACTGCATTCCCAATACTTTAAACTATAGTGGTCAGAACTTTTGCTATGGGACTGAAATATGTGATGCTTTTTCAGATTATTTCCTATCAACTTTTCTGGCTTCTTCCTCATCTGACCGATTGGGCGGAGACTCGATGCCGAATTGTGAGAGTCCTTCTATGTTCGATATTCATAGTGTTGTCATCGATAAGGCTGAGGTCTATAAATTGATTACGAAGTTGGATCCGTCGAAGTCGGCAGGGCCTGATCACTTGAGTCCCATCTTTCTTAGAAATTGTGCTAAGTCGATTGCAATTCCCATATCTCTGCTATTTCAAAAATCAATTAATACTTGTATTTTTCCAAAACTGTGGAAATCGGCCTACATTTCCCCAATCCACAAGAAAGGATCTAGGCAAGATGTTTGTAATTACCGCCCTATCTCTAAGTTATGTATTGTAGCCAAAACCTTTGAAAAAATTGTATAAATCAAGTTTATCAAGCTCTTCATAACTCGTTTTCTCAGGCTCAACATGGATTTCTCAAGGGTCGGTCTACGGTGTCCAACTTGGTGATCTTAAATGAATACATAACATCGTCTATGAATAATAATAAGCAGGTTGATGTAGTTTTTACCGATTACAGTAAATGTTTCGACAGGATTGATCATCAACGGCTTGTTTTTAAATTACAATTATTGGGAATTAGAGGCGATTTATTGAGGTGGCTCAGCTCTTATATCGATAATCGGACACAAGCAGTTGTAGTCAGTAACTACATTTCTAGCTGGGTAACTATACCAAGTGGAGTCCCGCAAGGATCCCTTCTGGGACCCCTCCTTTTCCTAATTTTTGTTAACGATATAGAAGATTGTTTCCGTTATAGTCAACTGTTGTGCTTTGCGGACGATATGAAGATTTTTGCTGGTGTAGAGTCTTCTTCTGACGTAGCAAACTTACAATCTGACCTGGGGCGATTAGATGCTTATTGCCTTGAGAATAAGCTTGACTTGAACCCTTTAAAATGCTCTGTAGTTACTTTTTCGCGTAAGAGCAAGCTTATAGCATCTCGTTATGCTCTAAAGGGCCAGCATCTAGTCCATAATAATTCTGTTAAAGACCTCGGTGTCATACATGATTGTAAACTTGCCTTTGATGAGCATATTGAAAGTGTTACTGCCAGAGCGTTCAAATCATTGGGTTTTATAATGAGGAACTTTAAACATTTTAAGAGAGCTAAAACTTTGAAAATCTTGTACTGTACTTATGTCCGTAGTATACTAGAATATGCAACTCAAATATGGAATCCGCGTTACGACAAATATATTTCTAGACTTGAGAAAGTTCAAATTAAATTTCTTAAATTTCTGTGTGGTCGTGTGGGTGTACCATACGATACATCGCAGTACGAGCAACTGTGTAGAAAATTTCATTTTCTCCCTTTGTCCAAGCGGCGTGAAATAGCAGATATGGTGTTTCTTATTAAGCTAACTTCGAATCGAATTGATTGTCCAAATCTTTTAAGTAGGATTAATTTGAGAGTTCCCTCGTTGCTAGCCACAAGATCATTCCAGCCAATTTATATATCCAGGGTGGGTACAAATTATGGTCAAAATACATACCTATGGCGGGCCTGTAGTAATTTCAATAGGCGGTAGAGAGTATTGACAAAGATTTGGATTTGTTCAGTACCAGTGCTGAGACTGTGAGGCGGCGGTTAACTAAGCATTTCTTTGAGGGTGAATGATATGTATTTGTTTTTGTTATATTTTTGTTAAATTTCCTTTCTTTTTTTTTATAATCTTTTCGACGTCCTTGTGTTTTTGTGGGTGGTAAAGTCGTCAGATCACTCCTTATTTTTAATTTAACATTTTATTGTTAGTCGTGAGATCCTATAATTGGCTTTCTATTGTTACACTATTTCTATTGTTTTATAATAGCTGTTGGATTTCCAAATAAATAAATAAATAAGTAATGAAACCCTAAAAGAACTGTGCACTGCTACAAATAGCTTAGCTTTCGCAACGTTTTTATTTTTGTATTTAAATATGAACGTTGCGAAAGCGTTACGAACTTTTTCATTTCTTAATCCCTTAACGTGACCTTTAAATCCGCGAAACAATTATAATCCGAAGTAAAAGAAATTTGAAACCAGTTAATTTGTAAAAGTTTTGCAACTAAACTTGCGAAATTTTCAAACAAATAACCTGTAGAATAGTGAAAAATTAGCGAATTTGAGCAGACCTTCTAGTGCATTTTAGGTCCGAGATTGCGAAGTTACAAACTAGATTAAGAAGTAAAGTTGCGCAAAAACTCAAACTTTTAATTCGACCTTTGAAGGTTTCAACCACCTTTACACTTTCTTAAGATAAGTTTCGAAATATGAAATAGTAGGTGGTACTAAAATACTTGGTATTTGGTCGGTCATGTAATGGGTAAATAATAAGAAAATATATAATAATAATAACAGGTTAAGATAACTTTTCTATTATAAAATTATTTGGCAAACGTGTTAGACTGTGGTGTCCGTACCCCGTATTCGCCTGATTGCATATACAGGGTTAAGGTCATAGCACACTTACACGACTCCGCTCCCACCCGGCAAAAATAATATAATTCAAATATGGGCTTTAAATATTGCTCTTTAGATATATTTTACATTGGCATCATAAATTAGCAGACAGCTCGCTTACCGCCGTCAGACGTGAGATCAGAGTAAGCGTGCGGCCAGCGAGGCGTCAACTCCCAAACAAGTTGACGCCTCGCTGGCCGCACGCTTACTGCTAGCAGTCGCCGCGCGCGTCGTCGCGGAGTGTTGCCAACCGTACGATTTAAATCGTACGGTACGGTAAAGGCGGGTGGACAGCTGGCCGTCTGCTAGCTGTCGCCGCGTGGACTGCTGGTTGCCTGCTAGCTGTCGCCGCATAGACTGCGAGCAGTCGTCTTAGTTTTGGGCAGTGTTGGGTGAGAGCGGTGTTGGAGCAGAGTCGTTTAAGTGTGCTATGACCTTTATTCATAACTAATTACGAAACCGCTCATGAGCTACTTCTGTACACTCACACTAACATCTTTTGTTCTACGACTTTGCTAGAAACCCAATACATTACTAGAAAAATATTTTTAAAAATTTTCAGTACTCTCTAACATTTTCCTAGCTCTACTTACAAGCGGCGCGGCGCAGACGAGTATACCTGTGTGTGTATTGTATAGCTATTAGTCTCCATAGAGTTAATCGTTTTTAGACATGGCAGAATTATTTTTTTACTTTTGTATGAAAAAAAATGTACCTATATATTAGCAAAAGTCGTAGAACAAAAGATGTTAGTGAGAGTATGAGAGTTGGTGAGAGAGAGAGAGATAGAAGTAGCTCTCGAGCGCTTACGTAATTAGTTACGAAAAGCCCTGTATAGTGAGACCAGCGAACGACGCCGCGGATGTAGACGCATGTCACTGAACACGTTTCTATCCACTCCGCATACCGACAACACTTGCCTTGTTTTATCCATCTACTAATAGATGAAAAAAAACGTGTGCCACTCGGGGCTTGCCGCGGTAAAGCTATTGCATAGCATTTTTATCAACTTATGCAATTATAATTATTTGTTTATTTTGTACCATGTTGCCATGGTAAGCGGAGTGGGGGGTGTTAGGTTTTTTTTTCGTTACGGAATTTCTTGATTCGGTGGCCGCGCTCGCGGCCGCGCAAAGCCCGCGATAAAAACTATGCAATAGCATAAAAAAGTATAATTATGTAGTATATCCGTTCTTCTTTTTATCTTATAGTGGTATGGCTCACCTAGTGTTAGAGTTGTCATGTCGCCCTGAGGCATCTAACTTGTCCTAACGACTGCTGTCAAAGCTGCTGCTGTCTAACAACCGGGACCAACTACTTAACAATACTTCCGAAGTATCGCCACACAAATTATCGGTCATCCATCCAAGTAAAAACCCCGCCAAGCGTTGCGTTATTATTTATCACACTAATATTATAAATCCGAAAGTTTGTTTGTTTGTTCCCTCTACACGGTCAAACGGTTCGCCGATTTGGCTGAAAATTTGCAAAGGGATAGTTTAAGTGATGGAGAGTAACATAGGATACTTTTGATCCCGATAAACCCCGCGAGTTTATCGGGATCAAAAGTATCCTATGGTATATATAATATCGGTATCAAAAATTAGTAAAACATTTGGAAGAGTATTTGCATAGGGATAGTTTTAGAGATGGAGAGTAACATAGGATACTTTTGATCCCGATAATCCCGCGGAATCGGGATCATAAATAAAATAAAACATATGGATGAAAATTTGCATTGGGATAGTTTAAGAACGCGGCGACTGTTACCATTTCCATACAAACTCAATACCAAAATAAATTATGAAAAATTTAGTTTTCTACCTTAATATCGGATTAAGTGCGTATACAGAAAGAAAGCTGGAAACTTAAAAGCGCTTACCAGCGCTTGTCAGCGCTGGTCCGTTCTACACAAAGGAAGCAGGTTGAGGCAATATGTCGGACTCATCGGACGATGTTATGACGTCAGCCGCCCAGCGCTGACCAGCGCGTGTTGAAGTTTGTCGGCACCGATCAGTGCTTATCGGCGCGGGTTCATACATTTTCCTGCGCGGGTCACCAGCGCTGACAAGCGCTGGTAAGCGCTTGTCAGCGCTTATAAGTTTCCAGCTTTCTTTCTGTATACGGCCTAAGATATTACTTAAAGGGTCCCCACCACAAGGTTTTCCAAAATATTCATTTGAAATGAAATAAAACGGAGAGACATTTTTTTCCTTTTCCAGCGTAAATTACTAGTTAACATCTCATTTGTTTTATATTATTCCCAATAAAAAGTAATTTACGCTGTAAAAATGAAAAAAAAATCAAAATTAATTTTGGTATTAAGTTTGTATAGAAATGGTAACAGTCGCCACGTTCTTAAGTGATGGAGTGTAACATAGTATACTTTTGATCCCGATAATCCCGCGGGATCGGGATCAAAAATTAGAAAAAAAAATGGAAGAGTATTTGTATAGGGAAAGATTAGAAAAACACTACAAATTTGAATAGGATCAATCTTACCCTAATCCTAATTCCAATCCCAATCCCAATCCTATTCCTAATTGGTATACATATTCCAGTCACTCTGGTCCGTACGGACAGTTGGTTAAGACATTAGTTTAAACCGCGCTAAATCCGTCGGCATCGGCATCGAATTCATTTGACAGTTGACAGCCGAATTTCGCACCGCGAAAATTCCAAATCGACGAGTCGATTACTCATGCCGATGCCGACGCTAAATTGAATGAATGAAAATGAGATTTTTGACAGAAAAACAGTATTGCGATGGCTGTCAAAGCGATGTCAAACTACCGCGTCGACATCGTGTTGGTGTCAACGGATTTAGCGCGGTAGCCTCCCAGTAAGTCAGGACAGTAAGTTAGGACAGTAAGTTAGGACAGTAAGTTACGACAGTAAGTTACGACAGTAAGTTAGGACAGTAAGTTAGGACAGTACGTTAGGTCAGTAAGTCAGGATAGTAAAATAGAAACGTTAGTTAGGATGAAAGTTAGAATCGTATAGTGGGACACTAAATTACGATACTACGATAGGAAAGTTAGTGGGGATAGTAGGTTAGTTTAGTAAGGGGAATTATAAAACGAGCGAATAAAAAAAAACTTTGCGACTGATGATGACATACTGTTTTAATAACTTGAGCGGTATGAATTTGAGTAAGCGAAAAATTTACTAACGACGAATATTGATTAATAATAAAATCCAGAACGATCTTACAAAAAGTGGATTGTGATTAATCCATTTCAGATATTAAAATTTTATCCGAGCGACTACATTACTAAGTGAGCGACTGGAAATACAGAGAGGGCAACTCAAAAAAAAAATTTCATACAATTTTACTTGAACTTCGAAAAAAATATACGGATCACCCCGACTTGGATAGGTTAGGTTAATGTTAGAACATGATTACGCGCAGCGCTTTGGCGAGCGAGCGAAGCGAGCGTGCCGCGGCAGCGGTCGCCAAAGCGCCTAATTCTCATTTAAGATAAAATGCCGTTCTGTATAAAAAATGCATTTGCCAAATATTTAAAAAAATGCAGGACGTAACGTTGACACTCAAACAAATATTAGGTCGCTCAAATATTATGAAGCTGCTCATTTTGTATTTTAAGTAACTCAAATTAATGTTTGTAAGTTGCTGTTCTGTTGATTTCTCGTCACTCGCAGTCAGTCGCTCACTTAATAATTCTATACCCCAATTTAATTAATTTTGACACTTAAAACTGTAATTTACAGTCACTCGTTTTATTGCTACCCGTTTAGTAAGTTACGATAGGAAGTTAGGATAGTAAGTGAGCACCTTACTTACCGCTGTTTAAACAACGCGGGCGAAGCCGCGGCCAGAAGCTATATTATATAGAAGCCACGCGCGAAAAAAAATCTTTGGCAGTCGGGTTACATAAGGACGATATTACCGTACTAATATTAAAAGCTGACAGTTTGTACATGTGTATATGTACGTTTATTGTAAGCTCAGCTGAAGAACTCGAATAACACATAAGCTACCTTTTATTGCCGATATTCCCTCGGGATCGGGTATTCCGCGCGCGAAGCCGCGGGCCGAAGCTAGTATCATATATAATAGAAACCAACAAAAAAATATACTTACAAAACGAAAATGGATATCACAAAGTATGGCACGAATGTAACACTAGACTTTGTCTTTTACAAATTAATTCTGCAACAGTTCCCAACAGTAGGGGATTCAGTCTGTCACTGACATTTCTGATGTTCAAAACAAACAACAACATAATATTATGTTGTTGTTTTAGCGTAGCTAATAGATAGATTATGACAAAGAAATATTTCAATCTCTTTGTCATAACCTATCTATCAGCTGCGTAGACTCCTCCCCCAATTGCATCCGCCCATCTACGTAAATAAAACTGATCAATACTTGCGCGTTTCCTAACCTAGGTCATAACGCATCTGCATCGTATGATTCTCCCACCCCTTTGGAAAAAGCGTGCTCGACATCGATCGGCGCAGGTATTGCACCTACGTAGGTACCTGTCACGAAGTTACGTAAATAAAACCGATCAATACCTGCGCGTTTCCTAACCTAGGTCATAACGCATCTGCATCGTATGATGGCTCCGCCCCCTCTGGGAAACGCGTGTACGACATCGATCGGCCCAGCTATTGCACCTGCGTACCTGTCACGAAGTTACGTAAATGAAACGGATCAATAGCTGCGCGTTGCCTGACCTAGGTTATAACGCATCTGCATCGGATGATGTCTCCCTCTTTGCCCCCTTTGCACCCCTTTGGAATACGTGTGCGCGACATCGATAGGCGCAGCTATTACACCTATGAGTACCTGTCACGAAGTTATTATATTTTAGAATTTATTATGTTCACACTTAAAATTAAAAGATTATAATTCGATAGAAATTGAAGACACTTTAAATTAAGTGAAAAACTGGCTAAACAAAGAATGATTACAGGTTTACTTTAGTAAAACGAAATACCTTCCTGTTATTTTTGTGTAATAACAACCATAGATTTTTTTCAGTAACCAAAGTCTTAGATCTAAATATAAATTTAACAGTAAAATATCTCACTCAAATAAGGCGCTATTTGATAAGACTGCCTCTTTACTGCAATAAAAGGTGCATCATTCAAAAATCTTTCGAATTCGAAAATCTAAGTAGGTATGTTTAAGTCTCGCCTAAAAAATACAAAATAACTTTTTAAAGAATAACTGTTTAATAAAAAAACAAACACAATTATTCGTTATATAACTAATTTTTATATCAGATTTTAAATTAACTCTTTATTAGTACTTAACTTAAAATGTTGTATGCCTGTAGGTAGGTAAGTGATTGTGATCCAATTTTAACTTGAGACCCCTAAGTACATAAGGGCGACTTGCACAAGACTATTTAAAAATATAAAGCTAAATCAATTTTAGGTAAATTAATTTAAAATTAAATTACGAAAACTCGAACATTGGACTATATTTACATAAGTAGAAGAAGCTCTGAATAATTAATAATTTTCGTGAAATAAAACCTAGCGATAACTAATAATTACATTAGAAAACTGAAGTTACGAGAATCAGCGTTTTAGGAAAATGTTAATTACGAAAGTGGTTTTTTTACTTACCTATCTAAAGTATAGAGCATTAAGAAAAAACAAGAACTGTTTTGGTCATAACCTATTAAGCTTCTTTATAATTTTCGCTTTTTAAAAAAGCATTTATTTCGTGAAAAATGAACTGCAAAAATGAATTCGCTGTGCTGTGTTCAAGATGTTTAATTCATAATATATTTACGAGATAATTTTGAAAGAAATAATATTCGTTTTAGACTTAGATCTAGAATAATAACCCTTTTTTATATCTATCCCGAAATCCAATCCATTAAAGTAAGGCAATTTATTAAAAATTCGCAGTTGCAGTATTCGAATTTGTAGACTAGTCATTTTATACTGGCTATCGTACAAAGTTATAATATTACATAATATTCCGTTATGGATTTCTCCATAACATAAGGCAAAGAGAATCGGGAAGTATTTACCCACCTCTCACACCAATATAATCCGATATAATCCAAAATATAATGCTATAGACAAACACAATACGACATACATAGTACAACACGACACATACAAGGATACAAAAAAACATACAATATTTATTTAAACAATTTTATTAACCAAGAACTGCATAGAGTAGAAGACAGAAAATAATTACATTAATATAATATAATACTATTTGAACGAAAGTTCGTATTTTTTTAAAATTAAATATCCAATGCACTGTATCCGAAGGTCGGTCTGATCACGTCTGAGTTGCGTGTAGGCGATGCCACCCGGCTTGGCTTACGGTAGGCAACAGTTGCGCATGCCGACGGTGGTGCCAAAATAACGCTTAACCTTGCAAGGGTGTTATGACCTTATGTACTTAAATATCCCCTGAGATCCCTAGATATCATACTTAAGAGGGTTCATTCCATTCTCTTTCTCCATACAAACGTAGTTTACGTTTTCCTCCCTGGATAAAGACATTAGAGCAAATATGTTTATGCCATAAAACCTATATCTGTCATGTCTTGTCAATGTACGAACCTTTTTTTTCTAATTAAAATAATAATAAAAAATAAAAAAAATGAAAAATGAAAAAAATAATTCGGAAGATGAATAGTCATGCCAGATATAAGTTTTATGGCATAAACATATTTGCTTTAATGTCTTTATCCAGGGAGGAAAACGTAAACTACGTTTGTATGGAGAAAGAGAATGGAATAAACGCCCTTAACCTATAAAGCCGAAAATTGTACCACTTTAGTTTAAGATTTGTATACTCAGTTTACGATATAAAAAAGTTACAAAATCTATCAAATCAAACTCTCTCTCCTCTCCCAGTAAATTTCACAAATTATGTATTACCTAATACTTACAAAAAGTTACTTAATAATTACAAAATATAATATCGCAAAAAAACAAGGACTCTAAACTTTATACTTCTAAACTTTATATCTATCTATATCTATATCTTCGTTTTTTAATTGTAGACTAGATTTGACACATTTATTTATTTATATTCCTATACTCATACAAATATTATAATAAATAAATAAAACGTAAAAACTTGAGAGGTGTCAAGGGAAACCAGGATGGAACGAAGTTCCAAGCAAAAAAAAAGTGTCGTTACAACTTATGGTCTTATTTTTTCCCGTCTAGCCCCCTTTAGCAACGCGCGATAAGGAACATCGTTCCAATAAAAAAAAATAGAATTACTTTAATAGAGTACGTCAACGGACACAAAAATACGTAATTCGCTATTTGTTTGTTTCTGAGTTACCAACCCAGGTGGTCCATCAATATATGATAGGTGCAAGTTCGAGTCTCGCTCTACCTTCAGTTTTTGCAATCGTATTTTTACATTTTAAGTAAAAGCCCAGTTCTCCCTTAGGCACTTTAAACTAATTAAATGTTTTGTTTTGTCCTTCAGTCATTGGAACTATCCCGAGGGTCCGGAGACGAGACCGCGCGGTACCTATACAAGCTGATCTTCCAATTGCTCCTGCTTCTCGAGACCAACAACAAGATGGTGGTGGCTGTCTACCACGCAGCTCTCGATAACAGGGTAAGTTATATTACAGGGAAATACAACTTCCACCAGTGCAGTGCGGTCGGGTTAGGAGAACCAGGTCTCAAATGGTCTTAAAATGGGGGTTTTCTCGCGATTTAATATGTTGCATAACAACATCCTTCCTGTATTGATTTATTGCCGGGGCTCGGTGACCCCCGCAATAAATCACGCATGCGCTGTGCTAGACCCTTTGTTTACATCACTTCAACATCTAGATTATAAATGAAGGATTTTTATATTTTCCTTTTTAGGGTTCCGTAGCCAAATGGCAAAAAACGGAACCCTTATAGATTCGTCATGTCTGTCTGTCTGTCAGTCTGCCTGTCTGTCCGTCCGTCCGTCCGTATGTCACAGCCACTTTTTTCCGAATCTATAAAAACTAAACTGTTGAAAATTGGTAAGTAGATGTATTCTGTGAACCGCATACATATTTTCACACATAAATAGAAAAAAAAACCGGCCAAGTGCGAGTCGGACTCACGCACGATGGGTTCCGTACCATTATCTATACAACAGATTTTGTTTTGAAAGGTAAATTGCGATTTATGATTTATGACGTTTAAAAAAAAAACTACTTAGGTACTAGATCTCGTTCAAACCAATTTTCGTTGGAAGTTTGCATACTAATGTACATCATATACTTTTTTTAGTTTTATCGTTCCATTATTTTAGAAGTTATAGGGGGGGGGGGGGGGGGGGCAACATTTTACCACTTTGGAAGTGTCTCTCGCGCCAACTATCCAGTTAAGAAAAAAGATATTAGAAACCTCATTTTTGAAGACCAATCCATAGATACCCCTCATGTATAGGTTTGAGGCAAAAAAAATTTGAGTTTCAGTTCTTGGTATGGGGAACCCCAAAAATTCATTATTTTTTTTCTATTTTTGTATGAAAATCGTAATGCGGTTCACAGAATACATCTACTTACCAAGTTTCAGCAGCATAGCTCTTATAGTTTCGTAGAAAAGTGGCTGTGACATACGGACGGACGGATTGACGGGCAGACAGACAGACAGACAGACAGACAGACATAACAGACATGACGAATCTATAAGGGTTCCGTTTTTTGCCATTTGGCTACGGAACCCTAAAAAGATTAAAATTTTGGGGTTCCCCATACTTAGAACAGAAAAAAAAAAAAAAAAAAAAACAGCAACCTATACATACAGCAAACCTATACATTCAAAAATGATATTGAGGTTTCTGATATAATTTTTTTCAAAACTCAATAGTTTGCGCGAGAGACACTTCCAAAGTGATAAAATGTGTGTATAGTCGTCGTCGTCCCCCCCCCCCTCCTCCTGTAACTTCTAAAATAATGGAACGATAAAACTAAAAAAAGTATATGATGTATATTACTATGCAAACTTCCAACGAAAATTGGTTTGAACGAGATCTAGTAAGTAGTTTTTTTTTTAAACGTCATAAATCATAAATCGCAATTTACCTTTCAAAACAAAATCTGTTGTATAGATAATGGTACGGAACCCATCGTGCGTTAAAAGTTATAATCAAAAGAAGAAAAATGTTAAATGCGCCATTTAGGACACCGTGTCGTACTACTAGCGCCATTTTGTAGGCGGCCACCACATATAATTTGTTGTTGCTTATTATGGAAACGATTAAAAAATAATTGTCGTAGAAATCTATACTGATTTTATATAATGTTGTTTTTTCTTTTTTTGATTGTATCTTTTTACCTGTAAGACTTACAGAATTGACATGTATGGACAGAATGTAAAAGTTTTTGACTTCTACATACTGTTCTTAGACACTTTTGTCATACGACTTATTATCAAGACACTATGTGCAAAAAGCATTTTAAACTCAAAATATCGGACATACCCCGTCGTGCCCCAAGGTCAAGAAATTGAATTTATATCAAGCTAACTTAGCTAAATAACATAAAATCATAAAATTTGTTACACCACCTTTTGTAATGTGATTTCCCTGCTGCTTGGCCTAATATACCTATGTAAATCATACATAGAAATATTTACATTTATAGTAATGATTACTGTTTTGGAAATTGATTTAGTGGGAAGAATAAAAAACTAGTTTAATTATGCATATTATATTTACATAAATGATAATTTTATAGGTCACCTCGAGTTGGGTACATGTTGCATAACATCTTTTTACCTCGATTGATTTATGCCGGGGCTCGGTGACCTCGAAGTGCATCGACAGACGCATGCGCTCTGCTAGCTTCTTTGTTTACATCGCTTTAACGGGTTACAGTCATCATAACGTCTGAATTCTAATAAGTCTACAAGAAAAGGTCTTGTTTGCAGCAGTTTCCTTTTTGTTAACAAATATACCCATGAAAATCACACATACTATATTTACTTTTTGAATAAAACTAGCTGAGTCCCGTTTTACGCACGTAAGCCCCGATCCCGTGGGAATGTTAAAAAACCATTTCTTATCGTATGCCTACATCACATAAAGAACACATTGTCCAAATTTTAACTCTCTACGACCTGGGGTTTAGACTGTGCGTCGATCAGTCAGTCAGTTAGGACAAAGCATTTTAAAGACATAGGATTAATATTATATTGGAAATCGACTTGGTGAGAAGAAAAAAAAACAAGTTAAATTATACCATTATATTTACATTAATAATAATTTAATAGGTAATTTCGATTTAGATCGACCTATGAACATATTTCGCTGGACCCGCTTTACCCCTAGATATTTACAATGTTGCATAACATAATTCTACCTCGATTGATTTATGCCGGGGCTCGGTGACCTCGAACTGCAGCGACAGACGCATGCGCTGTGCTAGCCTCTTTGTTTACATCGCTTTAACGGATTACAGTCACCAACCTATGTAAATCATACATATTATATTTACATTTTCAATAAAACTACCCTATTTCCGAAACTTAGATCTAAAATGTAAACAAAGTATTGTCAACTTAAGAACGAGGCGACTCTTACCATTTTCATACAAACTTAATACCAAAATAAATTATAAATAAATAAATAAAATAAATAAATTCTGTCAACAACACATAGCGCCATCTAGCCCCCGTGTTAAGCTACTAAGCTTGTGTTACGGTTACTAGACAACGGATATACTACATAAATTTATTTTTCTTTTGTAAATACATACATATTATACATAGAGGGACACCCAGACCAGACACAAATATTTATTTTTAAGCATAAATACTTGCACCCGGCGAGAATCGAACCCGCAACCTTCTGCATTGCAGCCGTGCTTCCGCATGACGCGCCACTGAGGTCGTCAAATAAAACGGAGAAACATTTTTCAATAAAAAATTGTTTCTCCGTTTTATTTCATTTCGAATGAATATTTTAGAAAACCTTGCGGTGGGGACCCTTTAAAAGTAAAATCTTAATCCGAATAATATCGATATTAAGGTAGAAAACTAAATTTTTCATAATTTATTTTGGTATTAAGTTTGTATGAAAGTGGTAAGAGTCGCCTCGTTCTTAAAAGGAAAAAGTAAATATAGAGCTGTCACTTTCTCAAATAAATGTATGGGATTCTTGATGTTTAAAGACCCTTTCTTATCATATGCCTACATCATATAAAGAACACTCTCCATATATGATATCCATATCCAGATATTTACAATTTTGCATAGCAACATTCTACCTGGATTGATTTATCCCGGGCTTCGGCTACCTCGAAGTGCAACGACCGACACATGCGCTGTACTAGACTTTTTGTTTACATCATAATAATAATAATAATAGCCTTTATTTAACAATGTTATAAAACATTTTTATATAAGTACATTTATTTATAATATGACACCGGTTTGCGAAGATTGTCTTGCTAATTAGCATAGGCCTCCCCTAAAGCTTGCCACAAAGAGCGATCTTGTGTCTTTCTTCGCCATGTTGCACCCGCTATCTTTGTTATGTCGTCTTCCCATCTCTGAAGTTGTCTTCCTCTTTTTCTTTTATATTGTCTTGGACACCATTCAGTTACGTCTGTTTACATCGCTTTAATTCTAAAAAGACTAAAAATTCTAAATGTTTCATGATGGTATAAACGATATTTCTAACTAATAAAATATAATCTACTATATAAAAATAAGTCGGGTTTTCCTTCCTGACGCTATAACTCCAGAACGCACGAACCGATTTCCACGGTTTTGCATTCGTTGGAAAGGTCTCGGGCTCCGTGAGGTTTATAGCAAAGAAAATTCAGTGAAGGGTTCTAAGTAGTTTTTTATTTAACGAGCAGGACAACGTCTGCCGGGTCAGCTAGTATTTAATAAAATACCCAAAAGGCTGGCTGCATTACCTCTTTGGATAACAATACCTATTCGTTGGCCAAAGTAGCAGCTAGCCCTAGGCCACCAAAAGCTAAAACTATGTTTAACCGACTTCAAAAAAGGAGGAGGTTCTCAATTCGTCCCGTATATTGTTTGTATGTATGTATGTAGATATGTCCGCGCCGAACTCTGGCATTTGAAGTCCGATTTCGAAAATTCTATTTTATTTTAATAAAAATATTAGTTTATCCAAAGCCTTAATTTCGCGCGGGGAAGGTGCCGATTGCATAACACCATTTACCTGTATTGATCCATCTCGATGACCTCGAGGTGCAAACGCATGCGCTGCACTGGATGCTATTCTTGTAACAGGGATGTAACAGGGATGTTCTTGTAACAGGGGTTCCTACAGTCCTAAAGTCGTAGATAGACCGAAAGACTTGATTGTTTAATGAATGACTTCCTGAATGGACTTTTCAAATTTTAAGTTACGTTTCCGTATCCTAGTAGATAATTTGCTTATCATTCCGAAGATCCTCATCAGATCATCACCAGATTTTTACGAAGCTGTCATCGAGAAATCGGTGTACACAGAAATATAGTAAAAAAATTGAGATTCCTTCTAGAAATGGTAGGTCCTGAAGTATCCATCACAACCGACCATTCAAGCTAAACAGTTCTTCTCCATCGTAAGGTTCCCTTTATGAAATCACTTTTAACGATAAGGTCTTCCTTTTGTGCAACGTTTTATTTCTGAGCTTTTTGTGTTTCTTTACTTAATATATTTTACCTTGAGTTGTGCAGATAATGCGTTAATCTATCTATCTAGTTCATAAATAGGAAAAATGAAAAAAACCAATTACTTATACATCGAAACTCATCATTATTAAACATTGATTTAAAAAAATACTAAACAAAACAAAAACAAACATCAAAACTAAAATAAACCATCTCCAAGCGTTCCCGATGCAAAGCTGTCCAAAATGCTAGCAGCATTCCCGCGTTGAACCGCAATGGACAACGTTTGCAGCAGGAACACGCGGGAACTGACATCTTGCCCCCTCTTTCCTTAACCGGCCACCGGCCTCTCTAATGAAGTCCGAGCCTTCACGTCCCTCACCCCCCGACGTCTCCTACAGGAACGAAGATATAATTAGTTCTGTTCATAAATCAATATGAAGCAGTGACCTAATCTAGGTGATATAGGGCACCTGGGTCAAGCTAGCGGCGCATGCGTCCATCGTTGCCCTTTGTTCTAGGCATCCATCGTTTACATTTATAACTAATACATTAATTGTTTTATTATGTAACGTTTTAGTTTACCCAAAAGCCTCTTATTTTTTTCGAAACATTCGAACATTTTTTATACATTTTTGACAAGCAACGGTTTTTTTAAATTGAAATAAACGTGTTGCGTTTCGCGAAACTTAAGTAAATTATTTTTTTTCGGTGGCATAATATGTTAATCAATTTAGTTTCGTAAAAGTGTACAATTGTATTTAAACATTTCAGTTTAAGACTTTTGTATTTTGGTTTTTCATTTTTGAGCTTGAAGTTTACTTTATTCAGCTGTTTCTTAAAATTAGAGGTCATTAGCCTTAAGTTGTTGTCCTTGTAATTTAGTTTAGACTACTTCAATTAAATATGAATTGCCTTTATTTTCCAAAATCGCTGCTTTTTCAAGGGAACAACCAACATTTAAAAAAAAATTGTGCAAATTTCGTGCAACAAAAGTTCTTCACTTAGACGTCTGGAACATCCCCCTTTCGGCTTAAGTCTCCTTTCTTACAACACTATATACAGGGTGTCCGGAGACCAGTGGATATCCCTGCACGGGCGGCTGGCGGGGAAGGGTTGACTGCCCAGAATACGTTTTTTTTTCTATCTCAAACGGTGCGAGCTGTACGTCACTTTTTAGTAAAAATTGAAAAATGTCTACTTTTTTGCACATTTCGGGGCATCACGTCCACAGATTAAGCGATAGCATTGTTTTTTTTTCGCAATGTGTTCACTATTGATGTTTGTAAATCACCTTAATTTTTATTTAATACTATAGTTAGTAACTTACAGGATGTCCCCAAAGATAGATTTAGTTTTATAAACTTTGCTTTCTGCTAAGTTTGAGCATCTGTGGTGTAAAAAAAATGTATGAAACCTGTCTGGCCGACTATTGAAAAAAATTGCCTATTTCATAAGGATTCTATAACAATATTATACTAATAATTTTTTGTCACAAGTTACTAAGCTAGTGCTATGAATGCATCGAAGGTACTATCTTACATGAAAAAGTTGAAACAAGTATTGTACAAAAAAGGACACTTATTAAGATTTAATATGTCATAATGTTACAGCAAATGCTCAAATTGTCCTCCTCTTGCCCTTATACAGGCCCTTAACCTTTTTATAAACGATCTCTTAAGGACACGATTATAATTTTTTCTCCTATTTGTTGTGCCGCTTCGTGGACGCGTAGACGTAGGTCTTCAATTTGTGATTATGTTTTTTTTGTATACTTGTTCTTTTAAACACCCCCAGTTAAAAAAGTCAAGTGGATTCAGATCAGGCGAACGTGGAAGCCACAATATTGGACCTAATCGGCCAATCCATCTTCTTGGATAACTTTCATTTAAATAGTTTCTTACTCGCACGTTACAATGTGCAGAACAGCCGTCATTTTAAGCCACATTCTTCGCCGGATCGCCAATGGCACCTCTTCGAGTAGTCTCGGGAGTTCGTTTTGGAGAAAGTGTAAATAGTTGGCCCCGTTTAGGTTGCCTTGCAACGAAAAAGGGGGCCAATAATTTGGCCATTTAATATACCGCTCCAATAGTTAATTTTAAGTTGGTACTGTGATCGATCTTCCCTGGCTGGCAAGTTGAGATAGCCATCTCTTTTGCACGTTGACTCATCGCACATTGTGCCGTGCGAGTGAGAAACTATTTAAATGAAAGTTATCCAAGAAGATGGATTGGCCGATTAGGTCCAATATTGTGGCTTCCACGTTCGCCTGATCTGAATCCACTTGATTTTTTTAATGGGGGTGTTTAAAAGAACAAGTATACAAAAAAAACATAACCACAATTGAAGACCTGCGTGTACGCGTCCACGAAGCGGCACAACAAACAGGAGAAAAAAATTATAATCGTGTCCTTAAGAGATCGTTTATAAAAAGGTTAAGGGCCTGTATAAGGGCAAGAGGAGGACAATTTGAGCATTTGCTGTAACATAATGACATATTAAATCTTGAAAAGTGTCCTTTTTTGTACAATACTTGTTTCATTTTTTTTCATGTAAGATAGTACCTTCGATGCATTCATATCAAGAATCAAGAATCAAGAATATTTATTGAATAACTGTGTACATTAAGGTGATATGGAAATGTGTTATAAGTATCAACAGTTTGTCCATCCCGGACATACAATATTATAGTAACTTAATCTAAGCATTACTCTAAATAAAAATTAACAATTATTAACATAATTAGAGTCAACAAATGAATCTTATGTAAAGTAAACATCTAAATCTAAATATTTTTCTTAGTAACTTATGACAAAAAGTTATTAGTATAATATTGTTATAGAATCCTTATGAAATAGGCAATTTTTTTCAATAGCCGGCCAGACAGGTTTCATACATTTTTTTTACACCACAGATGCTCAAACTTAGCAGAAAGTAAAGTTTATAAAACTAAATCTATCTTTGGGGACATCCTGTAAGTTACTAACTATAGTATTAAAAAAAAATTAAGGTGATTTACAAACATCAATATTAGTGAACACATGGCGAAAAAAAACAGTGCTATCGCTTAATATTTGGACGTGATGCCCCGAAATGTGCAAAAAAGTAGACATTTTTCAATTTTTACTAAAAAGTGACGTACAGCTCGAACCGTTTGAGATAGAAAAGAAAAAAAGTATTCTGGGCAGCCAACCCTTCCCCACCAGCCGCCAGTGCAGGGATATCCGCTGGTCTCCGGACACCCTGTATATACAAACTATTAACTATTCCGTAAATATATAAAAGCTAAATAGAACAGTTTTATTTCAGACCATAGACATCTGGTTTATGGTCTAAACTAAAGCGCTAGGATTAAATTGAAATACCTATAGATTGTAAGGACTAAATTATTTATAAAAAAACAAAAAGCAGCATTTTCATGACCTATGTACCATCTAGTTAAATTTGTCAGCCATTGCATTCGAGGTCGCCGATGGCCGGAATTAATCAATACAGGTAAGCTGTAACTAGGGACCCTAGGAACAAGAATAGCATCTAGCGCATGCGTTTAGCGTTGCACTTCGAGGTCGGCAGGGGCGTCTCTAGCGGGTGTGCAGGGTGTGCACAGCACACGGGTGCAGCGGTCTCAGGGGCGCCGCGGCGCCCCTGAGACCGCGGCGCCCACACCCAGCCCCCGTATCAGAATCGCATTTCGGAAACTATGAGGTTTATTTTATTTCATATTTATTTTTAAAGATTCTATTATGGTTTACCGTAGGTAGGTAGGTATGAGATGGTAATCCGAAATAGTATATTAGGGCTAAATGTCGCATCGCTATTTACTCAAAGGCGCGTGTCGGGAGGGTGATTCTTCGACCGGAATATTTTTTTGCTTATTTTTATGAAAAAATATTAAACCCTGTGCCAGAGCAAATCTTTTGTACTTTATAAATTACTTGATTAATATAATAGAAAATGGTAAAAGAGGCACCACTGTAAAGTTAATATTTTAGAAGAAATATCAAATTTTTAAAAGATGACTCTAGAAGATAATGACAACGTGTCGATGTTAATGATTGAGTGGCGAGGAAAAATGACGCCTGATACGATTAATGATTTTGCGTAAATATCAAGGTATGAAAATAGCATATTTTATACGAATTACATAAAACAAGTAAATTAAGAATCATTTCTTTATATCAAAATACAATTACATAAAGAATTAAATAATATTTAGATTTATAAACAGAAACGTGTGTATGGGGCCCACTGGGTGTGAATGGGGCCCACTGGGTGTGAATGGGGCCCACTATGATCGCTGGGCCCAAGCCAACCTCACCTGCTAGCTTGGTGCACCTGCTGATACACGGACAAGGCTCTGGCGCAGACTTTCTCTTCGGGGTTGGGAGGTCAGAACTCAGACGGCAGTCGCTCCCGTAAAAGTCGAAATTCGCCAAATCTTTTATGGGAGTTCAAAAAATGATTGCCACACGGATAGAGCGCCGCCGTATAACGGCGCCCAGGAGCTTCGCCCGACTCCTGTGGTAAGTGGACGAGGGCTACGAGGGCGGGTACGGCCAAAGACGCGAGCCCCGAAATACAAGGTGAAACTCGGCTTCGCAACGTGGAACATTCTCACGCTAACCGGACGCGCGAGGGAGCTGGCCGACGTACTCTTCAGGCGGAAGGCAACAAACTGATCTACACGGGTGCACCTGGTGGAGAGAACGGGGTGGCTGTGGTGCTCGCTGAGTGATTGCATGGCGATATCTTGGAGGTGAATCGCTTTAACGATCGACTAATGTGCGTGAAGGTGCTTATTGGGGGGGTTCCTACTTACGTCGCAAGTACTTACGCGCCACAAGTCGGTTGTAGCGACGACGCTGATAAAAGGTGGTTTTGGGATAAACTCGGTGAGGTCCTTGGGGCTATCTCGTTGTCACTGGGAATCGTTTTGGGTGGTGATCTGAACGGTCATGTGGGTGAAATGGGGATGGAATTTGAACGTTTTCATGGAGGCTACGGATATGGCGGTCGGAATGGGGACGGGGAAAAACCCTACGTACGTGTGCCACTGCCGACCTGGAACTCGTGAACATGCCGTCGCTTTAACAACCTTTTATTTTGTACCTTGGTATTAATTAATGGTAAAATAAATTACTTCATATTCAAGACAAATTCAATACCCTTCTAGGACCTTTTGAATTATTCAATTTGGACATTTCATTCAAAAGATATCGGTATATGTAGGTACCTATTGTTTCCCTACATATTTTTTCAACTTCACAATAAAATAATATTAGGGGTACCTACTGCTGTTTGTACCTTTATTATTCCATATTGGAATCACTTCTAACTCTTACTAGAGGGCGCCAAGGAGATATTTGCACACGGGCGCTACATGACCTAGAGACGTCCCTGGAGGTCGGCAATGGCAGGGATAAATCAATACAGGTAGACTGTAACTAGGCAACCTGACCTAACAACAAGGATAGGGTCTCGCTCATGCCTCTGCCGTTGCAGTTCAATCGAGGTCACCGACATGGAACAGGTAGAATGTTATCATGCAACATTTTAATAATTAAGAGGTAAAGCGGTTTAAGCGAAAGTTCATAGCAATGATACTTACGCAAAAAGACATTTATTTTACATTAATAAACATATTATACATAGAGCGAAAACCAGAACAGAAATAAATATATTATTTTAAGCATAAATAATAATTGATCTCGGCGGAAATCGAACCCGCAACTTTCTGCATTGCAGTCGGGCATTCGCCCAACGCGGCAAAGGGAATGTCAAAAAAACAAAACTCAACACTTTTTTATTTTACTTTTCAGAAAATAATTCTGAACAACTAAATTTAATTAGCTAGATTTTAGGGAAATTTAAAATCAATATTTGGGTACGCTGGAAAAGCGCATGTGCAAAGTGCAACGATGGGAGGAGCCAAGCGTCCAGTACGTACAGCGCATGCGGCACATGCGCTTTACTGCTCTTCCCAGGCAGGTGCCCCAGTTACGATCTAGGTCGTATGGGGTCACCTAGATTTTTTAGGTCACTGGTTTATATTGAACTATGGACTAGAATATTCTATTTTTTTTTAAGTGCTTAAGCCTGCCCTGTTTAATTTAACAAGCTAGGATGCGAATATTGGTGTAATTCAATGCCATTGGGGTGCCGCAAAACATGCCTAGGTTGTAATAGATGAAGCAATACTTGCGAAAATTCAGCGTATGAGTCACCCACCCCGGTAGACTAATTGGTTTAAGTCGTACTCCCGGTTTGAGTAAGATGCTGGTTCGAATCCAGCCCTGCGTCTATCGTGCGTTGTAATTTGCAGAAGTATTGTTTCTTTAAAATATTTCTATGGACATATACCCAAAAAAAATCTAACGATAAATAATACAATTTTACCAGACCAGAAACAAATATTTTATTTTAAACATAAATAATAAATTAATTGATCTCGGCAGGAATCGAACCCGCAACTTTCTGCATTGCAGTGGGGCATTCGTCCAACGCGGCAAACAGGTCGACAAAAAAACGAAAACCCAACCCTTTCTTTATTTACTTTTCAGACAAATATTCTGAACAACTAAGTTTAATTAGCGACAAATATGCTAGATTTTAAGAAATTGAAAAATCAATATTGGGTACACTAGAAAAGCGCATGCCTCAAAGTGCAACGATGGGAGGAGTCAAGCGTCCACTACAGCGCATGCGGCACATGCGCCGTACTGCTCTTTCCAGGCTGGTGCCCTAGATTACGATCTAGGTCGTATGGGGTCACCTAGATTTTATAGGTCACTAGGGGTATTGAACTATGCACTAGAATACCCAAAAATTTTCTAACGATAAATAATACAATATTACATAAGACATTGTTTAATTTAGAATAACGTTTTATTTAACTTTTTGGACTGAGTTAGAAATGCCGAAAATAAAACACGATTCAGAACCGAAAAATATTGAAATCTGGAACTATTTTCTTATCACTTAATTCCACATTGAGTAACGCAATTTAGAGAATCCTGTGGTTGGACCGAGTGGAATTTTAGCAAGATAGTAATAATGCTTTAAAAAAACCGGGGAAGTGCGACACTGGCGCACGAAGAGTTCCGTACCACTATCACACGGAACCCCAAAATGGTTTACTACATCCACTTTTTAAATTTGATAGGAAAATGTGAAATATTTGGCTTCGATTCTTACTGCCATCAAACAACCACATCTTTAAAAAAAAAATGAAAAAAAAATTGCCACAAAGAAAATCTGAAACTCTTTGGCCACTTTGAATTCCATATGACCAATCAGAAGCGACATCACATTGTAAAAAAATCCCTTGTGGTTTTTGAAACACGTTTGTTGTATGGGAGCCCCTCTTAAATATATGTTTTTTTTTATGTTTTTAGTATTTGCTGTTGTAGCGGCTACCGAAATACATCTTCGGTTAAAATTTCAACCGTCTAGCTGTTACGGTTCATGAGATACAGCCTGATGACAGGCGGACGGACAGACGGACAGACAGCGAAGTCTCAGTAATAGGGTTTTTACCCTTTGGGTACGAAACCCTAAAAATCGACTTAAAATTTTTGTTTGTTTTGAAAATTATGAAAAAAAAAAACGAATAAAACCTGTGCGAAAAGTTGGGTAGGTGAATTACAAACAAAATCCAGAATCATCGTTAAACTGCTCGACTTCACCTTTTTTTTTTACAGATTTTAATTATTTTTTACTAGGTATTTTATTTTGTCATCGGGTTTAAGGCCCGGCGCACATTATGAGCATCGTCACGGCTGAGGAATTAAGTTGGCAAATAGCATTATACATTAACTTCATGGCAATAAAGTAGAAATTTCCATGATATATGGTCGTAGTAACAAAAATACCGCTTCGGTATGCTTGAGGCGGCTACATCGGCAGCCTTGAGGATGCTTCGGGGTACTTCGGCTTCCTTCGGCGGCGCCCGCGCCGAGGCAACACTCGGGTGTGGGTAGCTTGCCCTGCCTCGTCATCCCTAAGAACGTTGCAGCATGCCAAAGCATAGTTCCCGATAGTGTGCGCTTGCATGTAGGGATGCCGAAGGATCCTTTCCGATGCTCATAATGTGCGCCGGGCCTAAGTCATCATGGTCATAAGTCGACGTTTCAAAAATATAATTTGTATACATTGCTCTAACTGAATGAATGAATTTGAATTGAAAGGCTTTAAGATTTATTTATTTTTATTTATGATGTCTTAAACTATGGGTGAAATATAATTTTCTAGTAACCTTTATAATAGTCCTAGTCGGTCTATCTCTAGTGTGTATATATGTATTTCCAGGGTGTAGAGATGAGTGCAGGTGTGATGGGTGTGCGCGCCGCTTTATCCGCGGCGACGGGCGGCGACTCCTGGCTGGAGCAGACACCTCCTCATGATGACGCTAAAATTCTGCAGCTGATGCAGCGACAGAGGTAGATACCTATTTTTATAAATTTACAGATGCTTTCAGTTTTACAGTTTACACCAAAACGTCTGATCTTCTCATCTGAGCTATTCTCTCAGTTACATCTCTCTTGAAAGCCTGGCTTCCGCTAAACCCCAAATTATTTGGGGTCGGCGCAGCCGTGCGGGTTTGATTCCCACCGGCGACAAGTATTTATGCTGATCGTAAATGTTTGTTTCTAGTTCTGGGTGTTTTCTATATGTATTTTAATCATCATCATCCGAGCGATGTTCCCGGTTGCATCCAGCTCGAGAGCCCGGGGTCCGCTTTCCTACTTTTACTTTTTTTTTTTTAAAAACAATAAGGTAAGTATGTAGTAGATTTGTTGTCTAGTTTCTCATTATTTTTTATCAATTTACAAAATATCAATATCATTATTAGTTTTCAAGTCTGTATTTACAAAAAAAATGTAATATATCCGTTGTTTAGTACCCACACCACAAGTCTTGTGCCTAGTTTGGGGCTAGATCGCACATCGCAATCAAGCCCCAATAAATAAATTATATTGTAAATACATAAATATATATAAAATATGTAGTAATATCCCTTGTCTAGTACCCATAGTCGCCTTAATTCGGGGTTGTGTGTAACGTGCAATATATTCTATCTGTTCAGATGGGGCGCGGCGCTGGCAATAGTCCGCGAACGCAACGCGGAACGCATCCTGGAGCGCGGCGAGCTCCCTGAAGACGAGGTCACCAGTCTCCTGCACGTCTACTGCAAAGGGCTGGCTGTGGCGCATCCAGGTATTCATTTACAAAGCCCTACTAAAACAGGGAGCAAACTTAATTTTTAATTCACCATGTCACGTGGGTTTGTGTAGCGAAGCGGTTAGCGCACTCGCTCGGCAAGCGCGGGGCACAGTTTCGATACCTGTCATGGGTGAATGTTTGATAATGCTTTTCTCCTTGTAATATATTTCTAGTAAAAATGCCTTGAGCAATAAACACAAAAGAAATATTTAGTCTTAACTATCTATACAGTATGCGGCAGATTAGTTGAAACAAAATGGCGGATGCGCAGAAGTCGATTTTTCATAGAAGACGCATGTTTAATGTACTGCGCGAACTTTCCCGTTCCACGACAAAAGTTTTCAACTTATCTGCCAGTCACTATACTTTGTCTCAGAATGTTAGATCAAAAATGTAAACATAAATCTCTCACATAATATTTGAAAGCGACAGCTGTTTACTAAGAGTAAGTAATTAATATTAACATTTCTATGGTCACATTTGGTCACATTTTTTATCTAAGATTCCGAGACAGAGTATGTATCTATGAAATAAAATCAGAGTATAATAATAACAATTGGCCTTTTCATCTAATTTTTAGATGATTTATTTTAATTTTAGCTCATTGATTTAGCATGGCAATAAAGAATATTTCTTATCGTGGCGAGTTTCTAAATATCGGTATCGTTTTTTAGAAATGGTCGCAATAACTCGCCCAGTGAACGAGCTGAGCCAGAATCTGTCCTTCATGATGGAGAGCCTCTACAAAGTGTCTGTAGCCCTGCAGCGGAACGAGTGTGCCTGAGACGCCCGCCAAATGCGCGCGCATAAACACAGACGTATTACAAAATAAAAGCTCGATTATTAGAAAACAAAGCCTAACCTTAATGAAGCTTGTTTTATCATCAGGTTTTGACCACTTACTTATGGCTATCAAGGCATGAAGGCTACCAAGTAGATAAAAGGAAACTGTAAAAAAGCTGTTATAAGAATCCCTTTCTCAGCAGGATTCGAACCTCCTAGTATTATTGTTTTTTTTTCAATAATGATTCCCAATTGTGAGTAAACATATTTATTTATAGATATTATTTATTATTTATAGACGTATTTATAGACGAATCTGAATGATTACTTTGACTAAGCTATTCACGGTCTCGCACTTATTAGTGATTTTTAACGACAACGAAAATGTGACAGACACATTACTTAGACAAGTATTTACTGAGAATTTACTATAAATACGAGTGTTAAAGAAATAAAGTTAAACAAGTTGACTGAGGGTTGACCAATCACATTTTGTCATATTTCTCGTCTACCGGTAGCCTTCTGTAACCATGGTTTAGACCATGATTTAGACCATACTTAACCTTCGGTCTGTAATATAGACCGTATTATCTACTTGTTACAACGGGACCGGTCATACTTTCCACCTTGCTTTGCTTTAGGGAAAGTCGCCAAAGCCGTTCCGTAAACATAAACTTGCAATTGTATTGTTATTAGTAATGCCGGCAAACGTCTTGAAAAAAATGACGGATGCGCTGAAGTACATTTTTCATAGAAGACGCACGTAAATATACTGCGCGAACGTTCCACGTCAGTATTTTTCAAGATGTTTGCCGACACCTGTACCCGACTGCCGAAGAAGGGTTGTTTTTACGGTGTAACTTACTAAGGTGACCTAAATATGCCTAACAAACTCTTTTAGGCATTATTTTAGCTAGATAAAAGCTAGTACCTATTACCTATACTATAATACGTACTATAAGTAGGCGTACTGATAGGACGCGTTTCTTATGACATTGTTAGAAAACTTACTCTTTCTCCATACAAACATAGTAGACTGTTTCCTCCCTGGATAACAAAACATTAGAGCAAATATGTTTATGCCATAAACCCTATATCTCCCATGACCATTACGTTACGTTACGTTTCCAACGTTTGTTTTTTTTTCTAGTTAGAATAGTAATATTTACAAAAAAAATATAATTAAAAAAAAACTCAAAACGTAGGGACATGGTCATGGCAGGTATATGTAGGTTTTATTTATACCATAAACACATTTTTATCTCCGACGGAAAAAAACAATTAATTCATAATATTTATAGGTAAAAAAACCAGGGAGGAAACGGTCGACTACGTTTGTAAAGTTTGTATGGAGAAAAGAGTAGGTATTCTTTCGCCATAAGAGATCGGTATAGAACTCTCGAAACTCGGAAGTGACACGAATCGAACAAATCGATCTTTTTTTTTCTCTTTTCTTATCCTTATGTTTTCGTGGTTAGAACTATAGTAAAAATATTCCTACATATTAATTGTGTCATTGTGTCATTTGAAAAACAAGAGTGGTTTTAAAAATCAACTGTTTACTTTTCCTCTATGACATGATTAGAAATAATAGTTTGTTGAGCACATTGGAGCAATGATATAATGCTAGAAGTAAAAAATTCCACGCGATTTAAACCGAAATATTAGTTAAATTTTAACATCTCAAAGTTTAGAAATTAACTCATTTTTCCGTTTTAATCGTGTGGTGTTTATTACTGGGTTATAACTGGGTTGTGAGCTTAACTTCTATACAACATCGCGAAAATAGAAGAAAAACCTATCTTGATATTGTAAGCAAAAATATTATAATTACAACAACGAACTATGCCGTAATATTATGGTAGTCAATGGGGAAAAATCCTAGTTTTACCTGTTAGAATAACCATAACATCCAAGTCCATCTAAACCAGAAATTAAAAGTAAAAAAAGACACGATTGTGAGATCAAACTTGGGACTCAGGCACTATTTTAGCACTAAATCTATACATCGCCTTAGCATGGTTAACGATGCTGGTGATATCTGGGCGATTTAGTTTTAGAATCGTTTCCAGACCATGATTTAGCTAGATTGAATGTGGTAAAGAAAAAAACCCTAAATCTTTAATGTTAAAGGTATTCGAAGTAAATCTAATTATTAGGGTTCCGTACCCAATTATATGTCCATTTTCCACGCTAAAGGACAAACTGAGCCGATTGTCGTTTGAGAACAAACAGACATTCACATATTATGTCATATTAGTGAGAATCATAAATGACGCGTCGATTGATTCAAACTGATCTCAGATAGGATACTGAGTTCGAGCACTTTCTAGTGTTCGGATCGCAAGCCAAACCAAATAAATAGTTTAGTTCGTCACTTTTAAAAGCAAGTACAACAGACTAAATTGTATTATTACATTTATGCTTACCTAGTTAATTTATATTAGGAAATGTTCAATAGAGAGTTTATCGGGTCTTTGCCCTTAGCCCGGTCTCGAAGTCGGGACCACTCCCTTACTTATAAACGATGACTAAGTTATGTAACGTTTGTATCTGTCTATCAACTTTGAAACGTCATGTCACAGTAAAAGAAAAAACAATACATAGTTAGATCAGCGTTTTATAAGTATGGGGGTAAATAACTCGAAATACCTTGACTTCTCTCGGAATTGAAGCGAGGTAATTGTTTCAAGATCAAAACGTCCCCACTTACTCTCTATTTTAGGATAAATGTTTTATCTTTATGTATTTTATTATACACGTAGTCGATTTATTTAGATAAATTCAATTGACAATTTGTTATAACTTTCTAATGAAATGAATAGTTTATTTCATGTCATTTACTGTTATGCCTAGCTCCTTGTTTCAATCTAAGTAGTACCTAAATGTCCTCGTACCTAGACCTACATATGTACTCGTAACGGCCCTTTTAAAATAGTTATTATAGTCACGTATTTACACTTTAAATTAAACTCTATCAAATAACTAAAGTAAAGGTACGAATTGGTAACGGGCGACATGAGGCGGCAGCGGACAACGTGTCGCGGCGACACTACTGGTTTCTATGTATTTCTATGAAACTCCCTACGCTCGCTCGACGACGCGTCGCTAGCTTCGTGTCGCTGACTACGTAGGGAGTTTCATAGAAATACATAGAAACCAGTAGTGTCACCGCGATACGTCGTCCGCTGCCGCCTCATGTCGCCCGTTGCCAACTCGTACCTTAAGGCTGGATTGCACAGCTACATTGAACTATAACTAACCCGGATTAGTTAAACGGAATAGCAAATGATAATACAAAATGTCGGACCATCTATAAAATATAACATTAAAAAAAATTGGGAACTTTACGTGAATACGTCACAAAATCTACTTAAATAAAAAAAAGGATTACGAACTGTATGTTAGAAGATGCTATTTTATGACGTATACACATACAGTTCGTATTTTTTTTAAATTATGTATCTCCGATGAATGTCGTACTTCATGGATGCTCAAGACTAGCTATTCCGGAATAGTTAGTTAATTCGATCTAAATAGATGTGCAACTGAGCCTAAATCAAGTTACAAACAGTACACCATCACATGTATAACTAATATAGTAAAATAATTAATATTAAAACTCCAAAAAATAGTGCCTAGATATGGTACCCAAAAGGCTGACTGCATTGCCTCTTTGGATAGCAATACCTATTCGTTGCCCAAAGTAGCAGCCAGCCCTTTGGTCACCAAAAGCTAAAACTAATCAACTAACTCTATCTCGATTTAGTAAAGTTCAAAATGTGTGTGTTCATTCGGTTGCAATGCTAGCGAACCGTCATACGTTATGTTTTAATAAATATTTAAAGAGGACAGTCTACCTACTCTTTCTCCATACAAACGAAGTCGACTGTTTCCTCCCTGGATAAAGATATTAGAAAAAATATGTTTATGCCATGATTCCTTTATCAGCCATGACTATGCCCCTACGTTTTGATTTTTTTCATTTTCTAATTAGAATAGAAATAAAATTCAGAAAAACTAGAAAATGAAAAAAATCAAAACGTAGGAGCATGGTCATGGCTGATATAGGACTCGTGGCATAGGTATACATATTCTAATATCTTTATTCAGAGAGGAAACGTTTGTAAAGTATGTATGGAGAAAATAGAAGGTAGACTGTCCCCTTAAAGGAAAAATACATTTTCAAAAATTCATTTGCAGTGAGGTGGTTTTTGAAGATGTATTTTCCTTTTATATATATGTAGTAAATCTACCTAGAGCAATTATAAACAAAATAAATACGAAACGTTATGTATTGCTTAGCTATTAATTAAATCGAGTTATGAGTATAACACGTAAAATTAAATGTTGAAGAGTTCCATATTATATATTTATCCGTTATCTAGTCCACCGCAGAATTACAGTAGCATAGCACTGCGTGTAATGTCCAATAATATTCATCTCCCCCCTTGCTAATAAACGATGACTAAGTTTATGTAACGTTTTGTCTGTTAACTTTGAATTGTCATGTCACAGTAAAAGACAAACGTTACATACGGTTAGTCATCGTTTATAAGTAAGGGGGGTAATCTTTATTCCACTAACTAGTTTATTAGTTACGCGAGGGCATTAGCAAATGTGACAAGTATGTACCTAACAAATATATAGATCGTATCATAATTAATTAATAAAGAATATAGACAAATTGATAATATTGTTAAAGTTTCTGTCGCGTTGTTCAGTGTCTTTCGGGGGCGGTAATTTTAAACCGAAACGGAGCTGTTTTAAGACTTGGACATTCGAACTTTTTTGGAATATTAATGTTATGTTTCACTGGAAAACAGATGTTTTTTTTTTAAGTAAAACCAATTAATGTTGCGATTGTAGTAGTCCAAAATGAATAAAAGAAATTGAATGACGTCTAACTCTTAAAAACAGCTGATTTTCAAGTAAATTTAAAACTAAGAAAAAAACTGCTTTGAATTTCCAAAAGTCGTATAACAAAAGTTGTTCGTCTAGAGGTCTAGAACAACCCCCTTTCGGATTAAATCACTATCCTCGAAAGGCGCGGTATATCGAGGTTTATTTAGAGCCTAACAATTTCGTTTTAACAGTAACTAATCTAATGTTAGTTTGTCGAACCTTTTTGTTTTTTTGTTTAATAATATTTCTTTCTGCTTTTTTATTTTTATAATGACAATTTATTTGTAATTTGTTTCGATAATATTTTGACTGATTGCGCCGCTCGCTGTAGGTACTTTGGTCTTATAATACTGTAGTTTATTTTTAGTTGGATCACTAAACGTTTGTACATCCTGCTTATATTAAAAAGGCGAAAGTGTATGTGACTTGGTTCTCTTTCACGCAAAAACTACTGATCCGATTGCGATGAAACTTGAAATAAAGACAGCTGGAAAGCTGTATTACACATAGGCTATCCATTCATCTCCATATTCCCATGGAAACGGGGCTTATTGTACCTATAATATAATATCAATTCCGTGATATAGAATATATATTTTTAGACGCTGTCTGCAAACGTTTTGGCACCTTTCTTGCATTAAAATTGCAAGTACGCACAATTATTAAATATCTAATACATTTATAAGTAGTTATGTGCGTACGTGGTCTAATAAATATTTAAATAATTAATCAGATTGGTACTCAATTTTGTTAATACCATTAGTACGATGCTTTGTTTAGTCAGTGAAAGATGACACATTACTCTATATAAAATCGTAATTATTTATTAAAATGTGTGCTACCGATGTTTTGGTATAGATATTCTGAAATATCGGTAGGTATAGATCCATATCGATATATCGACAGACAATATCCACGTTACTTTAAGTGGATGACATATCAAATTTTTATTTACTGAATATACAGAGCATAGCGACAGCCGTACTTCAGAAACGCTTAAAATTTACGCATTAGGTCTAGTCTCAAGCAAAGCAAAAACATTGACATATAAATGGCTATGGCTATTTATTCAATGAACCTTATGAGCGGTGGTAAATTCTAATCAAGATATAATTATACAACTATTTAATTGAGCTTGGCGAATCTTTTGTTCGTTTCTGGGCACGGGTCGTGAGTACCTACGGCATGCGGCAGAGCGGGTTATCTTTTGCGATCTATTATAAAAAAACTCCTGTGATAAACGACAACCGATAGCCGACTTCAGTAAACCTATAGGTAGATAGAGATGTTTTATCTCACAATGCGCGTCCTGTCTTATCCAACGAGTATTGTTTTCACTGCAAATATTATTAAATGACGGGGTATTTACCATGTTTTAATTTATTTTGTAACGAAGTTCGATATTTTTCCAATAATTTCAACTGGCATGTCCACGAGACTAGAGATTGCGCGTAGGTGATGACAGTTAGGGGCGTCCATATCAGCCAGTTGAAATGACTGCAGAAATATCGAGCCCCGTTAGAAAACAAATTTAAACATGGTAAATACCTCGTTATTAAATAATATTTATAGTGAAAACAACCATGTAAGTTTAAAATCGAGTATTGTTTTGTTTCTATGTGGGTGAGCTCGGGTGCTTTAAATTCCGAGCTAACACACACAAAGAAACGACGTGTACATGTAGCGTGGATGTACTCATACAAGCAAGACTGAGAGACCGTCGTGGGATAAAACAAATGTTCATCTTCCTAGGGCTGCACTAGGAAACGTCTCTAAGTTGAATACTTTGTCACGATTCCCAGTGACGTAAAATGTGATAAGATCGGATAATGATTTCTAGTTTGGAAGTACGGTCGATATTTATTTCACTGGTTCAGTCAGTTTAAAATCGCTATAGTACATCATAATTGCGCGTCAAATAGGACAGGCATACTGAAAATATTAGAGATGATAGAGAGTTATTTTCAAAATGTTCTGTCCTATTTTGAGAACAACAATTATGATGTATACCGATAAATCAGAATGTGATTATCGAGTTTTGTTGCTGACCGTACCTTGAAAATGTATGACAAAACTGTAAGGAGAACTATATATCTTATTAAATAATACAATAATTGTAATAACATGTAAATCTATTTAATGTAAACAAATAATAAATGAATTTAAAACATGTATGAGTTCCTTTTATTAAATTACCTCCAGTGTTGTAGTCAAAACACATTTTGCCCGCTAAACCCACCTTCAAATTTTAAATAAGGGCCAACAAAAGTGCAAACTTCAAAGTAAAGTTCATCAGCATTGGGTGGTGTGCGGACGCGTTCGACAGTGCAGTGCGGAGCAATAATAATAAGAGCGTTCGTGCGGTCAGTCAAGCACTGTAACGATTTAAAGTCGTTTATAACTCAAGAACGGCTTAACCGATTTGGCTGAAAATGAGTGTGGAGGTAGCTTAGAACTAGGAAGGACACAGGATACTTTTGATCATACATCCCGCGGAATTGGCAGTTACACGGGTGAAACCGCGGGCGCAGCTAGCTTATATTTAAATTACAAGCGCGACTGACGTACGCACCGACGACAGTCAAGCACTGTAACTGGCCGGGCCTTAGCATTGTGACAGCTGGCTCTAGGGAGCAGATTTCAGCTAAAGGTGAGCGAGTAAAACCGCTATATTATGGCACGTCGGTAAAGCTCGCCGGTGTATCAATACCGCAGTTTTCTGGAGGATTGTCGTTCTATAGAACCGCGGTATACTTCATCATCATCATTTCATCTGTAAGAAGTCCACTGCTGGACATAAGCCTCCCTCATAGATTTCCAGATGCTTCGGTCATAAGCGGCCTACATCCACCGTGAACCCGCGGCCTTAACCAAGTCGTCCGTCCATCTCGTTGGTGGACGTCCAACGCTGCGCTTTCCGATCCGCGGTCTCCATTCGAGAACTTTTCGGCTCCAACGACCATCTGCTCTCCGTGCTATATGTCCTGCCCACTGCCACTTCAAAGAGCTAATCCGTTTGGCTATGTCGGTGACCCTCGTTTTTCTACGTATCTCCTCACTTAAGATTCGATCCCGCAGAGAAACCCCGAGCATAGCTCTCTCCATAGCTCTTTGAGCAACTCTAAGCCTATTCATAAGGCCTATAGTGAAGCACCACGTTTCGGATCCGTATGTCATCACTGGCAACACACACTGATTGAAGACTTTCGTCTTAAGGCACTGAGGTATTTTAGACGAAAAGACGTTGCGGAGGTTCCCGGACGCTGCCCATCCGAGCTGGATCCGACGATTGACCTCTTTCTCGAAGTTGAACCTACCTAACTGGACTGTCTGTCCTAGGTATACGTACGCGTCAACAACTTCGAGAGCTGAATTCTCAACCATAACAGGGGTAGGTAGGTACAACATGGGCATTAGACATGACTTTCGTCTTGTCCATGTTCATTTTAAGACCAACCCGCTGGGAGACTTGATTGAGGCCTTCGAGCATCGTACTGACCCGACACTTTACGGAAGATATCCCGGACATCAGTCTGTATGAGATAAGGATGGCCCTGAAACAGCTTAAGAACAACAAGGCGCCTGGTGAGGACGGAATTACTTCTGAGCTTCTGAAAGCGGGTGGATCACCGGTACTTAAAGTCCCTCAGAGGCTCTTCAATTCCGTTTTGCTCGAAGGTACCACGCCCGAGGCATGGAACGAAAGCGTCGTGGTGTTGTTCTTTAAGAAAGGTGATAACACCTTATTAAAGAACTAAAGACCCATCTCGCTTTTGAGCCATGTTTACAAGCTTTTTTCTAGGGTTATTGCAAATCGTCTCGAACGCAGGCTTGATGACTTCCAGCCTCCCGAACAAGCCGGGTTCCGAAAAAGTTATAGTACCGTAGACCACATACATACGCTGCGACAGGTTATACAGAAGACCGAAGAGTAAACTTGCCGCTCTGTCTAGCGTTTGTGGACTACGAGAAAGCGTGGCTACGTGGGCGGTACTCGAGTCTCTCCAACTATGCCATATTGACTATCGGTATATCGAAGTGTTGAAGTGTTTGTATAGAAACGCCACTATGTCGGTCCGAGTACAGGAACAGAGTTCGAGGGCGATTCTATTGAAGAGAGGCGTAAGACGGAGACGTGATATCTCCGAAACTCTTTACGGCCGCTTTGGAAGACGCCTTTAAGCTTCTGGAATGGAAAGGACTGGGTATCAATATTAACGGCGAATACATCACTCACCTTCGGTTTGCCGACGATATTGTAGTCATGGCAAAGTCGATGGAGGAACTCAGTACGGAATACTTACTAATGCCTATTTGCTTTACGGTCAGTAAAGATATCTAATTGATAATCTTATATGGGCAATGATTGCAACTGTCCCAATTTAGTACGTAGAGCAAATTAGACTAAGTAGACCATTTTACCAATAAAATAAGATTCATACCAACTTCGAGGGGATTGAAGAAAATAAAACTAGAATTACATTCCAAATTTTTATTAGCTACAATATACCATTAAAAACTGAAAATACAATGTAACACAACGCCGATTGTACAGTGCGAATTAAAGTTAATAGCGGGTCTGAAGTAGGGCACTGCGGGTGAGCAACAGCAAAATATTAGAGGTGGGTCCTTAGAACTTCTTGTCTTAACAGCACCATAATCGCAGACAAAGGTACCTCAGAGCCGCCATTAATTTCATTTACACTACAACTAGATCGAATAAACATCTACTATTTCATAATATTGATATAACTTGACATTGAGATTTTAAACACATATAATATTCCATAGAAGATAACATCCAATAACTGTGTTTAAAGTTTGGACGCAAGACGTTTTTACATCGAGCAAGCACCACCTTAACAACTGTACTTAGAAGTCTACGCCCATACTTGTCTATAGGTACAAAATACTTTGTAGAAAAAACTGACACAGAAGATAGAAAATACCCTGCCACGCGTGTTTACGTATACCTATTCCAATACGTAAGCATTTAATATAAAATTCTGGCCAACCCTATTACAAGTTTTGATCATTTTGTTAAAGCATACACATCTGTGCGAACGTAATTCTGGCTTCGATTGCATGAATATTACATTTCTCTGGTTGTATTTACTTTACATTATGGATTATAGAACTATAGGTAGAAACGCATAATGCGAACACGAGACAATCCGACGCGACACGGCAGCGGCGGTGCAGGCGCTAACGACTCTCGCGAGTCGCTTCTGAGGACATTAACGTCAAAACTTGTTTTAGGGATCACTTACGTACGATGAAAGGCATTAGAACAACAAAGGTGTCGAAACCAAAGAAACGGTAGGCGTAGACCCTAACCGATCACAAACGGTCCATACCTACATCTTAAAATACAAACATCGATTAAACCTCAGTGGCTCTGATTATTGATTCATGAACAAGATGCCATAAATATTGTAAGTGTTATAAAACCGAATGATGTCTATAATAATGTAGGTGCAGATAATTCGTGCGGCAACTCGTATCGAGTAAAAACTGCTATCTGGAAATACGTCCTAACCGAATATTGTAACCAACTGGACCACAGGAATTTGCCACTTATTTTGTAAGTCGGTCACCCTTGAACAAAAGTAGTATTTTGTCATTTTTGTTTCAATTTTGCGATAATCTTTGTATTTAACTTCTTTAACTTATAGATGCCTCGGTTCATAAATACTTTAGTTACGGAGTTAAAATACTCAATAGAACTTAGGTAACTATATAACAATTGTTAAGTCAGTCCTTTCCTTTCCATAAAGAGTAAAAACATTTTCGACGACAACAATCGCATAAATATTACAACTACTCTTTAACCGCCATAAGAACTCAAAATTATATTAACATGCCTATGACTATTTGAAAAAATATGAAAAAAATCGTTTCAGATTAACGATCAACCTTAAATACGGCCGATAATAAAATTGTCCAGCCGTAAAAACTTCGAATTATCAAAAAAATTAATTTAGTTTTAATACATAATTCTAATTTTATAAAGATTACAAGTATTTTTGTTTCTAATTTAACTGTTAGACAATTTAATAGTTGGTCAACTCTATTGACGGACATGAATCGTGCGAACAAATTCGATAACATTGACAAATTCCTGTTTAGACGTCCCTACTACAGGATCGAAGCGTTTCCATTACACGTTACGTTTACTATAATTTCGAGGTTTTCACTTCAGTAATCTATCTTTTACGGATGGCACTAATGCGAGATGTATGAACACGCAAACGTAACTTTGATAAAACGACAAAAGCCTGTTTTAAGGCCTCTGATGTACGTCGCGGATACTCGACAATAACCACACATTCTGTGAGAACGGCTTGTCATTCGCCGGCGGCAACCGCTCTTCGCTTCATCAAATAATACCTTTTCGTATAATAAAACGACTATAACGAACTTCCCCTACACTATTGTGTTTAACATCAGTTTATACTACACAGGGTTATTTTGTTCTTTTAAACTCAACATTTTCGAAAACTACTTCGAATTTCCAAAAACCATAAAACAAAGTTGTTGGTTTTGATGTAGAAAACTACATTCTGCACGGTTTTTGATTGGAACAAAATAACCTTGTATAAGCTCGGCCAATAGCAGCCCGACTCAATACACCGACCGACAATTCTGCGTAAATAGAACACTTTTTTAGAAACTAATTTAAAACTTTTAAATTAATTACACCATGGTGTAAGTGACCATAGAAACTTCAGGTTTTTCCAAAAAAGATAAACTAAAACGGACTCGATTACGTCCGTTGCAACATTTTTATCATGAATTGATGTGTATCTATGTACATAATTATATAGCAATATTTAAGAAATGTATTCATAATTAGTTTCGATATACAATTTATCATTAACATTTATATATATATAACATTACATTAATCATTTTCGATTCACATATTTCAATAAATTATCGTAATATTACGATTATTTATTTACATTATTTACAAATGATCTGCAAGCGACGACGACGACATTTCAAATCCATTACTTAGATACGTTGCCCAGAATCCACATTTTGTGCAAATAAAAAATACCATTTACGTCAAAAATCAAATTCTAATTAATAATTACGTGTTTTAAATAAGTAATATTCTAACTAAATCATCAAATAACATCGCGCCGTTGCACGATAACAAAAGTTTATTATACAAATTCACAATTCACTAGAAATCTAAACAAAATGAGATATAACATAATGCCTCTGGCCTCGTGGTTCGACCGTCTAGTTCGATCAATCGAACTACGTGAAAATTTTGTTCCAGTTGGTTCGATTAATCGAACCACGAGTTTTTGAAAGTTCTGGTAGTTCGATCAATCAGAATACGTGCATTTTTTGTTCCAATTGGTTCGATTAATCGAACCACGAGTTTTTAAAGGTCCTGGTAGTTCGATCAATAAGATTACCTGAACTTTTTGTTCTAATTGGTTCGATTAATCAAACCGTGTGTTGTTGAAACTCCTGATAGTTTGATCAATGGGACTATGTGAACTTTTGTTAATAGGTTCGATTAATCGACCCAAGTCGAACCTTGTAAACTTACAATTACATAGGCCATTAACAACAACACAATGATAAGTATATTTCTAGCTTTGTTTAACAGAAAAATATATGATTTTTTTGTTAGACAAAACACGATCGAAATTTCGTTTATGTTCGATCGAGATTTATGTTTATGTTTTAATACTTTCCGAGATATAAGCATTTCAAGTTTGACAGCTGTCACCCCAAGTAAAGATCTCGAAGAACCCTGTCACTTCCGGAAAGAAACTAGTAGCCTTCGCTCAATACTTTCTGAGATAGAAGCATTTCAAGTTGTACAACTGTCACCCGGAATGAAGATCTCAAAGAGCCCGAAGTATTGAGTCAAGAATATTAGTTTCTTTGCAGAAGTGACAAACTTCTGCAAAGAAACTAGTATTCTTGACTAAATACTTTCCGAGATATAGGTAAGCATTTTAATTTTGACAGCTGTCAATTGTCAGATATTTAATAATTACGATCGTCTTGTTTAATGTTTATCGTCTTTTGTTTTTTTTTTGTTAATACGTTTATTTAGATTTTTTGACGTTATGCGTTGACGTTTTTTTTTCCTTTGTCCATATTGCTCTTTTGACCTCATGCTCCTAAACCTGTATCTCCGACCTGTATCTCGATTTGGGTTAGATGAGGAACGATAAATCGGGTTAGGTTACAAAGAGGGTTAGGTTAGAGATGTTTTTTTTTCGATTTCCTAACGTAATCCGCAACCGGGTTAGGATATCGGGTTAGGTTGGGAATAATCCAAATAATCCTCAATAATTTGTTAACAAAATATGTTTTATGGCTTATTTTGACAGGTTTCATGGTTTTTTTTTCCATTTTGACGTTTTTTGTTTTTCAAATTACAAGTAAACTATTGGTCTAATCAAATTTCACTTATGCTTAAAATAAAGCTGAACACTCCAGATTCCCTAGATATCGGTGAATCGAACCAAGTGCACTAGTCGAACTACGTTTAGTTGTTCACCTGGTAGGATGCCAAAATCGAACCAACTGAAAATAAAAATTTCACGTAGTCCGATTGATCGAACTACTAGAACTTTTAAAAACTCGTGGTTCGATTAATCGAACCAACTGAAACAAAATGTTCACGTAGTTCGATTGATCGAACTAGACGGTCGAACCACGTGGCCAGAGGCAACATAATTGGTATGGTGACTCTATATAAAATATCACCTCTATGTGTAAAAAGTAGATCTTATTTATAGAAATTAATAAAATTACTGTCAATAAATCAGTCAAACGTATAAAATACAAAAAATTGTTCAACCAGTAATGTACCATGAGTGAAAATGTCACTTCATTCATTATTGAAATTCATTTATAGCTACAATACTTACTAATATTATAAATGTGAAAGTTTTTTGTGTAAGTAAACGAGTATGTTTTTTACTCCTAGTTTCATTCCGATGAAACTTAGCATGAAGATAGCTTAAGATTTGGATTAATAAATTGGCTTTTTATCCTGATATTTCCGCAGGATCGGGACTTAAAGGAGTGAAACCGCGGGGCATAGCTACCACATATTATATTCGATTACATTTTCTATACATTTCATAAATTTGTAAATAAAAATAATTATGACATTGTAATAAAAATAAATTGATTATTATGATTTTATTTCAACACTTTCTCTTACCGATCAAAATATACAAATAAAAATAAAATGTGGTTAAATAATTATGTATAAAGGAGAATACCCATATTCTTAGGAGATTCAGGCCACTTATTATGTTAATTTTCTTGCCACAATGCATCTAATATCTCACAAATATCACTCAAAGTTCCGGCAAACTCAGTTTGTAAAGTTTCATTTTGTAAGTTTTGGTAACATGGATTATATGAGAACCTCCTTGTCATTCTATTATCTAGTGATAAATAATACATTATAAAAATACAACACAATAAAGTGTACACATTATGTGACCTGCGTTTGGGCTTCCTCCTTCTTCTACCTGACCAAACATACCTCACCCAACACAGTGAATAATTTCAAACAACGATACCTATCGCGATCGCTATCTTTTCATGCAATAAGTATATACGCAAAATCACATCGTATTTTTTTTTATATTAATATGGTGTAATGTGCTAGCGATCGCATTTTTTTCCTTACATTAAATAAAATATAATAATAGACATTATTATAGTAAAATAAACTCGACGGTGTGGCACAGAAGAGCTCTATAGAAACAATCAGCTGACGCACATATTGTATGTTTACTAAAGTTATAACTAATATAAGATTTGACGATTCATCTACAATAAATGTTTACCTGCTTCAACTAGACAGTCTATGTATTTCGCGTGAAAAGGGCCTTTTCAATTTGACCACTAGATGTTGCCACTTCAACGAGATGCAAAAATAGAGAACACATATAGAAAATTAACAATATCTAAGAGATGATGTCTTTTGGCTTTAGATCATTCAAAAGTGACAGATTAACATAGAGAAGTTATTAGAAAGTATGCTTCGTATCAGTTAAAAGTGGCAGACATCGTAGTATCATTATCGAGACGATATCAGTTGAACAGTACCGAGCTGGGGTCTTCATTGTCCATTTGTTTGACGTGGCGTAGGACGTCCTTCTTTGTAATCACTCCCAGCAGCCGACTGTCGAATATATAACACTACATTTAGATATATATTATTATTACATCTCATCTACATTACAATGAATTGGTATCAAACTGCCGGCTTACATTGGGTTTCTCGACCTTTTTTAACGACTGTTAGACACTTTCGTATGAAATAGTTTCAGGACTTTTTGTTAGATGTTGCAATCATTTTTTTGGTGTTTGAATTTTATTGTGTCAGCTAAATCAGCTCAGCTCAGTTGTGTCAGCTTTTGCATATGTATTAAAACTATCGTAAGTGTTATTTTACTGGTGGCCAATGTTACAAGTTAACGACGTAAAATTAAATGAAAAAATCGAGAAACCGAGCGACGGACGGTTAGTGTGTTAAAGTCTTAAGAAACATCGCTTTTGCAGTGAAGGGAGACATCGTAAGGAAACCATTTGCTTAGTTGGGTTCAAACTTATTGACCATGCAGTCTTTCCCGTGGTTCTGGTCCACTAAGTAAGGAGGGTGGTATAGGTGCTGGGTAACCCTACAACATCCAATATAAGCCATAGACTACAGCGGTATAAATTGCTTGGATTGCAGTAGCTTGCAAATTTTATTATCTAGTAAATAATGTAGGTTAAATGTTAAATGAATAGAAACAAAATAATACTGACCCGTTATGCGTGACCAAGGTCTGCCGAAGCCCCAGTTTCCTGAACATATCAACGACTGTCTCCATCGGTGTTTGGTCCGTGACTGTGATCGGGGCCATGTCCAGGATTCGGTTGAGATGGAGGCAGGGCGGAGCGCCCGGGGGCGGAGGCCCGCCCGCGAATATCACCCCCGTTTGGCCAGTTATGCTTTCCATAGTGCGACGAGCGTTCGCTGTTACAGATAAATAAGCCATATTATATTAGGCAAGTCATTCTACAACGAGTCACAAATTGCATTTGAAAAAAATCTTTCAACAATGTTGGTACTTGGCGGGCTGTGAGAATTTCATAAGCGTGGTTTAGCACTTCGAAAATGTTGTTTGTGAGATGTTTATTGATTAATAAACAATTATTATAAAACCATTTATTAAGCCCGCACTAGGCATTCACAGAAAAAAAAACTATATACAAAAACACAACGCATGGCGGACGCAGGACGGGATTCGAAGCACGCATCTTCACAATCCGGGAGTACTGACTTGATAACCAATTAGTCTACCGGCATCGGTGTCTCACAACCAGAATGTTTGCAACTGTATTTACCATCTACTATAACTTAGGCATGCTTGCGGCATCCCGATGGCATTGAGTTACATCAATGGTCACACTCTGTTCGTTAATGATTGTAATCTGGTTTGTAAACTGAATAAATAAATAAATGAGGAGATGGACCTTAACGAGCCCTAGACCGAAACAAATGGAAGGAAAGTAGAGAGGCATTTGCCCTGCAAAGGGACAGTTCAGGCTCCTAATAAATAATAATGAGATGCTCGTTGGCTCACCTATGGCAAGGTTGAGATCCCTCCTTAGCACGAAACCGACGAGGTATTGAGACTCCTTGCTCACTACGACCGGGTACCCGTTGTGCTCCGTTTCCTTCAGCAACGTGTCCACATCGTCAACTGTCATCGTATTCTGTGTTATCACCGAGAGCGTCTCGTTGCGTCTGCAGACATACAAAATAAAATAAATAAATTCTATCTAGCCCCGTGAAAAGTTACTAAGCTTGTGTTAAGGTGACTAGACGATAGATATAATACATATATTACATATATTTTGTAATATATGTATCATCTTTTGTAAATACATAAAATACCTACAACCACTACCTACAACAATATTTGTTTCTGGTCAGAGAAACCCAAACCAGAAACAAATACTTATTTTCAGTATAAATACTTGCTCCCATTAGGAATCAAACCTTCCGCATTGCAGTCGGACATTCGCCCTACGCGCCACTGAGTTCGTCAATTAAAAATGGGTTATTTCTCTCTCCACGAATAATTACAATAAAATTATTACGCAAGATTTTGCACCCATTCAATCTTCGCATACGAATGGATTTTCTGATGGTTCAAAAATACCACTGGTAATTTAAAACGGGCAAGGATTTATTGTCTTATACATTTACAATATTATTAACGAATTCGCAAAACGAAAAATATACATCGCAACAGCTGCTAAATAACTGCAATATGAGAATTTCTTTGCTCCATAAAAAAAACTAGACCGACAGCATTTCTCTGGAACATGCGTGTCAGATTATATCAAAACGCCACCCGGATCCCGTGGGAATTGCAAAACTTTCTTAGTAGATACTACACACCACAAAGAATACACTCTCCTAATTCCATGTCCCTAGGACCAGCGATTTGGACTCTGCGTTGATTTATAGTTCAGTCAATCAGGCAGGATTTTGAATTTTATTTTTACAATCGGATGTTTTACGGATAACTGTCGCGAACCCAGAGCAATAGGTCCGAAATGATCAGTAGAAATCGTGGAATATCAAAAAGCATCTAAACTATAAATTAGTATTTACTAGATAATATACCTAGTTTCACTCGCTGACAGAAAATCACAAGCACAACTAATGGTTCTAAGAACGTGTATAAATATCAAGCATTAACACTGTTTCATAATAATTCTAGTTTTGGTCAATCTTAGTCTCAATCAAGCGTAAATATCGGGATTATACAGAACTACAGCAATTTGCATTCCAAATTTCATCCAAATCTGTTCAGTAGCAAAGCAAGCAAACTAACACACATCCGCATGAACTTTTATTTTTATAATTAGCACATTCGCAAGTATTTGCATCAAAATTAGTACATGTTTTAAAAATAGATACATTGTTATTTGCAAAACAATTAGAAAGTAAGTTTATAGTAATCGCAGAAGTCCATAAAACTCAGCAACACGAAGAAATTCTCAAAATAATGGTGAAAACTGAATTAAAATCGCTGGTTCGCTGCCAAAAACGTATGGCGACGGCGACACGGACGTTGTTTTATAACAAGTAAAAATTACAGATTTATTCATAAAAGCCATTTAAAATTAGGTATCAGAGTACTCGATATTTGCCTACTAATTAAATCCAAGGTAGAAATTAGAAAGAAAAACGCCTTTGATCGAAAGGTACATTCTAACAAGACAATAGATATATCTACACTAATATTATAAAGAGGAAAGATTTGTATTTTTGTACGTGTATGTGTGTGTATGTTTGTAATGAATAAACTCCAAAACTACTATGCCGATTTCAAAATCCTTTCACCATAGAACGCTACATTATCGAAGAGTAACATAGTCTACTTTTGATCCCGATATTCCCAAAGGATCGAGACTTATGCGGATAAAACCGCGGGACTCCTGCTTGTACATAATAAAACAACACTAAGTATAATCAACGTACTTAGGTTGCATGACATCTGCCGCAAGCGAAGTGTGCTGGAACTCGTCCTTGCTGTCCAGGAAGGGGTACCCGTTGAGCGCGATGTGAGCGTCGTAGATGCCTTGTCTGCCGAGAGCGTCGCCGACCCACTTGGAAGCCATCGCGGCCGCCATCAGGGGCACGATGTACCGCACTCCGCCGGTCAGCTCGAACATTATCACCACCAGAGATACTGTGGGAGAATCGTATATTATATGATTTTAACTAACATTTTGTTTTAGATTTTTCTTCTGTTTTCGCGGTGTTGTATTGAAATTAAAGATATTTTGAAGATCAAGACAAGTCACAAGACAGAAGGGACCTGGAAAGGTCTCGAAACGTTGAGCGTTGTAACAATGCTAAAAGTAATAAACACCACGCGATTCAAACCGAAACATGTCTTTAACTTTTTGTTATTTTAAAACGGATATTTATCACGGTTTTGTAGAGCTCGACATTTTAAATGTTTTGAAAATAAAACAGATATTAAAACAAACAATATAAAACAGATCAAGATTAAATTAAATAATTATTCAGATTTTTTTAGGAAACATACGCATTCAAAAATCGTAAATCAACCAAGGATAGATTATGCTACATAATTTTCACCGCTCAAGGCAGGGACTTGCGTGGTCTAGTTTGAATAGACGTTGGGGTACAGGCCCAAAGACGCGAGTTCAAGCCTCGCCGCAAGTGAAAAATTTTAAATGCGTATTTTTTCCTTTAAAATTGTTCTAGATAAAACTGCTTTTAGCAATAAAAACTAATTAAGAAATATATAAATCATTATTTCTCGGTTTTAATCGCGTTGTGTTTATTATTTTTGGTAAGTGTAAAAATGAGCGAGGGTCATCGACTCCTTATATTTATACTGACCTGTCATCCTGGTAACTCCGCCGAGCACGGCCGCCGCGCCCACCATCGCGTACAGCCCCGGCGTGATGCACACGTCTCCCGTCGAACACTCTCCGCTGAACATCCATATCTTCGGGTACTTGAACGCCAGTTGCTCCACACCTGCATAGATACCAGTTTACTTTACGAGGACGATGAAAATTTATGACACCAGGGCCATCTCTCTCTCTATTCGCTTTCTTAACATATTCATTTATCATAATCTATATGTATGTTGGTCTGTCTATGTTATATATTTATATGGATTACTAGCTGTGTCTCGCGGTATCACCTGCGTTAGTCCAGATCCCGTAAGAATATTAAAAAACTATGTAACCTATTTAATAAACCTTCCATGAAAAACATCATGTAAGATTTATTAAATGGATGTCTATCCAAATTGCATTATATTAGTACCTCAGTTACTATGATACAAGCTTGTGCTTTTATGATAAAGATTCTTATAACAGTTCTGATACAAACAGAAGATTTGTAATCTGTTCAGCGGTTTATGCGTGAAAACGTAACAGTCAAAAATACTTTAGCAATTAATATATCAGTAGAGACAACTAACCGATGCCAACGATCCGGCCAGCGATAGCTCCCAAAGCAAGGCTCGGTATGAAGAGCCCGCAAGGAACCTTCATGCCGAAGGTAAAGATGGTCATGACCAGCTTCACTCCGAGAGCGAGCACTAGGAGCCACATCGCGCGGTACACTCCCGGACCGGCCTCCGCTTTCTCCACCGCCGCGTTCACGTCCGTGAAGTTGCGGTAGTAATCGCTACAAAAAAATATTAAACATTATCCCCCCTTAGTTACAAACGATGACTAAGTTTATGTAGTAACTTTGAAACATCATGTCACAATAAAAGACAAACGCAATCAAGCATCTCACAACCAGGGCGCACCCATGGAGCACCTTAAATACCTCAACATTTTTTGGTAGTTTTCATGACGACTAGCCCAAATATCTCAAAACCATAATGATTTGCATTGCCAACTAGGCCATTTTACTGACTAGTCGGTAAAAACCATAGCTGGCCCATCTCTAACTACAATCGTCTTAATAAATAAATAAATAAATAAATTCTGTGAACAACACACAGCGCCATCTAGCCCCGTGGTAAGCGACTAAGCTTGTGTTACGGTGACTAGACAACGGATATAATACTTATATTTATTTTTCTTTTGTAAATACATACATATTATACATAGAAGGACACCCAGACCAGACACAAATATTTATTTTTTAAGCATAAATACCTGCACCCGGCGGGAATCGAACCCGCAACCTCCTGCATTGCAGTCGCGCTCTCGCACGACGCGCCACAGAGGTCGTCTAATAATACTAATGTGAGTATTCAAGTAGATAGATATCTTACCACAGTGGATCGGAGCTGGAAATACCGCACTGGTTGAATAGCAAGTAGATTAGTTCACTCGTGTTCATCCGCGTATAGGGGTTGGGGTAGGCGATGATAGCAGTCACGAGAGTAACCACGAGCACTTCCGTCACGGGATATTGACCAAGTTTCGAGTACTTGCGGTAGCGGCACCACCAAATGTTCGCTTTTATAAACAATGTTGCTATACAGCCCTGGAAAATAGAACACGTTTTTGAGTATTCGGTTCTACACGTCTAGATTTTAAAGAACAATTTTAGGTCTGAAACTTTGATAAATTTGAATCTTTTTCAGTTGAAAATATAAAAACATAAATAAATGTTTTAGAGATATTCCAATTAAAGTAAAACTATTTATGTGATTTATTCTAGGTCTTGAGCTATCTATATTCCAAGTTTCATCGCAATTCGTTCTGTAGTTTTTGCGTAAAGGAGTAACAAAGTCACATATACGCACACATATTTGTAAACATTCGCATTTATAATTTAAATAGGAAAGGATATTATATGACACATGTACAGATGATACTTACTCCAATAATTCCGAGGCCAACAAACGGAATGAGCTCGAAGAAAATCCAAGGCTTATTGTATTCCACGAAGAAAAGCACCGAATGCTCATTGCCGAAGGGGTTTATCGAGCGCAGAATGAACGCAGCTATGAGAGCGCAGAAGAATGATCGCCACAGAGTCTTCAGGGGAAAATAGTACGAAACCTGTACACGAAATAAATTCGATAAGTAAAGTAAACTTCAATTCTAGCAGTATTTACAAACACTACCTACTATGTTTTAGTTGATACGCCTAACTTATTTTATTACCTATTATGTTTTATATGCCTCACATAATATTTGGTTGTACAGTCATTAATTCATCATTCACACTTGGGAAATTGCTCCCACTCTTTACTGGATTTAAACCCGTGAATAGAGAAGTTTTATTTTACAGCGTTTGACAGCTTCACCAAATCTGTTCAAGTCGAAATTGAGAAACCATTCCTTCGTAACGAATTTTCTCAAAAACGGTAAAACGTCACTTCTCTACATTAGCTCCTCAAAAACCTTTTCATCCCTTGATAAGTTTTCTCTTTATACTTCAGCATAAATAAAAATCTTTTAAACTCGTAAAAAAAAACAAACAGGAAACTAGCTCTAGCTTCCTGAAGCAAGAAAAATAAGTTTATTGTTAATTGATCGCATTTTTTGTTGTTAGTTTTACTGTAACAAAAGTGATTGGTATTGTATCAAGGACAAGTTGTTTTAATGGTATTTTTTTCTTTCAAATATTTATAATAGAATAAATAAGTGAGGGTGGAAATAAAACTTAGATAGATTAGTTCACGAACCTCTTCTAAGCTGAACAAGACTCCTCCAATAGGCGCCCCGAAAGCGACGGACACACCGGCCGCGGCGGCCGCTGACAATATCTCACGTTTCTTAGCTTCATTGCGCCCGTACTTCGGGAATAAGTACGACAGGATGTTACCTGCAGGATTGATCTCAGTAACTACTTATATCAATAAAAAATAGACGTTGCACACAGCGTAGTCTTGTATTGTGGATAGTAGTCAAACGGTCTACTACTATATTACACTTTTTTTGTAAATAACAAACATTTCTTCAGTTCTTGTTCATCCAAAAGATTTTTTTTGTTTTGTCTTTGAATTGTAATCGCATTTTAGTGTGTAACAATTAAAAATATAATCTATGTCTCTATCTATTATACCAATTAGCGTATACTAACTTAAAATGTATTATATACGTACCGAGACAACAAGCAATGTGAACCATCGGGCCTTCTTTCCCCAGTGAGAGGCCGGACGACACGGAGAGAATCAAACCGACGACCTTTATGATAAGCGTCCATTTGCCGAGGTAGCCTCGGATGATGAAACCGCTGAGAATCGTTTTTATCTCGGGGATACCTGAATAATGAACATATTAATTAATCCCTAGGGAATTTATACAACTCTTTCTAAGTTGGTCCTTACTTCACACACAATGGATGCTGGAGCCCAAAAGATAAAAATAGTACTGACCCGATCCGCAAGCATATGGCGCGAACATCCTCACGAGGGAAGCAGAGAGTGCTGCGAACATGAGAGCCCACACGATGTAGAACAGGTAGCTGATGATGTAGGCTCCAGCGCCTGTCTGGTGGTCTCCAAACACTTGCGGCCATGTCGACCACTGAGGTACAACAATTGTTATGTATAATCAAATCAGATAGATTACAGAACGGTTTAGCTTTCAAAAAATTAATCTTATTTTAAAATAAGTATGTCTATTTTAAGATTTAAACCAAGTATCATATTTTTTGGAAAGCATTTCTTCAAAAAGCAAGTCATCCAAGTGTAGGAAACACTTCAAGGTAATTCAAGATGATTGGTAGCTACATCTCACTCAACGTTGTATTTTTTTTTCTTACATGACAGTAATCTGTAATCTGCAAAGACACCAGTCGCAAGGGCGAAGTAATGCAGTCTATAATTTCTTCATGACACAGAAAAGGTGTGGCGCAATTGGCTAGCGCAGTACAGTGATTATAAATGTTGCAGTTTCATGTCCTGTTGGTGATTTTGAGTGCCTATTTGCAGTATTTTTTCCTACGTTGCCTTCAAAAATGAATGCAGTCTAAATCTACACAATCTTCCAGAGGTTTTGGTATTTATGATCGGTATACTATATGAGCAATAATTTCGTGTTCGAAACTATTTTGACTTTGAGGTTTGTACAGAAACTCACCTGTGAACAGTTTCCGGAATCGAAAGTAGTATTTGTATCGGACCAGCAACACTGTTCCCTATTCAGCCAGAATTCTTGACATATCCCAAACTTGAGATCTGTCATCCACGAAGCTCCAATATCGATAACTCCAGCCACTATGCCTGTGCAGACACCAACTAGAAGCACGCAGACCCAGCCCGACCAAGCGTCGTGGGCACCCTACACAAAACAGATAAAAAAACTGCACATGTAAATTTTGACTAAACATTTTTATTATTTTATCATATATTTTTTTATAAGTGGATATTAATAGCGATGTCAAAATATTTGCTTACTTTTATGAGATCCCATATTGAATCCTGCCGTTTTTTCACAATGTATCTGTGCCTCATACGATCCCTAGCAATGTCTCGCTGCCAATCAATCGTGTGGAAGTCATCATATTGACCAATACCGGGGATGTCATCATCTCCTATAAATAAAGTGTTGTAAGTTATATCAGTTTCAATCAACTTTAAAATATGAATTAACTTAAGAGCTAAATTTGCTAGTACTATCCCACCCCACATAAGGCCTGTCTCCAAGTGTTAGCTGGGACCAGTCCCAGTCTAACTCGTCCCACAGTCTGATTCTGGGCCTGTTGTCCAGAGCCCAGTCTGTTGTAGTATTTGCTTTTTCACACTTATTACTGTTACTACTTCGACAGACTGATTTGCAACCATGGCTACTACTTTATTGGTACCTACTTAGATTTATTATAGGTATAATTTGACAAAGTGTTACCTCTTCACACACAAACAACTGAACTGATACTTGGTAACTATACAGATATTAGCCAATACCCTAGTATAACATTTGCACCACTATGTTGATATCCTTAGGATGTGGTGAATGCTATGTGAGGTACGGCTTATATATTCATATAAATGTTTGTCCTATTATGATACTAGGCAATTGTGATAAATTTTTCTATAATTTATTCAGCTACTTTTAAGTTAAATTTCATTATTTTACAGTGACAACTAACATTTTTAGAATAATTATCGAAAACTTTAACATTATAACAAAAGTTAGATAAAAGCTAACTAAATAGCAAAAGAGGAGACTCTTTATTCAAGTGTTTGTACAAAGTCAGACCAAGGACATACTTAACACCTACTTATTTTTACGTTAATTTCGTAGGTATTAAGTATAATTATTTCACTAGTGATTGAGTTGAAATGCCTGCTTATTTACTCCAGTAGTGAAAACAATTTCTTATCTGTTGCAAAAATGGCATTAGTTTTGTTTTGTAATAATGATTATTGACCAAGGGAGCAAAGATGTCTCTGTGTGTGTCAATATTCTCTTTCATAAAATATAAATCGCAAAATAAATATAATATAATCTGCAAATCCAATGTTCTCTGGTTGGTTTAATCAAGTCAATTGATTTTTTTACAAAGGCTTGATTTGATCACAATATTTTGAAGTAGGTAATTTTACTTGAATTCAAAAATGGAATTAGTTATCTACTTGAAGATTCTGTGCATTTGTGAGAGTATTGAGGCTCCAAAATACTAGATAAGTTGCGATTTGTGTTCACATGATATTCGCAAGGTCAAGTGTTCGCAGAACTACTAGGACATAATCATTTATGAACAATCATTTTGACTAAATGATTATGTATACATTATACATTTATAGAAGACACCTGTCACAGAACAGAGAGGGAGAGAAGATGACACTTGGTATGCATACCTATTAGATGTGCAGTTAACTCTTGCGATTTATTTATTAACTTTTTAAATTATATTATTTGTTTTAAGTGTATAATTATAAAGAATCCTTCAAACAATGATCCCACAGTAGAAGCTTGAAACTAAGGTTTGGTAAGACATGATATGTGGTCTAGGAACTTGTTTTTCTAGTCTAATGAGTAACCGGTATGCGATGCTACTAAAACAGTCAAGAATGTAATTACTAAATAACGACGATGATAAAGTGTAATTTCTACACCGACAACATTATGTTCAAGTAAAAATCAACATTTATTACACCCACCTAGTGGTTTCGTCAATACATTAGAGACGTAGCACCGTACAACGCAGACATCTTACGTACCTAATAAAATACCACTAAACAGAGGCTGTTACGGAAAATACGGAGATGATTCATAGGTGAGAATAATAATTAACTAACTAGGGGTAGCAAAGCAATAAAATACGAACCTTGCATTCCAGAGAACATGACCGCGTCCCCTGCAAACATTTATTCGTTAGTTTTGAGCTAAATACAGATCAATTCACTTCACAAACCACATCATTTTCTAACTAACAAAAGAAGGCGTAAACGTTTATTATGCCATTATCTAGTAGAGCGGTTATCGCAATCTAATTGTTAAAATAATAAAAACAATAGAAAATGAAGCAAGATTGAAAGTGGTGACGCAAAAGCAAAATGTCCTACGACACGCACGACAGCGGCTGTCACTTTGACGTTTCTATGCGGGATTGCCATATTGTGCTTATTAAAAGCTCCCAAAAGCTAAAACATAAATAGAAAATATACAAAAATGTTCTTCCTGGTAGAAGACCATTGTGCGTACTATAGAACAATGGCAGGTCACCATACAATAGTTTATGTGGCTGAAAAAAAATCTTGATGCATACATGAAAAATATATAATGCTCAGTAAAAACTTCTCTCGTAGGTACGCAAAACAACTCGGTGATTAAAAGATATGGAGTGTATAAAGTTTGATTTTTTAATAACTTTAAAAGTTTCCAACTTTTACATTTTTTTGACTTGACACAAACACGATATGCGAGTGAAATTCTCTCATAATGTCCCATTGTGATCTTTAGTAGAATCCTGAGCGAATCGAGGGATTCAAAGTATTTCACTCGAGCGAAAAATAGTGTTTGCTCCCGAGGTGAACATTCTACTTTTACCTACTTTCCCTTAAATCTCTGCAGACCTCTATCTACCTGACTGAGCAACAATCCTAAGTAGGATGGTAAATTAAATCGCACGCATACCCAAAAGGCAGAATAATAAATTCCAAACACTGCAGCTGTGTACCACACAGGCAGATCGACCTTGTCAGTATTGTACTATACTGTACTGTAGGTAACTAATGTGACTATCACGTGTTCAATTTCTCACGACGATACGACGAATGCACCGACAACTACAGGTTTTGATTTCGGTTTTATTATTATGTTACGTTAATATATTTTACGTTTCACCTACTTAATAGCGTTTGTTATTTTATTTAACTAATAAATGTTATTAAATGGATAGGTACTCGTTCTCCATACAAACATAGGCGATTGTTTCATGACCAAATATGTTAAAGCCAAAAAACAAAAAAATGAATATTCTATTAATTAGCATAGAATATTAAAAAAAAACAAACAATGGCATAAACATCATTTTCTCTAATGTCTTTATCCAGTGAAGAAACAGACGACACCGTTTATAAATGTGGAGAAAGAGTAGATAACCACCCTTCCCCTTAACTTCGCGTAGAGATCGACTTAAAAAAAGATAATACCTATTTTCTTACTTTCATAACTAGGACGTGGCTCGAGTACCTGCTGCTTTTAGGCACATTTAAACTAGTTCTGCCACAGTATTTATAAAAGTCAGACTATCCTACTGGATGAAGACGAATTCCTGAATTTACCTACATAGTCTGCCTCGGCCGCCACCAACGGCTCCGTGTCCTCCGGGTCCATCATTTGAAACAACTTCACACTACTATAACGAAAACCGACTGAAAATCACCTCAATATTGATATCTAATCAAAAGTTATCGATAACGTTTATCGTAACTACTTTCCTTATAACAATGTTTATGCCATATCTATGTCGCAGTCAACTAGGTAACTAACAGCTTTACTAACCAGCCTATCCCGTTGACTTTGACTGCTGAAAACACAAATCTGTGTGATTTTCTACAACGTTCGCCAGTGCGGCAAGCACACGCGAAGTGTGCCACGCGGCGCGGGTAACACACCTATTGTGATGTTAGAAGTGTATCGTCTGTGCGGTTGAAATAATGTATTCAAACACGCTAGGCGTGTGCGTCAGTGTACGTTTTTTGGAAACCTAAATGGAAGCGGATTAAAGAGGCTAGGCTGTAAACTAAATGGCTAATTAAACCAGTTGACAGCTACATCTACACAACTGGGCCCGCGCTATTAGACTCCGTAGGAAGAATTGAATAAAAAGTAACCGATGTATACATTCATATCCAGCTATTCATGGGCAATCGGAGTGTTTGTGTGAAGAAGTAACACACACAAAACATACAATATATCAACTAACACATAAACTTTCACATTTATAATAAGATACTCTTAACCAGTAGGATCTAGATAGGTACAACCTGTGGGAATCAACTCGACTCCTCTAGGATATTGCATATTAAAATAATAGGTACCTTTGAGCATTATGTCGTACATTAATAAGCGTCGAAGCGCGCAACTTAGTACTAGGTAAACTATGTTTATTTATTATTTAAACGAATGTAGTGTGAGTGTATGTGGGTTAAGTAACAACAGTCACGCTAATATCGATTATTTTGTTGATTAAATAAAACTTAACGAGTGGACCTTACTGCCCGAGTGCATTTACGTGTATAAGAAAATGTTATTGAGAATATATTGGCGATATTACCAAATCCCTTTGGTTTAATCCACGACTCTTAGGATGCTCTAGAGCTGTGGGGCTCTGCTTACGCAATTTTGACAAAACTAGGTACATTATAAATACTAACACTACATAGCACCACATGATTAAAAAATAAGCACTAATATACTAACCCATAATGTAATCTACTACATATATCACATTAAATGTACATTAAACTATACGATTTGCCAAAAAGCTTACCGACAGACGAACTGAAGTACTGCGCGATGTAAGCTTGAATCAAACAAAATGTGTATCGTGAGTTATCCATTCCTAATAAATAGGAACAAAAATCGATCAAAGATTTTCTAGAATCGACTCAATTAACGAAAGAAAACAAGTTTATTTTATATAGCTATAGCTAGTAAGTTTTGCTAGCGTGGGATGGGGGCAGAGAAAAGAGGAACATTTCCAAGAATCAAATTAATTAATGAAGAAAAAAAGTCCATTTCAAGACAACATAAAAAAAATTATAAACCTTTTTTTAGTGATTCTGATCATAAGGGATTCGATCTTCAGGCCAGTGAATTTTTATCTAATTTTTCCCAGAAATAACCAAGTTGATAAACGATATGTAGGATGTAAGTAAACCAAATGATGTTTTGTAAAACGCCGCTGTTCTCCAGCTGCTTCCTTAAAAAACTAAATGCGGCTGTAAAATCCAAATCCGGTAGGTTATTTTGTAAAATACAGTTGCATTCAAATTTAGGATCCTTTTAAAGAATGACTTAGAATATACTATTATAAGTAGTAACTGAAAAACTATGTTCCAGGGCGGCGTATTGCAAAACATCAATGCATTTCGTTTTCGGATAAAAACTAAATGAAGTCAAAAGAAAGGGTAATGTTTATAACTTGGGTATTTTTTGCGAAAAGCTAGAAATATTACGTCCAAGTACTTACGTCGTGTCATCGCGAGAAAATAAATAAGACTACAGCTAGACAATCACTCGAGTGTCTGTCCATTTCCAATCAGTCATCTTATCATTATTTTTTAAATACAAGCCCTTTTTTCTTTGTTTATTTTTCAACGTTTACTTAAGGGCGTTTATTCCATTCTCTTTCTCCATACAAACGTAGTTTACGTTTTCCTCCCTGGATAAAGACATTAGAGCAAATATGTTTATGCCATAAATTTATATCTGGCATGACTATTCATCTTCTGAATTATTTTTTTCATTTTTTTTATTTTTTATTATTATTTTAATTAGAAAAAAAAAAAGGTTCGTACATTGACAAGACATGACAGATATAGGTTTTATGGCATAAACATATTTGCTCTAATGTCTTTATCCAGGGACGAAAACGTAAACTACGTTTGTATGGAGAAAGAGAATGGAATGAACCCTCTTAAAAAGGTGGGTACTGTTACCATTTCCATACAAACATAATACCTACCAAAATAGAATTATGAAAAAAATTGTTTTCTACCCTGATATCGGTATTATTCGGATGAAGATTTTATTTTTACAGGGTTTTGATCACCACAAGGTTTTCCAAAATATTCATTCGAAATGAAATAAAACGGAGATACATTTCGTTCATTTTTACAGCGTAAATTACTTTTTGTAATGTAAATGTAAACTAGTGTCAGTACCCACCTTCTTAATATCGCGACAAAGACTGTCTGATGAATTTAAAGCGGTTTGTGGAACTACAAAGTTTGAATATTGGCTGGATACAAAAACCACAAATTGGATAGCTACTCAAGACTCTACCTTAGGGCACCAGGTTCAAAAGTTGAGTTCAAAATCATGTTACGATGTAAATATACATCATTTACCGTCCGTTGTCGATTGGTTTTAGGTGTCGCAGACAAACTGAGCCGGTTAAGAAAAATAGCTTATTGTTCAACAAAATTACATTAAACTATATTCGAAATTATTTAAATCTATGGAACCGATATCCATAGCGTTGACGATAAATAAACTGTAAGTAGAAATCCACAGTTAAACTGATTTACGAATGTTATGGACAAAATAGTCGGTGACAGAAGTATAAAAATAGTGTCTAACAGCCGTATTCACAAACGACCCCTCATCTTTTGTCACATTGTCGCTGACGTTGATTATCATTTATCAATCACTCACAAGAGCAAGACAAAGGAATAAGCCTAGGTCACAAACGACCCTATGCCCTTTCGCATAGGGTCGTTTGTGAATATGTCTGTCAGTTTATTTGAAATCAGTAATTGACTATTGTTGGAAATTTTAAGACACTCCTCGGTCACTGAACTGTCGCCCTATCTTATGGTAATAAAGGAGAGACTCACAATTGGCACTCGAAGTGGAATTATGTCTGCCAGTATGTTCGTAAAGCTGGAAGGTCCCGTGACTCGTTGGCGAAGTGACTCCTTCCGCAGCCTGCTGCAGCCCAGGAGTGATGTCTACCATGTCATCCTCGACTGGAGACTGAGCACCTCGTCCATTTGTCACGTTTGTCCCCTGGGTACAAAGAACACAGACTTTTAATTCCTTCTCTATCTAGATACTAGTATCCAAATACTAGATATTTCACACGGCCGCCCATTGTGCCACACTAGATTTAAGTTTTCATTTGCAATACTTGTATGTTTTATATTATGGTACAATAAAGTGTCTATCTATCTATTTACTAGTAAGTTTTTTTCAACTATAAGGACATATCTTTCCTAGGTATCTACTTAGCGACATATCGAAAAATTAACTCAACGAAATAAAACTTCTTCCGATGTTAATTTATACTTATAATACTTAGTTAAACTCTGGAACTAGGTACAAACATACGCTATTCACGGTATTCCGACGGTATCAGATGAAACCGCGACCCGCTGCTAGTGTACATCCATAGAAAACTAAAACTTCATCAAATCACTGTTTTGTTGTTGTTAATAATACAATAACAAACGAACTTTATGATCACATAAATAATCCGCTTGCTTGACTGTCCTCCACTTCATATATACCTACTTACTATTTAGGCTCGAGTAGGTATTGTAGTCCTGAAGATTAAAATAATTTTATAAATACTTTTAATCGTCGTAAATATTGGAGGGTTCTAGAAAACGCATGTCGTCGAGCATGAAGCAGTGGGAATACTGTACTCGTATTGGAGAAGGGGTGGGTGAAATGAAATCAATAAATTGTACCATTCGGCGCCCAGCTGTATTACTCGGCCGAATTCGGTTGACTGTTTTCCTAAGTTTTCAGTATAACACTACCAACCAAAGGAGTTTAGATGAGTAGAGGGTAGGCGGATGGTGGGTAGATCAAGGACTTGTACTGTTATGTATTCTGTGTCAAGGGTAGATTTATAGATCTGCAGCTGCACCTATATAATACTAGCTGACCCGGCAAACGTTGTTTTGCCTTATAAATTATAGATAGTAGCCGATTCTCAGACCTACTGAATACGCATATGGAGTTTGGTGGAGATCGGTGAAGCCGTTTCGGAGGAGTACGGTAACTAAGACTGTGACATGGAAATTTTATATACAGGGTGTTTCGACGAGGGGGTATTAAGCCGAAAGGGGGTTGTTCTAGAGGTCTAGGCGAACTACTTTTATTCTACGACTTTTGGAAATTCGAACTTTTTTTTCGAAAATTTTAAAGTTGTATCACTAAAAGAAACAGCTGTTTTTGTAAAAAAAAGGCAATTAATGTTTAGATTGTAGTGGTCCAAACTAAATAAAAGGGCACCTTAAGGCCAATGACCTCAAACTCTAAAAAACAGCTGATTTTCATGCAAATTTTAAACTCAAAATTTTCGAAAACTACTTCGAATTTCCAAAACTTGTAGAACAAAAGTTGTTCGCCTAGACCTCTAGAACAACCCCCTTTCAGCTTAATACCCCCCTCCTCGGAGCACCCAAGAAGATATCTAGTTAATAGCTGAGTATGATATGCACTTTGTAGTACATTGCTGCTTGGACGTAACGTGGGTAATCACCAGTGATTACTTCAAAGCAGCAATTATGGCCTATCAAATTAGATCAATTAGATAGACACTTAATAGGGATGCAGACTTATAATTTACCTAGGAGGACATTGATTTGAAATCTCGTAAAGACTTTTTTATTGTTTGCCTGTAAAAAAGTTGCATTACACGTAAATACAGATTAAATGCTATGGAGCGATTAAAATCATTGTGCCGAAATGACAATGGGGCCAATAATGAGACAGTGTAATGTAAACTTCGACTAAGTGATGTTACTGGTAACTTTCTTTAGCCACTGGGTAAAGAAACAACTTATACCTACTTAGCATTGTCGTCTCTATACCTAAAATAATAATAACCTTTACTCTGCACCATATAACTGTTCGGATAAATGTATAATATTTATATTGTGACATTTCATTATACACACCCAAAGTTCATTGTTATCAAATGTAGAAAATATTTTTTTTATGGAAAAAAAAATCTATTTGTGCTAATAACATCGCTCTTACGGTGAAGGAAAACCTCGTGAAGAAACCGACATGTCCTAGGACCCAACACGTTCCGAAGACATTCGCCAATCTGGAGTAGGTTCCCGTGGCGTCTTACTGCCTAATCACTTTAAAGGGAGGCCCTTGTGCATAATAATTTGTCCCACTGTACTGCACCTTATTGTTTATTGTGAGGCTAAAAATAAACCGCCACCGTTTAGTTGATTGAACAGATTCAATTGCTTAACAATGTCAGCCGTAACAGCTACATTAACAAGGTAATAGACCACTCTTGTGATCTGAATGCATGATTGCAGTTTGTGTACCTACTGATGTATAGAGCTATAGAGCATAGTACAGTTAGAATAGAATTGAAAAAAACATAGAATATAACAGTTATACAATTATTTTTTTCTTTTTATAGCTGTGTCCCGCGGTTTCAGTCGCATAAGTCCCTATCCTGTGGGAATTTCTATAATCCCTTGGTTATTGCATGCCTACATTATATAAAGAACAATATCCAAATTTCCCATACATCCCATGCCTTGGGACCGTGGTGAGTCCTAGGACATATTGGTACCTCAAGATATTTTCCTTAGTAGGTACCTCACCTCACATTGAAAATAATAAAAACATTAAAAGTTTGTGTTATAATATGTCAGGTAAGTAAATAAATACCCAAATTACAAGTTGAAATTACTTAGATTTTACTTCTGTGTTAGCAATGTTGTACCGAAATTAAAGACAATACTAAAAGTAATAAGTATTTATTTTACACGCGATTAAATCCTAAAAATGCTAATATAAATATTTAACACTAGCTGCGTCTCGCGGTTTCACCCGCTTAAGTCCCGATCCCGTGGGAATATCGGGATCAAAAGTAGCCTATGTTACTCCTCGATAATGTAGCTTTCTTTTAGTGAAATAATTTTTAAAATATGTCCAGTAGTTTTTGAGTTTATTCATTACAAACATACAGACACACACACACACAAAAACAAATCTATTCTCTTTATAATATTAGTATAGAGTATAGATATAGATAATAAATCAATCTTTATAATTAAACCTTTTATGTGAATAAATAAATAAAATAACTAGCATCAAGTTAGGCCTTAGGGCAACCTAACAACTCTAACACTAGGTGAGACACAGTACTATACAATGAGAAGAAGAAGCAGTCATTTAGAACATTTTAGTATAGGTACTATAGAAGTCAGATAAAGAATATTCACCTTCTTGTAAACAGATTGGTAAGTAGATGCGGCTTTTGGAGAGAATTTCAGCGGGAATCGTTCCATCTTTAATGATCTGAAAGGTAAACATAGGTAAGAATATAACTAGGTAGGTGCCTACTGTAGTAATACATTAGACATTGAGATATTATGTACTAGTTACCAGCTACAATAAAGTTGACAAATAACAATTAAAATTTTAAAATAATTATTTGGTTTACACATGATAGATTAGCATTCGACCACCATCTCTCCTGATGGTAAGTGGTGATATGGTCTATCTAAGATGTACATGCACATCTAGAAAAAGGAAGACTGCAGTGGAACAACATCCCACTCGTCTTCCTTAGTGGTAACTTTACCAAAGTGGCTTTTTACAACTGTCTTCCTTCTGGTGTCATATTATCTACTGTTAAGGTTGAGATCAATGACATTGAAGCAATTTTTATAATACATGCACATTTAGTCCAGTAGAGTATTTGTGATTAAACTGTATCCATTTTAGCTTCAGTTTAAGATAGACTAGCTGCATCCCACAGTTTCGGGAATATTGGGATCAAAAGTAGCCTATGTTACTCCGTTAATGATGTCGCTTTCTATTGATGTGAAAGAATTTTTGAAATAAGTCCAATGGGTGCACTTTAGAATCCTATGTCACGAATTTGTATAAAAAAAGACTTGTAGGAGATAGAGGAGAAACAGGGCTAACCATTATTGCTAGTTTTATGTTGAGCAATGAAAAAAATTTTTTTCATACATTTTTACTTGAACTTCGAAAAAAATATACTGATCACCCCGACTTGGATAGGTTAGGTTAATGTTAGAACATGATTACGCGCAGCGCTTTGGCGAGCGAGTGAAGCGAGCGTGCCGCGGCAGCGGTCCCAACAATCCCCCACTCCCCCCCACCCCTCCCTACCCCTAAAATCGTGACGTAGGATTCTAAAGTGCAACCTCTTTAGTTTCAAAACATATTTGATCCTAGAAATAAATTTTTCCTCTTTATGATGAAGAAAGAACAGAGAAAACAATTTAACAGGAATAATTATGTAGGTACTTAAATATCCGGAATTATTTAATTATGAATATTTGGACAATTACTAAAAAACTCAAAAATATCTTAAAAAAAATATCACTCAGCTGCCGTCTTGCCGAATGCTACGCTTATTCTCACTAATCCGACCTTACTCTACTTTTATTAATAAGGGTGATTAAAAATTAGTTTTAAATAGCTATTTGCTAAGACTTATTAATCCGCCCCTCTTTTTCCTAGAAAACAAGTCCCTGTCATACAAAGCATCTGCTACATTAAAATACCACCTACTGATTTTGTGTAACCTACATTAGAGATAAATCCTGTAGTAGAGATTATAAGCTTACTTCTACACGTAATTAGGGAACTAATTTATCAGATACATAATATCTAAACCAATTTTATTCTTTAGAGCAAGAAGTTAAAAAATGTAGACGCAAATACAAACCTAGTGGTTACGTATGGAACATTTTACAGTGAATGGATCACTGTTCCCAAAGGGGATTTCTTGAATTATCAAGACGAGTATAACGCGTATAACTGGATAATATATAAACACAAAGAAGAAATCAGCGAAATAATTGATTTTACAGTGATTTTGTACTGTTTCGGTAGCTGACAGATACATACACAATGTTCGCTCATAAAATGACACTGACATGACAAACCAATCACATTGCTCATCGACATTGATTTTTGGCTTTGCACGGTTTGCGAATATTGACAATGTCAAGGCAATGTATAAAGGCAGGAACACCCTGAGGCCACGCCCACGTACGTGCAATAACGTAAAGGCAATGAGTAAGTGTTTTTTTAGGGTTCCGTACCCAAAGGGTAAAAACGGGACCCTATTACTGAGACTTCGCTGTCTGTCCGTCTGTCCGTCTGTCCGTCTGTCCGTCTGTCCGTCTGTCACCAGGCTGTATCTCATTATCTATTATCTATGCTAGACGGTTGAAATTTTCACAGATGATATATTTCGGTAGCCGCTACAACAACAAAGTACTAAAAACAAAATAAAACATATTTAAGAGGGGCTCCCTCCCATACAACAAACGTCTTTCAAAAACAACAAGGGAATGTGAGGTCGCTTCTGATTGGTCGATTCAAATCGAGTAGGTCATGGAATTCAAAATGGCTACCCTCTCTGTCAGCTGCCTTCAATAACCAAAGAGTTTTTATAAGTTTCCGATTTTCTTTCTGCCAAGTTTTTTTTTTTTTCATAGTTAGTAAGTAAGTTTGGAGGTAATAAGATGTACGAAAAGTGGAATGCGCACTTTGTAGACGCTTCGAGAGAAAAGGGTATTTGGTACCGTACAATACAAAGTGAGCCTCCTCGAATACCATATCTATTAAATAGTAAACTTAAAAGAAATATCATTGCAATGAGGTGCCACACGCAAAGCTGTAACCAAATGGCGCTGGCGTCGGATGATCTTTTTTTTTGATGATGGTCCTCCACAAATGAAAACGCCGAGTTTTTTTTTCTTACGGTCTGAGACCGCTATGGCCAATTTGGCGCCGAGAGTTATTATTTTTTTTTTATTTTTTTCGGTCTGAGACCGATATGGCCAATTTGGAACAGCCAGGGTCAAGTTTTAGAATATTTCAAGTTTCTTCTTATAGTTTTGGCGTCGTACATCTTGCCAGTATCAAGTATTTTCGGGCCCTATAGTTTCAAATCAGGGGCTACGGTAAAGCGGTGGCAACTTTACTATAACCTTCAAGGAGCTTCGGCGCGAACGACGGAAAGTCCATGTTTAACACTCAATTTTGTTTTCACTACACTTGTGCACATTCACGGAACTAAATTGAATAAGATTCCGCCAAAATTACACCATTTAACTGAGTTTACAACATAGTTTAACGAAAATAAAATTGGAGCACGACATGTTGTCTCCTATTTCCCGCCGAAACTCGCGCCGAGAGTTGTAAAAAACACCTGTTTGACAGTTCTTAATTCAAACCTAAGATTAATTGACTCGCGCCCTCTGCCGGGATAAAAAGTTAGTGTTCCTCCTCATTGCACATAGGCTTCGAAGTCACATTCCACTTAATGCATTTAGATTTTTAATAATGAAGTTGATTGACTCGCCAAATTGTAAGACGTGCGGTAAGATAGAAGATGTTTACCACGTTGTAATGGGGTGCCAGTGCCACACGCAAAGCTGTACGCAGATGGCGCTGACGTCGGATGATCTTTTTTTTTTTTTTCATGATGGTGATGAAAACGCCGAGATTTTTTTTTCTTTCGGCCTGAGACCGATATGGCCAATTTGGCGCCGAGAGTTGTAAAAAACACATGTTTGACAGTTCTTAAAACAAACCTAAGATCAGTCGACAAACGCCCTCTGCCGGGATAAAAAGTTAGTGTTTCTCCTCATTGAATGTGACCGAAGCCAGTCTTTGAGAACACGAATAATATTTGATACATATTGTCGTCGAGATGTAATTTGTTCATATGGTTCGAAAGCTAAGTAAAACGTCCATACTACCTCGACGAAGTAATAGCATGGACGACATGAAAGATGAGTGAAATAGCACTCACCTGAGTCCTCTAATCTGGTACCTTCAGTCAGCCTCCCTCCTTTTATCGCCTTAATTCTTGTTTTGGAGAATGATCTGCTTCGCAAGAGTCTGTAATTTTAAAAGACACTAATGACATCACTGTTGTGATGCCACTAGTGTTAGAATAGATTTTAAAGTGGATGTTTTATGAAACTGATTCTTGGTTAGCTGTAAATAATCACTGTATGTTGCTATCTCTTCTTGCAACATACTTGGATGTACTCTGTAGCGACGTACATACCAACTTATTTTCTTTTAAGTAAGCCACGAAATACAAACTAGTTGTCCTTCTATGGACCCTGCAACATTCGTGTAAACTGAATCTCCTTTTGAGACTACGAAATGCAGACTAGTTTAGGGAGGCAACGAAATGCATACTAGCTGTCCTTCTATGGACCCTGCAACATTCGTGTAAACTGAATCTCCTTTTGAGACTACGAAATGCAGACTAGTTTAGGGAGGCAACGAAATGCATACTAGCTGTCCTTCTATGGACCCTGCAACATTCGTGTAAACTGAATCTCCTTTTGAGACTACGAAATGCAGACTAGTTTAGGGAGGCAACGAAATGCATACTAGCTGTCCTTCTATGGACCCTGCAGCTTTCGTATAAACTAAATCTCCTTTTAGGGAGACACGAGATGCAGACTAGTCGTCCTTCTAACTATCTATGGAACCTGCACCATTCGTTTACTAGGCGTCCTTTTATGGAACCTGCAACAATACTTGCAAACTAGTTCTCCCTCTCTCAGTGCCCTGTGGCACTGACCTAGCTAGCTAGACACTGAGGTCCTCGACACACGTCTGAGCAACCATGCTTACAACCGTGCTCCACGGTTAGTGCGGCTGAGCACTTTTACATCTCCTGGGAGGTCCTCGACACACGTCCGAGCGACCTTGCTTATACGACCGTGCTCCACGGTTAGTGCGGCTGAGCACTTCTATATCTCTTGGGAGGTCCTCGACACACGTCTGAGCGACCTTGCTTATAGTTTATCTACAGACAACCAAGACATAAAGAAATATCATAGTAGATGTTTGTCGGTAACACGTTTTCAATAACAATTTTACTCGCAAACAATGAAGTGGACACCAAGCCGGCGAATATTCCTGTCTGCACCATAAAATGCTGCCAAGCACAACCACCGGACCGGATAGGACTATTGAGAAATCTACGGATGAAAACAACATGGATTAGCTACTGGGGGAACTATGGTGACTATGGCGCCTGCCGTAACAATAACAATGACCAATAAACACGTAAAAAAATACGCGCTAATCTCTGGAACCGCTGGTCCGATATGAAAAATTCTTTCAGTGTTGGATAGTCCATTTATTGACGAAGGCTATAGGCCCACGGGATCGGGACTTACGCGGGTGAAACTGCGGGACGCAGCAAGTATAATATAAAAAAAAAATAACGAACAAGAATTGAACAGTAGGTATATTGCGGTCAGACAATAGTAAGGTAGTGATTTCTAATGGTTTAGATTAAAGAATTAATATAGACTATAATTCACACTTCTAGCAGTCGTTTTCACGATCAGAAGCGCGTCAAAAATACATAAAAGAGAAAATTTTAGGGATAACGTAACTTCGAATCGTGAAGGGATGCATATTAAAGCTTGGAACGCAACGTCAGCGCGTTTTACTGTTACGTGTGGTGCCATCTAGTCTTGTTTAGAGGAAACCTCAATTAACTTGCACTTAGCAAGTTAATCGAGGTTTCCTTTATACACTAGGATAATTCTGTATCTAGGTACATTTTGCTAATGTTACATTGAATTGAAGACAAAACTGACAAGTCTTAGGTTGGCGAAGAAGATCGGCGTTTTTCCTTAGCGATTTTACCTGGGGGTTAGAGGTACCTTAATTTTATTTTATGTGCCATCTTAAATTACGAGACATGGATTATTCATTTGATTTATGCGAACTAAAGCCATGGTGTTAGTATTTTCGTCCTACTCTTGATAAGTTATAAGATATTGGATGTTGAAGTTTCACATTTGGGAGTCAAGTGTTAACACAAAATACCACAAGATGTCGTTACTTGTCTTGAATATCCATAAATCTGAATTGGTATACCAATAATATGGCAGTTAGTCAAGTCATCTTGCGGTCAATAAATCTTATTAGTTATAATAATTATTTTCTTTATAAATTCTGGACCTATACGTGGAATTCTGTAGCCATTTATTGGTTTTACAAATTCAGATTTATGGATTTTCGAGACAAGTAACGACATCTGGTGAAATAAGTTCGTGTAACAAATTGTTTGAGTGCTAAATATGATTTCTGTGGAACATAGCTGGTCCATTTTGAACGGTCTTCTTTAGGGTGTAGATACAGATACCCCTTACTTATAAACAGCTACATAAATTTGGTATCTTTTGTCTTTTACTGTGACATGAAGTTTTAAAGTTAAGAGACAGTGACAAACGTTACATAAACTTAGTCATCGTTTATAATTAAGTCTGTATCTAAATTTAATATTAATATGTTTTTATATTATAGGTAAATATGCTTAGGTACCTAAAAGTAAAAGTCTACACTTAAACGGACGACCCTGGACTGGTATTACACTAAATGACACAAGATGACAATAATATTACGATTTTATCGACACACTATTGCCATTATATCGAGACTGTGACAAATTTGGTAGACTTTAATAGTATCGTAATGGTGTCTCAGTGAAAGTATTTTACATCTTCATATCAAATTTAAAAATTGGTTGTTGTAAACAATTTTAGGGTTCCGTACCCAATTGTGATAGTGATACTGAACCCTTCGTGCGCGAGTTTCGCACTTGGCCGGGTTTTCTTCTATTTTCAAGCTTCTTCTACTTCTTTTAGTTTTGACGACGTACATCTTGCCAGTATCAAGTAAGTATAATCATTGGCATGAAATTGGCCTGATCGGGCTTACGTTTAATCGCAGTGCGTTCTAAACCTAAACGCGTTACTGTTTCGCGTTTCGAGTTCCATCGCATCGCTTTGTCATAATTTATCGGGTCGGACAGACCACACTTGCAGCCACATATTATAAAGAAATTCGTGTAGTTGTACACGTTTTTTTTATATTTTATTTTCTTGTACTCGTACTATTTACATAGTCTGTTGTACCAGACCAGATCGACATTTTGTTTCGATGTGTGGTTGTGGTTGTGGCCGACAAATCACACGATTTGTCGGGCCCGAGAAATCGAGACGTGTGACGGTAGCCTAAGGCCCAGTGGGAGAACCACCACTTATGGTTCTCCCACTGGGCTGCGTTATCTAATATCGGCCGGTAATATTGCGTGCGTAGCGGTATCCGTTTTTGTACAATAAAATTTTGTTGGCCATGTTGTAATACGTCACTGCTGCAATAGCGCAAACGCGACTATTTAGGAAACGTTAATATATATTAAGAAAAAAAAACCGTAACTTACCGGTATTGTACTTACTCAACCACATCTCTATCCAAACACAGCGTAAAAAAAAAAGTAGTAAAATAAAATGGCGTCAAGCACGTCATAGCCTCAGTTTCTCGAGTAAAATCGCTTTGTCTTTCCAATATTATGGTGTTATTTTAAAGTTTTCTGTGATTTTCCTATATTGGTAACTGTTTTTATCAAGAATAACAAGTAAAAGTCGAGTCGTCTCTATTCTACAAAATATACAAGTGGCCACCATCCAAACGACCTAAATTTTACAATATAAAATGAGTTCTCAATGAACAATGTTGTGCGCGTTCCTAGCGTGAAGTCGTTCATACATAACGCACCCAAACAAAGCATTGAACGTGTTACGAAACTTTACTTTGTCGATTCTAAAAGTGAAATGCAACCACCTCTCGTAATAAAACAGGGGACCAACGCAGGGCAGGTGGGCATACAGCCCGGTATGGTGACAGTCCCTATGACCGTGAACTCGAGCATGGCGGGATCTATGCCCAACGTAATGACGCTGAACAAACCTGGCGGTCAGAACGTTGTAGTCACGACACAGAATCTGGGCTCCCAGCCTGCTATCCTACCCAACGTTCAGATACTAAACATGAGACCTGGAGCTCCGAATGTGGCTGCACAGAAGTCGGTGGCGACTGTCTCTCCGAGAGTGGTGATTGGGACTCCTCAAGTTGTCGGTACAAGAGCAGCTGCACCCGGTGTAAGTTTCATGTCTTGTTGAATGTGGTCTTTACTATAAAATATTATGTATGTTCAACTATAAGGGCACTTTCACTTACTTAACTCATTATTAATTACCTCCTAGACTTTAGACTGATAGAAGAACAGAAGTTGCATTAGGGGTGATTATCGTTAGACTGGGGTGTGGACGGGCTGGGATGCAGATGGGCTACTTTTGTATGTAGCTTTGGTTTTTCATGTCATCTGTGCCCCATCCAGGCCACGTCCATCCTGTCGTTATACAAAAAAAAATAGCTTGTCCCTGGCCCGTACCAGACACGGTCCGTTTTAATGAGTATCATCTCCTAGCCTCTACAGTTTACGAGCCTACTCAATTTAGTGTTGGCCACTCATAATAAATAATCCAAAGTTAAATTAAGTAATGGTATGTACTAACATTTCATTTTTGTACATATATCTCTTGTTAGTGAAATGTAATGTCAGCTAAAACTGGAAAAAATGTAACATTGTGTATCATATTTAAAAAATGTTAATGTTTCTGTGTTCATATGTTTATTTTACACATGTTATTTGATCTTGCAAAAAATACTAAAATTATTGCAACTTAGCTTGGTGCTTATGCAGTTCTCTGTAGTCATGGCAATTATATAGCACCATACAACAGTGAGGCACCGTAAAGCTTCTGGTTCTAGTCTGTCGAAAGTTCTATCAGTCTTTAGTTGAGATTTCATAATAACATGAAAATAGGAACACAATGCTTTGTAAATGCAACAATAATGAAAAACAATAACTTAGCTTCATCTCCAATCTTATAACACTACACTGTTCATATTTGTGTCTCAGTCACACCCATCTCACTATTTATTGTTATATCCAATGAAAATTGTTTGAAGCACCCAAATTTCTGGTCAATAAAAATGTAAATAGTGTTAATTTTATAATCCTTTTGCTTCAAATAATCTTCTTGTTTTATGTCACTGCAACTTCATCATTGTCATATGCATGGATGGATATATTGAACAAAACATGCAATGTTACTGATACTGCAACCAATTAAGCTGTACTGCTAACTCCTGTATTAACTATGTCTGATTGTTGCTGATCTCCTCTATAATGTTTGCCAGATCCTCAATTATGTATTATGCTGATGTCTGTGCTGTGTGTACCAGCTCACCGAATCTGTGTCATCAATCCTCAATAAGATACTGAAATTCTTTCTATTCCAATATTATTGTTAATGCTCACCTCTCACATAATGATATTCACCGCAGTTTCTGTAACAATTGTGTGAGGGCACAAGCAAAGCCACGGTCTATGTAAATATGTTTTTTTTGAGAACAGTGACACGGCTTCAACCCGCTACTCCTGGTCGGATGACCCAGTCTCCTCCCACTCCACACAACTAGTTCTCGCACCATCATTTTTGATGTTTATAATATTGTACTCGCTCAGCGTGTTTAATATTAACAAATGACCTGCTTCTATCATTTTTCGGATATTATTTTGAAAAAAAAAAAAACTTTATTTATCGTTAGAAAGTATTGGTTGAACTATTTACTTAGTTAATGAAATTGAAACGAGGCGTTCATTTTTAGATAACGCTCCAAACTCTGCAGAGTCTTCAACCGGGGCAGCAGGGTCATTTGTTGTTAAAGACTGAGAATGGTCAATACCAGTTGCTGAGAGTGGGCCCGGCGCCCACGGGCAACACGCTGGCGCCGCCGCCGCCACAGGCCATCCGGCTGTCGACTGTGCCGGCAGTAAGTAGGCACTCCGCTACCACACGCCCCACGCCCGCGCCACACGTGTTCCCACCCGCTCGCGCCCTATACCACCCCAACACGCCTCACAGACCGACCCCATCCCACTCCCACATACCCAATCTATTCACATTCGATTTTAATCGTGCATGTACAAATATGGTGGAGGTGCTGGTCTAAGGTACCTAATTAACAAGGTAAGATTAAGATATTGATCGAATTGTCTCTTCATTGCATAATAAATAATGTTACTAAAATAACTTGGTCTCGATATTGATCGTGAGGCGTGAAAGTTCGATCGTTGAATGTGGGCTGTCTGCGTGACCGATTGCGCCTGATGTGGAATGCATTACCCTCATTGTCTCCTTTCCGTTTCACTCGGCTTGCGATTGTGTGCTTGTCCGTCCGCATGCGCGAAACTGACGACAAAAACGTAGGTAGTGAATCACGAGTGCTGATAATGTTGTCGGTGCAGCACCCTGGCGTGGCGACGGTGTCGACGAGTGTCCCGGCCTCCGCTGCGAACATGCTTCCCGCAGCGCTCCCGCCCTCGCCTATCGTTAACTCCGTTGTATCATCGCAGCCTCATCAGATGAGCCACCAGCAGGTCTCCAATGCTCATATTGTCGTAAGTATTTTACCTGTCTACCTACTTACAGATAGCGAGTCTCCTGTCTAATTAAACACTACTGCATCAATTTATTTGATTCTTGGATATGTATTATTTAGATTTTTATTCTCGTTTTCGCGATGTTAAATTGAAATTAAATTTATTTTTCGTTGTAATTAAAGACATTTTTCGGGTTTAATCTCGTGGTATTTATTACTTTTAGCATAGTTTCAAAGCTCAACGTTTCGAGACCTTTACAGGTCCCTTCTTTAGGAATGACTGAGATGTGATTTGTCATTCTAATGTATTAATTATTTCTAGCATTTTTACAACGGCCTATGGTTCAAGATTTTTACAGATCTCTTCTTCAGGGTCGAATGAGATGTATTTCAGTACAATGTAACAAAGCTCCAGCCCTTATATGCTTCGTTAAGCACATTAGGCAGTTGGTCCTGGTTGTTTTGTCTGAGAGCTATCAGTCCTTGTAATGTCAAGTAAGCCACATCTCTATACGAAAATAAGAGGATCATTATTTCGTGTGCAAAACACGAGTTATTTCTACACTAGTAGTAATATATACCTACCTAATATTTATTATTTTGTTGAAATTCGACAGAAACCATCGGATAACACGAAGGAGAAATGTCGTAACTTCCTGGCGAACCTACTAGACTTGTCTAGCAAGGAGCCTCCTTCTGTCGAGAGAAACGTGAGGAACCTGATACAAGAGCTGATCGATGCCCAAGTTGAACCCGAGGAGTTTTGCGACAGGCTTGAGAGACTGCTCAATGCCAGTCCACAGCCTTGCCTCATTGGATTTTTAAAGGTAAATGTACAAATAAGACCCCGGGGGCCCCCAAATAGGTCACGAAGTTAAACTCGCTTAGATCCTTTCTAGGGCTCCGTACCCCAATTTATTTATTGTTAATACTTTTCTTTATGTAATACTAAAATATACCACTCAAAACAATATAAGGTACACTTATTAAAATGAATATTATATGAACTTTAGTAATCTATAATAATTTTGCCTGAACTAGGTTTAACCTGTATCTCAGGCGAGAAAGAACATGTACATACTTTAAAATAAGATTAAACTACCTAATTTTTTTTTATGTTTACGCGATTTTGGTTAGAAATTTAAAGTCATTTTTTGGTTTTAAACGCGTGGTGTTTATTACTTTTAATTAACTACTCGAAAAATATTACTTAACTCTTTTGAATAACAATTTAATGAAAGGTAGGTCACTGCATACTCACAGTATAAATTGGAAATAGCTTGCTGAATTCTTTATGAAATAAGATCGATGAAGGTATCGACCGCGGCGGCGTCATCGGACACAAACTGGGTCAAAGTCAGCGTTGCATTTGGTTCTAAGTGTGCGATGACGACCAAATTTTACATATTTAAGAATTTACATGTTAAAATAAAAAATGACTTAAAACTAATTACAGTAAAGGTACAATGGGCGGCCTTATCGCTAAAAGCGATCTCTTCCAGGCAACCTTTAGACAATATAAATAAATATTGCCCGACGTTGCACACAGTGCAGTCTAGCCCCAGACTAAGCACTAGGTTTGTACTATAGGTACTAGACAATGGATATACATTTTTTTTTTGTAAATACATACATTATGATCCCACCCAGCCCAGACCATAAACAAATATTTATTTTAAGCATAAATATTTGCACCCGGCGGGAATTAAACCCGCAAAAAATGTAAACAAAAATCCCATACATTTATTTTAAAGTGACAGTTCTTTATTTACTTTTTCCTTTAAAATTGACATTTCTTTGTTTACATTTGTGATCTATGTTTCTGAAATAGAGTTTAGGTTTGTAAGGTAGTAAACAAAGATGGACAGGCAATCCCCCGATACTAAAACCTTAAATTAAGTTGATTTCATCATAACCAATAAGCCCAAATTACTATCAGATGTACAACTCTACACCCCACAGACCACAGGCTAGTTCGAGGAAAGCCTAGGCTACTCTAGGAAGTCGGTAAACTTAATTTATGACGAGAAAGACACTTTAAAAGAGAATTTCAATCGAAGTACTGAAAACGTATCATCCATGGACATACTGATGTCACAGACTCCATACATATGCTAAAGGAAGTAGTTAAAAGTCTTCCTACCGTAGCTACTTAAGAATCTGAACCTGAAATTATAAAATTAAAAAAAAACCCCAAATTAAACAGCAATAACGTACAAAGGTACAAATAAAAAAAAAAAAACATTTATTTCAGGCCACTTATGCCCATATCATTACATCATTGCACATTATAAAATACTACAGTAAAATAAAAATGAAATCAATTTAGGAAATACGATATTATTAAGAATTAATTAAGAATCAAATTTAAAAATAAAATAAAATATATTAACATGTCATAAATCATAATCATACTATAAGATGTCGGGATAAATTAGACTAAATTAGTCGCAAATAGGGACAATAGGACATCCGTTATTACGACTGATTTGCCTTCTACAACAATGCCCTATATACGGGCAGTCAGTCCTGTCACCAATCATCCTCAAGACAGTGTTGGTGCTGCCCCGCACCCTGCGCACCAGGGATGCACACCTCTTGCGCATAGTGGCGTGAAAACAGTCGGTGCGCGCTGCCGCAAACATCCCCGATGCACTGCAGTAACGGGGCAATCCCAACAGTGCCCTGAATCCGTTATTGAATTGGACGCAGAGGGCTTTGTAGGTCTTTTTCGAATAGTTAGCCCATAGCCCACACGTATACATGGATGTGCAATAAGCTCTAAAAATAGTGACTTTTACCGCATCCGAGCACCTCGCAAACCTACGCGCCAACATATTCGCCCTCCTTGACAAAGCCCTCTGTTCCCTTTCAACATCAGCTTGGTCTCCGAGATCAGTAGTAACAATATGCCCCAGGTACTTAAATTGTTCTACCCTTTTTAGAGGAACTCCTTTCAGAAGTACAGGTGGTACAGTCTCTGGGCATCTAGCGTTGCCCTTATCAAAAACCAAGCACTGACTTTTCTTTACATTATATTGCAATCCGTGCCGCCCCGCATATTTCTCACAGATCTGAAGCAAATGCCTTAAAAAAGAGCTCAGAAAAGATTTTAAAAAAATCTAAAACCATCATTAAAAGAAATAAACAGAAAAATGTTAGCAAACAGGGAACAATAATTAAAATGGCATCAAATTATTTAAAAAACCTAGGTATATGATATTAAATTACTCCAATGGAAGACAAAACAATTAAACTGTCGGATAGCAATGAGCAATACAAGAGTATCCCACCATTCCTGAATTCTAAAACCATGCAAGCTATCAAGAAGCTGAAGACTTCAAAAAGCCCAGAGAAGGATGGTGTAACCAACGACTTGCTGATGATATTGGTAGAGCATAACACCAATTCTAACCAAATCCTTTCAGTACCGTTGAGACCTACAGAATTCCATCATAACTTTGCTATACAAAAGACCATAGACGGACACAACGGAGACCCAGGCGATACAGGAAATTATAGTCCAATAAGTCTGCTACAGTCTACAGCAAATCTTGAAAAGAATAAGACGTATACTTCAGTTACACCAACAAAGAGAACAGGCTGACTTTAGAGTTGGATACTCTACCATAGATCATATCTTTACCCTAACACAAGAGGACGAGGGCGGTACGTGACCGCAGGGAATACACACACATGGAGGAGGCCTTTGCCCACACATGGGACATCAAATAATTGTATTTTTTATAAGAATACTTCATAAGTAATAAATAATACACTGTGTGTATAGGACCTGTACTTTAAATTTTATATAAGTTTATTACTTAGAATACATAATTTTGTTTAAAAGTTTTGTAGTAATGTACATATATATTTTGTTTTTAGTTTTATTTTTATCAAAATTTAGATCTAGGAATAAAAATAAATGAGTGAAAAAGTAATAATAATAAAATTGCAATGGACTTTTTTAAATAGAAATAATGAAATACAAAATATAGAATACTTGAATGTTATTTAAGGTTAGATATAAGGATGTCGGAAATAAAAGGCTATTTTATTTAATTGTTTTATTTATTAGGTAAGACTTAGTAAGATAGGTAAGGACCCTAGAGTCCTAAAAGGGATGCAACCGGGAACATTGCTCAAATGAGAAGTATATTAAATTATACTATAATAAAAGACGTAAGATCATAGGAGTGTATTGTGGTTGAATCGTTTGTAGTCTACTTTAATAAGACCTTTGAACATTAGTGTCTCTGTTGAAATAGAAAAGTCTACCGCTGCTTCGTCAGTCGTTGGTGACAAAGGAGCTAGTGATTGAAGGGATCAATCCGCCGGCGCCTCACATTGCGTTTTCCTCTATACCTGCGCCTCCGCAGCCTGTCTTAGCCTCAAACAATATTCAAATGGTAAGTACTCCTTTAAAACTTAGACTATAACACCTATGTCACAATTTCTCGATTAACTATCTAAGAATGACAGTAAGACAAACAGTTGTAGGATCAATGATATTTATTTCCTAATCACTTCGAAATTTTAGTTCAGCCTAAGCCGCAAATACGAAAAACTATAGACCATAATTTCAGCCCGATAGATTGGGTACCTGTGGCGGAAACAGTAGATGCACTAGGATGGTAATCTAGGGATATTACCATCCGGAATATACTTGGATTCGGCATCATGTATTCACGATTGTAGAATTATTAAATAACGTAAGTTCAACGGAAAATTATTACTGCTGATCGGTCTTTTCAAACTATGAGTACTTAATTGAAAAAGTAAAATTCAAATAAATGCCGTTAAAAATTACATACGGGGTATTTAAGTTGTCAGTTGAAAAGACTTTTCCAAATAGCATTCCGTGTTATTTTAAGGAAACTACGAAATCCTACACTGGGCGTGATTTGCCATACCACGCACTTGCCTAATTTTTTAACCTATTTTCAGTGACAACGTCTCGTGCACAAGTTTTCTTGCCTATAAAATGGCAACACCTTCATTCATTTATTTTCAGTTTGTTTCTGTTCGTCTCTTTTGGTTACTTTCTTTTGTTATAAAATCGTCCATGAAAATGCACGCTACAACGCAACATCGATTTTTGGTTTTGAGTTTTAACTGTATTTTTAAGATATATTTCAGTTAGCTATAGAAAAGTGTACGTTTTCCGATTAGTGAATAATCAGGTACCTAATTGTGTGGACGGTTGTCTCGTCGTCTCTAAAGGTACAGGATGTTCTGTTCGGTCGTGGGTGTAGTATCCAGGCGGAAATGAGCGATCGTTGCTATATTAACAATACATTGATCGGTGGGATGCAGTCGTCGGACGAAGGCAGCTCAAGCCCGACCCTGACGCCGCTATTGCCGCCAGTGCTCCCGATCCAATTGCCACCAAGCCTGCTTTCAACCGTTAAACAAATAAGCGTGCAACCAGTTCAGGCTTCTCATATACAGGTCTGGAGTCTACCTACTACATTTTCTTGTAATCGCCGTTTTCAGTTCCCTTTGCTTTTATTTCGGGCCCGATTATTGGCTTCAGTTTTCCAAAATTTGGAATGCAATCAAGATGGTCCCTAACCTTTTGTTGTATGTTTTTTTTGCGCCCGTTTCATTTGCAGACTTTGATTGGAATTAGATTAAAGCCTAATTTTATTGTAGTAAGTACCTTTACAAACTTTCTAGAGTAGGTAACACCTACCTATATTTTAATTTCAGTTATTCTTCAATAAAGATTGTATTTATCGAGTATCTTCCCCCCTTGTTAGGCAAATTAAATAGATTGAAATTTATAGATTTTTAATTTGAGCACACCTACCCACATTATTATTTTTTCGATGTTCTTTCGTAATTTCCGTTTGCATGAGCATCATTGTATAATGTAGGTATTTCTTACTTTTCTTTATACATTATTCTTTTGCAGTTGTCATGTCTGTTTGTTTTATTTTACTTGCTGGATGTTGTTTATTCGTCTGTGTTGGTAGTCTTAATTATGATTATAACATTGGGAGCTAAATGTAAAAATAGATCATCATGAGTCAAAGATATTTAGCCGAAGTATGTATGGACATATGAATATATATATTCATAGAAATTATGGTTTTTATGTGCAATAAAACGAACTTGCTCCCGTTGGTATAATTTGAGGAACAAACCTAATATTTATTTGTTTTTAGGGTTCCGTACCTAAAGGTAAAAACGGGACCCTATTACTGAGACTTCGCTGTCTGTCTGTCTGTCCGTCCGTCCGTCCGACCGTCCGTCCGTCTGTCCGTCTGTCCGTCTGTCCGTCTGTCACCAGGCTGTATCTCATGAACCGTAATAGCTAGAAGGTTGAAATTTTCACAGAAGATGTATTTCGGTTGCCGCTACAACAACAAATACTAAAAACGAAATAAAACAATTATTTAAAAGGGGCTCCCATACAACAAACGTGTTTCAAAAATAACAAGGAGTCGAGTCAGGACAGGAAGAAGGACAGGAGGACAAATCGAGTTGGTCATGGAATTCAAAATGGCTGCCCTATCTGTCAAATATACTAGTCTGCCTTACTTACCAAAGAGTTTATTTTATGTTTCAGATTTTCTTTGTGCCAAGGTTTTTTTTTTTTCAGTGATTCGGTCGTTTGATGGGAGTAAGAATCGAAGATAAATATTTCATATTTTCCTATAAAATTTAAAAATTGGTTGTTGTAAACCATTTTAGGGTTCCATATCCAATTGTGATAGTGGTACGGAACCCTTTATGCGCGAGTGTCGCACTTGTTATGTAACGAATAGGCTGCGAAACTACTGGACCGATTACAAACATTATTTCACCGATTTTGATCACGATATTACCACGGGTTAGGGACTTACGCTGGTAAAACCGCAGGTCGCAGATATGGTTATCGATAAAAAAAATAACATAAGTTACTAATATTATAAATGCGAAAGTAACTGTTACGTTTTCACGCCTGAAACGCTAAACCGATTTAGATGAATTTTGGTATGGTAGATAGGACCTTGAAGAAGGACTAGGCTACTTTGACCCCGATATTCACGCGAGATCCGTACTTAACCTTAATAAATTACAATACATTGTATGAACTTGACAGAAACCACCTCAGAAACCCGGAAGCACGATTGCGGTACTCCAAAACATTCCAGTACACACCAAAATCAACGTAAACAAAGTCGGTAGTGGGAAAACAATGACCGTGAACAACAAGGCGAACTTCCAACGCGGGAACCTCCCTTCTGCAGCGCTCTCGACAGTCCTAACCCCGGGAAAGTCACTTCTGAAAGAGAAAGAAAGGAAGGCTTCTCAGTTCTCGTCGCCGCAGTTTTCCGACGACAAGATGGGAGGTGACGACGACATAAATGACGTCGCTGCGATGGGAGGCGTGAATCTCGCCGAGGAAACTCAGAGGATTCTCGGATCCACTGAAATGATCGGGACACAGATCAGGTAACGTCAGACATATACTATATTTATTATGCTATATACTATCTATTTATATATATATAAAATTCCTAGCCCTCACTGATTGATTAACTGACCGAGGGATTTAATGAACTACAACGCATAGCTCAAAGCGCTAGTCCTAGAGACATGAAATTTCGAAAGTGTGTTCCTTAGTGGTGTGTAGGTATCCACTAAGAAAGTGGTTATCGACAGTCCACCCCTAAAGGGAGGAATTGTCCAATTCTATATTAACCTCTTTTTTTAACAGTCTTAGGGCTAGTTGTGGAAACACAGTAAAAACTATTACTTTACCACGCACACATTGTCATTCAATCACGCACACATAGCTGTGAATGTAGTGCATTAGCTTACCTACCGCCACGGGCTTGTATGAAGCTGTTGCTCTGTAAGATTAGATATTCAGTACCTAATACTCGCACCAGCACAATAAAAAAATTACATGATTTATTTATACAGACACTTGTCAGACTACATGTTTCCATTTTAAATATTTCCGGTATGAAACCCATATTTGAGTTGCAAATACCACACTGCATTTGTTTCGAGCTTGGCTCAGGGTAAGGTTCTTATCTTCATTCTGTTCCCAGATCGTGTAAAGAAGAGTATTTGGTGCCAATGAGCGTGATGCAGGCTCGGGTCAAGTCACTGGCTATAAAGCTTGGGCTAGATGAGCCTTCTCCTGAGGTGTCTGGCATTATCACCCATGCACTGCATGAGAGACTCAAGAACCTGGTGGAAAAGTTGGCTGTTATAGCTCAGCACAGGATTGACCTCATAATCAAGGTAGATTTTTTCTAATACTGTTCTTTTAATATTAAAAACGCGAATGTTTGCAAGTAAACTATGTATGTATGACATTGTTACTCCTTCACGCAAAAACTGCTGGACTAATTACGATTAATTTTGAAATATATAGATTACTGGAAACCTAAAATAACACATAGGTTACTTTTTATCCCGATATTCCCGAGGGATCGGGACTTACGCGGGTGAAGCCGCGGGGAGCTGAATAAATGGTTGATTGATTGATAGACATATATATCGGTGTTGGTAGACTGTGGGTTAGTCTGTCTGTGCATTTATAGCAATATTAGTTAAGTAAGTGACCTGGCGAATAGCAAAATACTGTCCTAAGCTTGCGTTTGCGAATTACTTTAAGATTTTTGTCATTAATCTGGCTATTAGTATTCTAAGTAACAATGCTAATCACATCCAAAGAAATACTTTATTCCACCGACGACCTGCGTCGTGCGAAAGCACGATTGCAATGCAGAAGGTTGCGGGTTCGATTCCCGCCGGGTGCAAGTATTTATGCTTAAAAAATAAATATTTGTGTGTGTAATAAATGGTCTGGGTGTCCCTCTATGTATAATATTTACAAAAGAAAGAAAATTTTATCCATTTTTCTAGTCACCGTAACACAAGCTTAGTCGCTTACCACGGGGCTAGATGGCGCTGTGTGTTGTTGACAGAATTTATTTATTATTTATTTATTTATTTACTCCACTGTCTGTCTGTGACATTGTTTCATACTACGACGACTTTGTACTATAGTGATAACAGCTACTGCAAATTGTACCTAGATTCAAATATGCAATAAATAATTCATTAATTCATAATATGGATTGTAAAATGCAAATACAATAGTAATATTATAAATGCGATAGTAACTCTAATCTGTCTGTCTGTCTGTTACGTGTTTACGCCCGAACTGCTGAACCCGATTTCCGGTTTCAGAAATTAGGCAAGCTTGCATACTATTTACTTATTTCTACTATGGTACTATTACAATCTCTCGCAGTGCGAATGAGAAATGACGAAACGAATGTCTATAACATGCTTTATTTTAGTTTGTACTAGCGGCCCGTCCCGGCTTCGCACGGGTTGGTTTCATACATATAAATCTTTCTCTTGAAATACTCTATCTATTTTAAAATCCGTTGCGTAGTTTTAAAGATCTAATCATACATAGGGACAGTCAGACAGCGGGAAGCGACTTAGTTTTGTAATATGTATTGATGAAATTTGTTGCGCTTTTTCGTGGTTTTTGTATTTTGAGACTTTAAAATCCAAACTCAAACAAAGGAAAAAGGGCTTGTTTGCCAATAAGACAGTGCATCATTGAAGCCGCTTAACCCAGTTTAAGTGTAGATATATATTTTAGTCAGAATTGTCCCACTGCTAAGCAAAGACCTCCTTCCAACTCTTTTATCCGCCACCAGTTCGCCACTTGGGCTTTAATTTGTCGATGTTTATAAGCAGCTTTGTAATTGTGGACTAAAGTTTAATTAATCAGTGTTGTTTTCTCTTTAGACGGACGGCCGTTACGAAGTGACACAAGACGTGAAAGGGCAGCTCAAGTTCCTTGAAGAATTGGATCGCGTCGATAAGAAGCGTCGCGAGGACTCTGAAAGAGAGCTGCTTTTGAGGGCTGCTAAGTCACGCTCCAAGACCGAAGACCCTGAGCAGGCTAAACTGAAGGCTAAGGTGAGATGGGTACAGTATATACCTAAACCACAGTACACATAAGGAACAGTATGGAAACTAAGCCTATTTCACAAAATAAATACCTACTGTCATTGAAGCGATAGGGTTGTCACTTCATTGTTTTTATTATTAAACATATTGTGTTCTGTATGTTGTCGTATGCGAGCGATTCGTATGCGATTCGTAATCGCGTTCGCGTTGAGTCGCTTACGTAGTACGTAGCCTTAGATTTACATTTGGAATATAATCATCGTTTACACATACATAAAACTCAAATATAATAATATAAATAAATCTTTCTTACCTTTCAAAATCACCAGGAAGTTTAAAAAACGATAAATCCGGTTTTGTTGAACCAGAGTTTAAGCAACCGTATACTACGCAATACATTCCGGGCATTTTTTTACGAAAATAAAATTATTTGTTCATAAATAATATTTTTCCTTTGACGCGACACGCACTAATGACAGTAATCCCAGGCATACTTAGAGTCTCGTAAACGCGCATGTTTGTGTGAGTGAGCCGTTTTGAGCATTTGTAAGAGAGTTTGTATACTGTTCCTTATGTGTACTGTGCCTAAACACACTTCAACGAAAAGGATTCATAAAGGGCTCATGCCCAAAAAATGAAATGTCCAATTATAAAAATGATCAAAAAGAAAGAAAAAGTTCATAGAAATATCATGTCTGAGAAGATGACCGAAGCAGAAACAAAAGACAGTCGAAATAAAAACACCATCTTCTCTGGTTTATTTTACCGATCTTTGTCAGTTGTTGTTGTCTGTTGGTTACTTCTAGTCGTCATTTTCCGAGATGCGTTAATGGTTTTTGATATTTTTCTTTCTGGCGTATTGTCGGTCTATTCCTTTTTAATGCCACTAATAGAAGGGAATAATATCGTTACTTGAACGCATTACTGATCGTACGTTATACTATTTAGCTTGTTTTGGTATTCGTTGGTAATTAAAAAAATGATTACGACAATAAACAAATACCATTAGTATTTGTTTTTGGTATTAGGAAGGAATAGATCCAATCACAACCAGTTTGTCGTAGAAATGATTAAAACTGCGTAGGTAACTCTGAACTAACCTACTTCTATATTGTAACATTCTTAGGCTAAAGAAATGCAGCGCGCAGAGTTGGAAGAGCTACGCCAAAGGGAGGCGAACTTGACCGCGCTTCAGGCCATCGGACCGCGCAAGAAAGCGCGCCTCGACGGACCCGGGGGCTCCGGGGACAGTGTCTCCAATACGGGCTCTTCTGGGAACAGTGGACTTGTATGTATAACATATATATTTTCATTAAATCATTTATTTATAAAATGTCACATAAACAACAAAACAAACACAGACATAGCATAGTGAAACGTTCGAAGGTGGCAATGAAACGCGCTCATAGATTCACGACTCGTTTATTACTGAGGTTAGGTTGAACTCGGTACACATAGGTACTTACCTACATAGAACAGTTATAGGTATTACCCCATTGTATGGCAATAGCTATCCTTTGCTCCAAATACGATCCGGAGCGGTGGTCAAGCCCTTGGCCTCTAAGACGGCGGCCCACTAGCTAGGAATTAAAAAACGTAGATAGCCTAGCAGTAGAGAATGACATGATCGATAAAAAAAAAATATTGCAAGGCGTTTGGACACAGCGCCATCTAGCCCCAAACTAAGCAACTATATTATATTGGGCTTTGTACTATGGGTACTAGACAACTGATATACTATAGGTTTACCAGAATCTCATGACATAAGAAAAAAAAGGGTTTGTAATATTTATATGGCAATTTTTACTCTTATCTAGTTTTGATACGTTTTTCAAACATTGTTTACATATAATAAAGTATCAAGATGGTATAATCCGATTACCCAAGGTTGCATGTATAAAAACTAATGTTTTAACATATAGAAAACACCCACACCCAGAAACAAACATTTCCAAGTTATAGCTATCATAATACTTGTATTTTGTCGGAAATCGAACCCGCAACCTTCTGCATCGCAGTCGGGAGTTCGCCCGACGCGCCACAGAGGCCATCATCAATTGTCTGACGCAATGATTTGAATTCCAGAGCGGTCGGAGTCAACTCGCGCTGCGGACCCGACTGAAACGTATAAACTTGCGAGACATGCTCTTCCTTCTAGAGCAGGAACGCGAGACGGCTCACTCGACTATGTTATTCAAAAGCTACCTCAAATAAAGCAATATTTTATATATTACCTCTATATTTGAAGTGACTGATTCATATACACGACCTGTAGATACTGTGTTGTCTCTTACGCGGTTCGTCAGCTATTTTATGCGTTTTTAACGTTTTGCGTTTTTAACCTTATATACATATGTGTATAGAATGTCATTGGTTTTTGAGGTTTCGTAGTAAACAAGAAAATCTTTTAGTTTCGTTATGTCCGTCGGTTTGTCCGCGGCTTATTTGGTATTCTAGACGCGATAAAAGTATTATTAGTATGTTATTAATAGATTGGATTTATTATAGATTGATTACTTATATTATTTATTCATATATATCACTTGATCTTTTTATCGCGTCTAGAATTAAAGGCGTGAAATGACTCGCGTACCGTGTAACAGCTACATGGCATCTATACAGTTTACTTCCAGAATAGCTTTCCTGGGTACGTATTCTATAACTGAAACGCCTCAACACCGCTGCACCATTGTTAGATTTTTTTCGAAAACGGTTCAACAATATTTTGTGAAATTGTGCTAAAGTTACGCTTTTAAAGTGTTAGTAAATTCGTGCAAAATAAACAACAATTGCTGAATCATTTTCGAAAAATATCTAACGATAATGAAGCGATTTTAAAACTATTTATTTATAGAATACGTTCCCTGAACATAAGTGTAATTTTTATTACAATAATTTTAGAATTGCAAACTGTTTTATCTCCTCCAATGTCCAACAGTGAATATGATTTCTGTTTGTACAATATACATATACTGTACTGCAGATAATGTTAGGCTGGATACTACTATGGTTTGTATTGTCTAGCTCAATTTGGTCGACAGAAATTTAATATGGTCGCATTTCTGTCTCCGAAATTGAAGATTTCATCCTCGAGTATTTGTTAATCAATTACCTCACTACTTAAGAGGTCAGTCTACCTACTCTTTCTACATACAAACGTAGTCGACTGTTTCCTCCCTGGATAAAGACATTAGAGCAAATATGTTTATGCCATTAAACCTATATCTGCCATGACTATTGACTATGCCCCTACGTTTTGGTTTTTTATAATTTTCTAATTAACAGAAATAAATTTCAGAAAAATTAGATAATAAAAAAATAAAAACGTAGGGGCATGGTCATGGCTGATATAGGACTTATGGCACAAACATATTTTTCCTCATATCTTTCCCCATAGAGGAAACAGTCGACTACGTTTGTAAAGTTTGTATGGAGAAAAGAGTAGGTAGACCATACCCTTAAAAACTTTTATTAACAGAAGCATAAACTATATATCGTTTATCTTTTACTGTGACATGAACCTCTTTACTTATAAACGATGGCTAAGTTTATCTAACGTTTGTCACTGTTTGTTAATTTTGCAAGACAAACGTTACATAAACTTAGTCATCGTTAATAAGCAAGGGGGGAATTTTCAAGTTGACAACAGAGACAAACGTTACATACATAACCAAGGGCGGTAAATAAATATGATTAAATCCGTATCACCCTCATAAGAATTCCGTGTTCAATAATTCTGTTATACTCAATACAATTCTGAAATGATGAAATACATTAAGTTTATTATATTGTTGTAATATTTGATAAAATCCATTTATTCCTGAAAATTAGGTTAATATACTTAAACTTTTTTTTAGTATAAATTAGAAAAATTATTGTGTTAATTGTATTCATTTATCAGTTATCACGATTTTCAAATCTAGAATTAGATTGTATTTTTAATACTGTTTGTAAATACTTTTAACTTTACAATTACACTTATTTTATTTATTACTAGCTGCGTCCCGCGCTTTCACCAGCTTAAGTCCGGATCCCGTAGAATTATCGGGATTAAATCTAGCCTATATTACTCCTTGATAATGTATCTTTCTATCGGTGAAAGTTTTTTTGAAGTCGGTCTAGCACATTACAAATAAACAAATTAATCTTTCCTCTTTTTATTATTAGTATAGACACTAAATGTTGAAGTTTGTGTTTGTTATCCTTAATAAACCTGGGTAAAACGCGGGGCACAGCTAGTGCTAAGACATAAATGAAAAACAAAAAAGAGCATTGTATCAAAACAAACACTAGATGTGGCCAATATTAGTATGATGTCCCCTAATGCTTGCCTCTAAAACACCTAATAAGTTTAGGCTGATGATTTCCAAAGAACAAAAGAGAATGCCCATTTTATAATCTACTTATTTCATCACGTATCACATATATTTCGTTTGAATATCTTGTTGTATTTGTTCAATAATTATATCAACAATTGGTGTCGCCTAAAATTACTAATTTTTTTTTTGAAGATATTAAAATATATTCTACAAGGACAGTTTTCATTATTGCAACTGTAATTTGGATTCTGAGTGGCCAAATCTACGAGGCCATGATTAGGTCTGTAGTTTTATATGAACTTAAAGGAATGATAGAAGGAAAATACATTTCACGGAGAAGCGAATGTTGAAATGAGCATCGACATTTAAAACTTCAAAGCATCATTGAATTTGCGGTAGCGTTACCGCAGTGGCAGTGGTTTACAACTGTCTTCCTTCTGATGTCATAACGGTTAATGATGTATGGTGTCACCTTATGTTTTAAAATGATAACTGAATAAACAATAACATAAACTGTGGTCTAAATCTCAATAGAAAATGGGCATTCCTCTTTTAAAAAATTGCAATGTGAAATGCTCTGAAGGAACAAACTGCGATAACAGAATTCGGCGACACAATTCTGTTTTTATGCAGTAAAACCAACATTCCTGTACACATCGTCTTATCATTAGCCCTCTTACTTGGAAACGATGACTAATTTATGTAATGTTTGTTTCTTACTGTGACATGAAGTTTCAAAGTTACATAGGACAAACGTTACATAAACTAGGTCATCGTTTATAAGTAAGGAGGTAAATGTTGTGTACGGTTACCTTGTTATATACTATATTTTTATATTGCTTAATCTTTAATTATGATATGTTTTCATTAATATTAATCTAATAATATATTGTTTTGTTAGATAGGTTCCGTTTAAGAACAATTTGTATATAGATAGCGTTATAGTAAATTAAGATAATTGTATGGAGGTGCTGTTTTATTTTATACCTAATTATTATGAGTAAGAATATTGCCGTTTCCCAACTAGCTTGGACTATTATTTGTATTGACAGTTGTTCGCCGGCTAGATTTTTTTAGGGCTCTTTTTAAATATAGAAGCACTGACCTTTATAGTACAAGTACGCTGGACTGGATTTTATGTGATGATATTTGTGCCTCGATCAGAGGTCAATGAATTTACGATATTATTTTGTTTCGTAAGGTTTACGTGTGTTATCTAGACTTTGACCTGTACTTAGGCTTGAACATCGACTAATTTTTAATAATAAATGTCAACCTTTAATTATTTTTTTACACAATTCAACACAAAGTTTAAATACTGACATTTAAATTGGTTTTTCGTTTTTATACGTTATAGATACATACATTGGATTTTAATTATATTTATATCAATATTAATAATACCATCATTCAGGTAGAACATTTTGTTCTAAAACATTAATCGATAAGAACGATCGCGATGGAACAAACTTATTTAGTTCTACGGACGGTCGAGAGAGGCGCTCCAAATGGACACAAAAATACAATGTCATTTTATGATGTACCAATTCCAGCGTAATTGTACCTATAGAGTTTAGTGCATAGAAGGGATTGCCTAAAAATTTCCTTGTACAGATTTTATACAGTTTTAAATGCTATAACTATGTGCAGACCTTGTGAATTTTAGTTTAAGGACCGTCGTAGTCTGAGCTACCTTAATTTTATGGAATAAAACTGTTTATAAATTGTTGTGTTAAGGGGATTCAGTTAAGAGGGCCATTTGACGCGTAATGGATACCTTGTAGAGAACTAAGCTAGTAAATAAATAGTTAAAAACGTTAAGGCTTAGTTTTTTGCAAGATAATTTAATTGCACAAAAATACTGGGATAGGATAATGTTAAGAAATGGAAAAGAAGTTTTTCTTTTTGTATGAATGGAGTCTTTTGTCAAATAGGCCTCTTAATATAAGGAGAAAGGTTACTCTTTTTCCATACAAACTTTACAAACGTAGTCGACTGTTTTGCTCTGTGGATAAAGATATTAGAGAAAATATGTGTACGTCATAAAACCTATATCAGCCATGGGCCATGACTGTTTTGATTTTTTTCATATTCTATCTTTTCTTATTTTCATTTCTATTTCTATTCTAATTTAAAAACGAAAAAATCTAAAACCTATGGTAATGGCAGGGATAGGGGCATGGTCATGAAAGATATGGGTTTTTTACCATAAATATATTTGCTCTAATGTAAAGACATTACCTCCTCCTCTCTGGATAAAGATCCAGGAAGGAAACAATCGCCTACGCTGCGTTTCTATGGAGAACGAGTAGGTATCCAGTCTATAAGCAGTCTTTACACCACCCGAGTTGTCAGACTAGACAGTTCACACCTACAGCACAAATCTAAAGAAATGTGGCTGTCGGTGTGGACTTAGGAAACCTGCAAGTCGGATGGTGTAACGATGCATAAAGTGTTTTAACATTATGTATCTATAAATAAAAACATAGGTATATGTATATTTTTTCAATTAGTTGAAATAAAAGTGTAAACTTAAAACAAATTATTTTTTATTTTTACTCCATCACTTTTTATAAAGAACAATGGCCATATATTATTTGCAGTAAAAATCTTGTTACATACATAAAACACTGTAAAATGTTCATTATCAACTCTTAAATTCATAATGGAAATACATTCTTAAAGAAAAGTATGTGAAATAAAAGACATTTTTCGGTTTTAATCGCGTGGTGTTTATTATGTTAAAACAATTTTACAACCTTTTTTTGTCAAATAAAATGACATGTGGGAATTGGCCATTGTTTTTTATGCGTTCAAGCTTCCATATAACTATTTCCTATTCTGTGACTTTCCAATTTTCTCTGTCTCGTTTGCTCAGACCTCTATCCCTCTCCAACAAGGATCCTACGACTACATGTACCTATGTAGGACTCTTTGTGTCCCTAAAACTTCGGATGGCACTGCTGATTGCAAAACTAATGTCGAAAGCGTGTGGTGGTGTACACGTGGTAAAACTTATACCCATTCCGTAGCCATAAACGTGCTATTTGCATTTAAGTTTTTTAATTATATATTCAAGGTAATCGTGCTACATTTTAGACCACGTTCGCTCACCTAAGAAGATAGGAATACTGCAGGATTGAAACAAGCGACACAATACAATCTCACCATGCAAGCACTGTTTACACGACAACTACACTTGATATAGAGCGACACAGTTATTGCAGCGGTCTCGTTAAGCAGTTGGTTGCGGTTGTTATTAGTCGTTAGGTCAAGTTAGAGGCCTTAGGGCGACCTGAAAAACTCACCACTATACGAAAAGAAGAAAAAGTGGGTATCGTGTCAGGACACTTTCCCTAGTTTTATAATTCAAATATTATAAATATGATTTAATAGTAGCGCAACGAGGTACTAAAGCCCTGTCATAGGTAAAGGCGCCATATTGAATTCAGAGCGTAACGAAGGACGCTAGAGTTAACTCCCGAGCGTAGCGAGGGTGAGCGTAGTCAAAACAGTATCTCCTGAGACAAGTAATGTATACTTGTGACAAGTGATGGAGTGAGACGCTCGTTCGCACGCTCGTGCGTGACTGACTTCCTTTATTTATTTTAATACCGAGGTGAATATTCTACTTTATACCATCTACTGCGAGATGATAAAAAGGCGACAAAAATAACGCGTGTCCTACTAAACCGCGTGCTCTGGAAACATGAATACCCATGAAAGGTTTTCTGTAAAATTTCTACGAGGTCTTGATTTATCTGCACGGTTTAAACCGTGGGTAACTGCTAGTATAACATAATATAGAAGATGAGAATGGGGAGAGACGTTACAAGAAAGTAATAACGTCTCTCGGAAATGGAAGACTTTGCCAAGCACTATTCCCGAAGTATTCCCGACTTTTCTGATGTGGCTGTATAGGCTAAACTTCATTTGCCTGCCCTATTAAAACACATTTAAAATATTAAAAGTAAAATAAATAAAAACGGTAATCTCCGAAAACCGGTAATTTCCGATAGATAAACGTATTTTTTGTCACGTATCCGAGATCACTCAAGCGGTAGGAACGAAAAAATTAGTGACACGTCCACCCACCCTGTCAAACTTCCACTGTCTTCCCGTTTCTGCATGATAATATTTCATGTTTTAACGTTTCAAAATGGTAAGGCATTATATCAGATATCGGAGATTATCATTAGCGAAGCATCAAATATCTAATCAACGATCTAACAATGTTTCGGCCACGTAGACGGCGGTTTGTTGGCAGTGTGTCATCATAATGTGCATGTCGGCTTTCAGACGCCGTAATATTGGTGTAATTAGTGTTATTTGAGGTCTGTAAGTGAGAATAAAACCGCGGTGTTATGTTTTCGAAGCCGCTGCGACTGGAGATCAAGAGGAAGTTGACTGCGCGGTCGGACCGTGTGAAGTGCGTTGACCAACATCCGACGGAGCCGTGGCTGCTGTGCTCTCTCTACAATGGTGATGTCAACATCTGGAACTATGAAACACACTCGCAGATCAAGAGATTCGAGGTATGCTTTTGTCACTTGAGTCTGACCTAACCTTGACACCATTTACACCAATAACTACTACCATTATTTTATCTGACCCCATCAGAACACCTCGTTGTAAATGGATATCTAATCCATACACCTAATTGGATTTGGAATTTTGCGTGTGAACACTCCAAATTAATTGTATCATACTTATGTATTCATTGAAATGTAGTACAATAATATAATGGGTAACAGCCTGTTTCGCCTGAGTAAGTTCTTATTCCATGGGAATACCATTGGTCTATTCTTTATAAATAAAATACAAACAAACAAATATGTATGTACTAAAAATAAAATAAATGATAAAAAGTTTATTTACTAAAAAACTAACCAACCCAACACTAATCACCCGTTACTAATCTATATATCTATGAAATGCTTTAACCTGAGTGAATGACTGACTGATCAATGTACAGCCTAAACTGCCAATAGAAGACAGCTGAAATTTGGAGAGTCTTCTTTATATTATGGAGGTATCTAATAAGAAAGGGTTTTTCAAAACTCCCACAGGATCAGGAGGGTTACTTCGGTTTGTTTCGATACGACAACGATACTGTCATAACGATGGTTCTACTGTCACCCTACTATCAGAATGTGACAGTAGAATCATCGTTTGACAGTATCGATGTCATATCGAAACGAACCGCAGTAACCCTTCAGGACTTATGCGGGTAAAACAGAGGGACACAGTTAGTATAATAATATTTATCTATAAATCATAAAATTTGATGTCTCGATTGATAGACTGACTGAATTATGATTTACACACAGCTTAATCCGCTGGTCCTAGAGACATGAAGTTTGGAGAGTGGTGTTCTTTGTGATGGGTAGGCAGTAGGTAGCCAAAGAAAGGGTTTTTCGAGATTCCTAAGGGGGATTCAATTTTGTATGAAAGTTTTTATTTACTTAATCAGTTGACATGACATGATTGGTAGACATTACGCCACTGGCATAGAGGGTGGGATAATCTCAATGTTATCCCATTTCTATCCTAATAGAATATGAAATTGTTATAATTATCATCATTCATAAATTAGGTACATTGTTTCAATTTTCATATGCTTTGACATTTAATAATTTGTGGTGATGATAATGTATGTAAAGGTTTTTTTTTTTTTGCAAAACTTGTAACTTGTAAACTGTGTGGTAACTATTGAGACTAACTTATAGCACTATTATCTGCTGATGTACATAGTTATGAAAAAATGAATGATTTCTATTATATTCTATTCTATAATAGAAAGAAAGTTGTGTTAGTTACATGTCATTCAAATTAGAAACCCTTTGGAAATAGATAGTGTTTATCATTAGTCAAAATTAACTCGCAACTGGTACCAGCATAAGTTGAACTTCAGTTAGTATCCTACTAATACTTTTTGTAAAGTGGTGTGGCCTAGAATGTGAGCCATTCTTACTGTGTTCGAATTAATAGGATGTCCTCTAACTTGACCTAACAACTGCTATCATAGTAGTATAGTAGCTATCATAATCTTCTTTGTGTATCTTTAATTTTAAGCAGTACAAAATAAATTAGCTTTTTGTATCTGTATAATTGTTGCTTAAAATAATATAGGTAATTTTATCAGAGTTATGGAATTTTTCAACAAACTGTTGATTACTGTTGCACAATCTCCTGCCCAATGATATAATCATAACACTTTGAGGATGTTTGAATGCAAATGTAACCATTGTGAAATACCTGTCTGCTGTTAATGTCACCATTTACATATTTACGACTTATCCACAACTAGGATTGTAGAAGAAACAATTAATTTAACAAAATTAATTACATATTTGGAATTACATTTGTCTTATCTAAAACTAGCTGACCCGGCGAACTATGTACCGCCTAAGAGGCAATTAATTAAAAGTACCATATAAAAAAATATCCTATGTCCATCTCCTGGTTCTGAGCTACCTCTCCACCAATTTTCAGTCAAATCGGTTCTGCCTTTCTTGAGTTATAAATAGTGTAACTAACACAACCTTCTTTTATTTATATATTTACATAGGTACATATAAGAAATATAAAACTAAAGTAACAAAATAATAACTTATATTAAAATAACCCACAGGACAGGCGACCCTCGCTCCGGCTCGTACCTGGTGCAAAGGTTAGCTATTGCCATTCAACGCGGCAATTCTGCCAGCGTTATGGATACCTTTGCGCCGGGTACAATTCGGGGTGGGTTATTTTAATATAAGTTATTTATATTGATACCTAGAGAAGTAAAAGATACCAAGCAGACTAGCATATGAATATTAAAAAAAAACCTTATTTATTATAGATCTGTGTTCAATAATGAGTAGAACTGAAACTGAAGTATCCAGTGACAAGCATTACTGCTTGATCAAGGATTACTAACAATGTTACTGTAAACAGTTTAAATTCACACCACTTGTTAACATAGTTCCATTTGTAACATAGTTCATTTGTAACATGTAACATGGTTAACATGTTAAGGTAATAAAATAAATAATTTTATGTAAATTAAATCCGGTGAAATGTAATTATTACGGCTGTAGTTTTACATGGTTATATTTATTGAGAATTATTCAAACTTACCCGTTACTTACTAAAGTTTGTGTGTGTAAGCAGATAAGGTTTAGTGATAAAGCTGCCCCATACCTAGTTCATTCTACTATATTATCTTAGACACATCAGTCCCAGGAATTTGTATGCCCCCATTATGCTATTGAATTATAAAGAGGAAATATTTGTTTTAATGTAACATATAGGCTCCAAAACTACTGGCCCGATTTAAAAAATTCTTTTATCAATAGAAAGCTACAGTATCGAGGAGTAACATAGTCTACTTTTGATCCCAAAATTCCTGTGGGATCGGGACATATAGGACCATCAATTTGAAGGAATGAACTACATACTTAACTAGCTCTTTTTACTTTTGCTTTATTTTTGAGTTTATTCATTTTCACTGTTCCATTCTCTTTATTTCTGTCTACTTTTTGGTATAATAAAGCTTTGGTCTACTTATCTATAGTTTATTAATAAGAAGTGTCACAAATCTGACTATGTTCTTGTATGATAATTTCTCTATTGTATTTACTTTGTCTCTGCTAGGTGTGTGACAATCTCCCGGTGCGGGCAGCCAAGTTCGTTCCCCGGAAGAACTGGGTTATTACAGGCTCGGACGACATGCAGATCCGAGTCTTCAACTACAACACGCTGGAGCGAGTGCACGCGTTTGAAGCTCACTCGGACTATGTGAGGTGTATCGCTGTTCACCCCACACAGCCGTACATCTTAACCAGTAGTGGTACATACCTATTACATTTTAGACATCTTGCTACTTAATTATTTTGATCTTTAACTTATAAATGATGACTAAGTTTTGTAACATTTGTCACCGTCTGTTAACTTTGTAACTTCATGTCATAGTAAAAGACAAACAATACATAGGTTGTTTATGCAGCTATAAGTAAGGGGTAAGTGATTTACAGGTTGAGTAATTGCTGTGTAGACATTTATTTTAGGCTGTTTGCTTCATAGAAGAATTAAAAGTAAGACTGATCAAAGGCCTCGATGGATGGACATGATTTAAATAAAACAGAAGTATGTATGTAGTAGCTACACAATACATATATTGTGTGGTGCAAGGCTGACCAACCGTTTTTAACTGTCAGGTCAAACGGTGAATGGAGTCATTTTAGCGGGCCTTATAAAAAGTTGGGGCAGCCTTTGTATGGAGTCAAGGGTTTGAATCAACCTCATGTCTTCCAGATGATTTGCTCATCAAGCTGTGGAACTGGGAGCGCAACTGGGCTTGCCAGCAGGTGTTCGAGGGTCACACCCACTATGTGATGCAAATCGCAATCAACCCTAAAGACAACAATACCTTCGCCAGTGCCAGTTTAGATACTACAGTCAAGGTGAGCCTTTCAAAAACTTTTTAATGTTTCGAAACTTGCATTTAACTAAATGATAAGGTGTATCGATTGCCGTCAAACATCGTAAAATCGCGGAAATTATACTAAAAAAAAGTTATAAACTATTTATTATTTAGTAAGTTATTATAGCTTAAGTTACAGCGTAAACATCGGTGTGGGTGTCGCTTTGTAGGCTGACTCCATGAATAATGTACGTTTGTTTCTCAGCACCCTCGGTACTGAACATGCTAAGGGTGCCGACGGCGCAGGATAGGTACACAGGAGTACATGTTAGCTGCGATTGGCGGAGACAAACTCAAAGTCAAAATTCATTTATTGGTGAATTTCGGGCACTGTGGGCGATATTGACGAGTCTGTAAAAGGGATTATTAACTACTATAAATTTGAACATTCATCAGTATTGCACTGGACCCTTCATATGCAAGGTTGAAACACCTATAAGATTACAATACAATATAATATTTATATATTAACATGAAATGTATTAAACATTTCCCAAATTACATTAAAAATCAGTTCTACAGCAAGCACACGCTTGTATCGCAGTAACCGAGATACCAATATAATAATGAAGAACTATCAAATTCTATAGTTTCTCGCAGGTATACTTAACACACAGAGTTCCAATCCTTGTCTCTGTCCGCTAGGTATGGCAGCTAGGCTCATCCACCTCCAACTTCACTCTGGAAGGTCACGACAAGGGTGTGAACTGCGTGGATTACTACCACGGCGGAGACAAGCCCTACCTCATATCCGGAGCCGACGATCGTCTCGTCAAGATATGGGATTACCAGAACAAGACCTGTGTTCAGACTTTGGACAGTGAGTTCTATTAATATGTGTTTAACTATGTGTATGTAGGTAGTAGGTCCAATCCTCACCTCTCATCTACTCTCATCTCCTTAGTTTCTACAATGTTTTTGGAAATCCAAAACAGGAATCGAACCTTATGATTTTGCAAAAGAATAAACACCTTAAATAAATTATTGTATCGATCGATAGTGTTGCTGACAGTGATCAAATCAGATATTATGGTAAATTAAACATTTTTCGCTATCTGTTATACTTTGCGATATCCCCTGAAGCCAGTTTAAATGGTTCACTCTTTATACTTATATTTCTGCTTGGCGTGAATATATCGTCAAGTGGAACTAGCAAGTAACGACCTTCTTTTTTTAGCTTAGCTTATACGCTTCCTAAGCTCTTACTAAATGATTGTGTTGATTAGGCCACGTTCAGAACGTGACAGCAGTGTCATTCCACCCGGAGCTACCGATTCTGCTGACGGGCTCCGAGGATGGCACCGTCAAGATCTGGCACGCTGGCACCTACCGGCTCGACACTTCGCTCAACTACGGCTTTGAGCGCGTCTGGACTATTTGCACCATGCACGGATCGAACAACGTCGCTATCGGGTGAGTTATAGCACTGGAGAATACTGGTTTTAATGTGAAATGAAAGTTGGTAGCTGTATTTTTCATAAGTCTGTTTTTCAAGTACATATGTTAGTCTGAACCTTTTATGACAAAGACTTTTCTTTTAGTTTTCGCGATGTTGGATTGTAAATGAATTCATTTTTCCGGTTTTATCGGGTTGTGTTTATAACTTTTAGCATTGTATTACCTTTACAGACCTGTTCCTGTACCAATATAACTAAACAGTCCTTTTCCATGCCGAGGTTGCCTGGAAGAAATCTCTTTGAGCTATAAGATATGAAGTGTGTTGTTTGTAATGTTGATCAAATAAATAATTCATCTATCTATCTGTCTATGCTGAGGAAGAGATCTGATAAAATGCTAAAAGTACTTAATAAAAACAACGCGATTAACCGGAAAATGAGATTAAATCCATAGTTGTAATGTATCCATAGTTGTTTGTGTTTCTGAGTTTTAGATTACTTATTTATTAGTTGATGTGGTCCGTTCCGTCAGGTACGATGAAGGTACCATCATGATGAAGGTGGGAAGAGAGGAGCCAGCGATTTCGATGGACGTCAACGGCGGGAAGATTATCTGGGCGAAACATTCTGAGATGCAACAGGTCAATCTGAAGGCGTTGCCTGAAGGTTAGTCTTGCTTCTCTTATTTAAATGTAATCTTCAATATCACTGTAACTAAGCTAGACACTCTATCATGGAGAAACTACTGCATTGATTGATATATTTGAGTATGTTTGTCCGGATATTTTAGAGCCTTTGAAATGCACACCTATTTACATAGAAAATAAATTATTCTTTCAAAGGATATCTAGGATCAAATACTTGTATAATTTCGTCAAAGAAATATACTTTGTAACACACACTTTAGTCCTAGGCCGGGATCCACTGCATGTAGTGCATGTATGGATTTGTTATTTACAAAATAAATATAAGTATATGTGTCTAGTCACCGTAACACAAACTTAGATAGCTTACCACGGGTCTGACTGCCTCTGAGAAATGTTCACAGAATGTATTTAATTATTTACTGCATATCTTTGTCACTGTAATATTAAAAAAAATAGAATTGTATAGACTGTTTAAGTAATTTTGAAGGAGTAGCAAACGAACTAATTTGCAGGTACGGAGATAAAATACGGCGAACGAGTCCCCGTTGCAGCTAAGGATATGGGCTCATGCGAGATCTATCCGCAGACGATAGCCCACAACCCGAACGGGCGTTTCGTCGTCGTTTGCGGCGACGGCGAATATATCATCTACACCGCCATGGCACTAAGGAACAAGGCGTTTGGAACTGCGCAGGAGTTCGTCTGGGCGTTCGATAGCTCCGAGTATGCTACTTTAGAGAACTCGAACACGATAAAAGTGTTCAAGAACTTCAAGGAGAGGAAGAGTTTCAAGCCTGAATATGGTGCCGAAGGTGAGACTGACTTGTGGCTTATTAATATTCACAGATATCAAATATTGCTTTTTGACTATGAAATTTATTCGACATTTCTCAAATTACATATACCAGACATCTTGCCACCTAAGCCAAGTGCTTAATATGAGGCTAGATTGCGCTGTGTGTTACCTCATGCAAAATTTATTTATTATTTTACCTTCGACGAGGCTCGAACTGGGTCAGTACCCCAGCGTCTTAACTAACTAGACCACACGAGCTCCCATCCAGAGCGAAGAGGAAGAGTTTTTGAAGAAGAGTTTTTTACAGATGTATTTTAGGGGTAAAAACGGGAACCTATTACTGTTTCTTATAAATTATTCTACTATCAAATATTTCAAATTGCTTCAGGTATTTTCGGAGGTCATATGCTGGGAGTAAAGTCGATCAGCGGAATGGCGTTCTCTTTCTACGATTGGGAACAACTGGAACTAATCAGACGGTAAATATTCCTTCAATTTTATATTGAAAACGTCATACACATTTTAAACAGATTTAGACTTTTCTTTACTTTCCGCTACATTGATTTGAAATATGTGCTCACGGGTAAACTAACCAGACTGTGTTGAATAATGCTTGACATAATAAAAACTACGCGATTAAAACCTGAAAACAAAAAATAATATCATTTATATACTTTTGCGAATATCTTCCTCATCATTTCCGGTCGAACCCTCTCGGGAGCCCTGGAGACCGCTAAACCCCAAATAGTTTTTTTTTATTTGTGGTCGACGCAGTAGATTAATCCTCATCATCACAGACCACACCTTGTGCTAAAAGAATTGGCAATATTTTTACGGACAGCCGGCAGCCTTACACCAACCCTCTTAGGGATTAAGCAGTTTATCCGCCACCGCGCGGGGAGAACTTAAGGTTTGCTAGTCTCCCTCAGATCCCTTAATCGCCTTTTACGAGACACGGGATGAGATGGGGTAACCCTATTCTATGCTGTCCCGGCATATATTTTTTGCGAATGTGAATAGTAAAAACTGTCCTTGTTTTATTTTAATTTTATGTGCCTAATTTATGCCCGCTTTGTAAATGTATTTTTCCTTGAAGATATGTGTTTATTCTCTACCACAACTCATTTTTTACTTACTATAATGCGATAGTAACTGACATAAGTTTTGATGGGTCTTCCCTAAGCTTGATTAGTTGCAATGTACAAAATCCTGCGTGTTGAATATCACTATTGCATAACATACAATAAACGGTTATTTGACAATTAAAATAGAGATAAACCCCTATTTTTCTGTCAGGATTTAAAAATAGGCTCTGGGGTTTTATTTTTAAATCGATTGTGCCTCTGAGCGATTTAAATAGCCTGATTTCTATTGATTTTTGTTCGATGTCGGTAATTTTTCAATGTGTACCGCACGACCGCAACGAGTGGTCTCATTCACTCGCCGCAGGAGTCCGATGTCGAACGAAAATCAACAGAAATCTAGCTATTTAAACCGCCCGAAGTGGCACGAGCTATTAAGGGCCCTATACCTGCTAAACTCAAAATCCATGTCGGGCGCATCGAAAATTTTTGATTATTTCATGACGGAATGTCGTAGAACTTTTTTTTGTGTACAGATTGTAGGCGACATTGTTTCCGATATTTTAGTGCAGTTTCCATACAAATATGTCGAAACTTATTGAAGCCTATCGGTATTTTAGCCAAATCAGACATTTTTTGTAAAAAATTTGGATAGGCTTTGCACCAATAGGAGGTTCTTGTCTTAAAACTACACCAAAATGTAGGAAACAATGTCACCTACAACCTGTGCACAAAAAAAAGTTCTACGACATTCCGTCATGAAATAATCAACAATTTTCGATGAGCCCGACAGGGATTTTCGGTTTCAAGGTCGTTGGCGTTGTAATTCCTCTTAAAAAATACTAATGGACTGATTTTGGTATTAGAATATTTTTGGTAGTGTGATAGGCGATAGGTGTGAAGCTTGGGACCCACGCGGGTGAAGCAAGGTGTTAGCTATTAGTATAAAGATGATCGTCACTATTAATAAACGATGTATATGTCATGAATACTTTCACTTTTTTATTCAGTCGACATGAAAAGTATGTAACAGCATCGCGAATTACTCAATAAAGTTGCATTTCAGTTTCTAACTTTATATTCCAACTAGCAGAGTCCCACAGTTTCACCCGCGTAAGTTCCGATCCCGCGGGATCTTCTAAAATCCTTTTCTTAGTGGAAAAAAAGATGTAGTGGACATTTGGTCAAGCCAAAAAAAAGTGTCACACCACAAAGAACACACTCTCTTTATCATGTCTCTAGGACTAGCGGTTTGGGCTCTGCGTTCAAATATAGTTTAGTCATTCAGTCCGTCAATCAATAAGTCGGTCAGGATTTTAAATTTTATATATATGTATAGCTAGTAGCTGACCCGGCAAACGTTGTTTTGCCTTATAAATTATAGATAGTAGCCGATTCTCAGACCTACTGAATAAGTATACAAAATCTTGTAAAAATCGGTCAAGCCGTTTCGGAGGAGTACGGTAACTAACACTGTGACATGGAAATTTTATATATTAGATAGTGTTAGTGTAGTATTGTGTATTTTATTGGCGTTATTGTGTTTTAATTGTTTCTTATGTATTACGTTTGGTACAGTATCGAGATCCAGCCGCGGCATGTGTACTGGTCTGAGAGCGGAAACTTGGTGTGTCTCGCGAGCGACACCTCCTACTACGTGCTAAAGTACAACCTCTCTGTGGTCACGCGTGCGAGGGAGACCAACACTAATATTACTGAGGATGGAATCGAAGATGCATTCGAGGTACATATCTGTACACACATCTTTTTCTTTCTTTCGTGTAGTGGTGTTTCTCACCTAGTGTTAGAGTTTTCAGATCGCTCTAAGGCCTCTAACTTGACCTAACGACTGCTATCAGAGATAACAACCGGGACCAACTGCTTAACGTGCCTTCCGAAGCACGGAGGAGCACACACTAAGTTTCTTTTATATAATATAAGGTTGCCTCTAAGAGTTTTCTTTTAGCGATAAGGAAGCCCATTGTACCTACGTTGTCATTAATTTTTTTTAGTTTAATTTCTGATAAAAAGATGTATTTTTCTGTGTTTCTCTATTTTTCTGTGTTTCTTTTGTATTTTGTTTGTGTTTCGTTTGTAAATTTTTTGTTTTGTGATATAATAAACGAAAAGTTAAATGTTCATACATTTGACGGCCTCTGTGGAGTTTTGGGAGAAGGCCCGACTGCAATTCAGAAGGTTGCGGGTTCGATTCCTGCCGGGTGTAAAGATTTATTTGTTTGTTGTCTGTGTGTATTCTATGTATCATATGTATGTATTACAAAAAAAAGTACAATATCTACTATATAAAAATAAGTCGGGTTTTCCTTCCTGACGCTATAACTCCAGAACGCACGAACCGATTTCCACGGTTTTGCATTCGTTGGAAAGGTCTCGGGCTCCGTGAGGTTTATAGAAAAGAAAATTCAGGAAAAATTTAATTATATATAATTTATAAGGCAAAACAACGTTTGCCGGGTCAGCTAGTGTAGTATATATCCGTTGTCTAGTGTACCCATAGTTATAAAATTGAAATAGAAGCCACAAGAACCATTAACCTTATAATATGTTCGCAGGTTGTAGGCGAGGTAAACGAGACTGTAAAGACTGGTCTATGGGTCGGCGATTGCTTCATTTACACCAACTCATTGAACAGGATAAACTACTACGTCGGAGGAGAGATCGTCACGATATCACATTTAGATCACACTATGTACATTCTCGGATATGTAGCGAAGGAAAATAGGTGAGTAATTCATTATCATTAGTCATTCATTACCCATAATGCTAAAGTGCACGCCTCACCTTAGGCCTTAGGCGTAAGGGAGCCAGTAGGTTGCTACGGGAGCCTGCTCCGGATTGTTGATTTTCCTATGCCATAGGACCGTGGCGACTCCTACCTAGGACAGGTTTTCTTAGTATAAGTATTATCCTTCAATTATTCAATATTTTTATAGACAATATAGGTGTTGTTAACTGCAATTACAGCATTATCACAAAAACAATCGCTATTTCAACGTTTTTTTGAGTTATTTTTCTTAAAGGTGTTTATTTCACACATAATAGGTACACTATCTCTATTCTAAAAAAAGTATAAACATACTCATCACATAGAAATACACATTTTCTGCACTTGTTATGTGTGTGTGTTGTAACGTAATATGGTTTGTTGTTGCAGACTGTACCTGAACGACAAGGAGTTGAATATAGTGTCGTATTCGCTGCTGCTGTCGGTACTCGAATATCAAACGGCTGTAATGCGCGGCGACTTCAAGACGGCCGATCATGTGTTGCCTTCTATACCGCACGACCATCGCACCAGAGTCGCGCATTTCCTCGAGAAACAAGTCAGTTGTTGATACTAAAATTATAATTGTAACATGCACAGCTTATACTATAATTCTATCTCAATATTTGTATTCAACTGTGCATACAGTTGATTTAGTAGCCTAAACAATAATTATTGAATGTGAATTATTATTATTTCGTTAATTATAATTAACGAAATAATAATAATTCATAAACTCTATTTACGATGAATGCCTATTACATCTAAGTTTTTTAACTTTGGTCTTCAACGTGTCGAGGTTACAATTTGAATCTATTATATCTAGCTTGCTATAAGATTCGGTTGTTATTTTATAACTAGCTTATAAGTCACGATCCTGGATAAATTTCTAAAAACTCTTTCTTATTTTTATATAAAGCACACACTCTCCAAATTTCAGCTCTTTACTATCAGCGGTTTACGCTGTGTTTTGATCCATCAGCCAGTCAGGACAAAGCATTTTACAGATATAGATTGAGGGTGTGTAGATAGATAGATAAAAACTTTATTGCACCAAAAATTTACAAAACACATTACAAAAACAAAAACTTACAGCTAATTTTAAAATAGGTACAATGGGCGGCCTTATCGCTAAAAGCGATCTCTTCCAGGCAACCTTTGGATGGACAAGAATTGTAGGAGGGGATGGGTGGGTATAAACGCGTGAAAATAAATTAAATGGTGAGAAATATAAATAACGTGTATGGGGTCCACTGGGTGTGTATGGGGTCCACTAAGATCTTTGGGCCCAAGCCAACCTCACCTGCTAGCCGGTGCACCTGCTGATGAACGGACGAGGCTCTGGCGCAGACTTTCCCCTCGGGGTTGGGAGGTCAGACGGCAGTCGCTCCCGTAAAAGTCAAAATCAGCCAAATCTTAAATGGAAAGTTTTGAAAGAGATTGCCACAGAGATAGGGCGCCGCCGCATAACGGCGCGCAGGAGCTTCGCCTGACTCCTGTGGTAAGTGGACGAGGGCTACCGTGCCACGGGCGGGCACGGCCAAAGACGTTAGCCCCTAAACACGATGTGAAACTCCGCTTCGCAACGTGGAACATTGGCACGCTAACCGGACGCGCGAGGGAGCTAGCCGACGTACTTTCCAGGCGGAAGGTGGCCGTGGCGTTCCTGCAGGAGACTCGATGGAAAGGCAGCAGATCCCGGCTCATTGGGAATGGCTACAAGCTGATCTACACGGGTGCACCTGGTGGAGAGAACGGGGTGGCTGTGGTGCTCGCTGAGGGGTTGCCGCGATATCTTGGAGGTGAATCGCTTTAGCGACCGACTTATGTGCGTGAAGGTGCTTATTGGGGGGGTTGCTACTCACTTAGTAAGTGCTTACGCGCCACAGGTCGGTTGTAGCGACGCTGATAAGAGGTCGTTTTGGGATAAACTCGGCGAGGTCCTTGGGGCTATCCCGTTGTCACAGGGAATCGTTTTGGGTGGTGATCTGAACGGTCATGTGGGTGAGATGGGGGCGGAATTTGAACGTGTTCATGGAGGCTACGGGTATGGCAGTCGGAATGCGGAAGGAGAAGAAATTCTGCGTACGTGTGCCACTGCCGACCTGGCACTCGTGAACACATATTTCAAAAAGAAGCCCGACCACTTGATCACCTACAAGAGCGGGGGGCGCGCTACCCAAATCGATTTCCTAATCACTAGGAGACACCATATCGGCTACGTGGCCAACTGCAAAGTCATACCCGGTGAGAGTCTCACTGCCCAACACCGTATCCTTGTCATGGATCTCTGTGTAAAGACCAAAGACAAACGACCGGAACCATGTCAGCGCCGAATCAGATGGTGGATGCTTGATGAAGTCAAGTCCCAGATGCTCGCCTCAGCAATCGGCGACAAATGTGCTAATGCTGAAGGCGAATCGGTACAGGAACACTGGGACCGGATTCAGGTGTCTATCGCTGATTCGGCGCGGTCGGTCCTCGGTATGTCTAAGGGAGGACGCAAGTGTGACAAGGAAACTTGGTGGCGGAACGACACAGTCCAGAGGGAGACTAGGGTGAAGAAAGCCCTCTTTAAAAAGTGGCAAGCGTCCAACTCTCCTGAAGATCGCGACGCGTACAGGTCTGCCAAACGTGCCACAAAGAGAGCAGTAGCCAGAGCCAGACGGGACCACTTACAGCCATTGTACGATAAGTTGGAAACGTCTGAGGGGCAGAAGCTTATTTATAAGTTGGCACGTTCTAGGATCAAAGCGGCACAGGATATATCCAAGTGCCGCTGTGTAAAAGATCCTAATGGTAACCTGCTATGCGAGGACCTCGCGGTGAAGGAGAGGTGGCGCTCTTATTTCCACGAGCTGCTCAATAAGCAGTATAAAGAGGTGCAGCCACCGGAACTCCCTCCGAATCTAGGACTTGTGCCACTGATAACGCCTGAGGAGGTGCGCAAGGCTCTTCGCTGCATGAAGAATCGGAAAGCTGTCGGCGCCGATGGAGTCCCCATCGAAGTATGGAAAGCTATGGGTTCTCGTGGTGTGGGCATCTTAACCAACCTTTTTAACCGCATACTCGAGACCGGCAGAATCCCCGCCCAATGGAGACTGAGTGTTATCACTCCAGTGTTCAAGGGCAAGGGATCTGTGCAGGAGTGTGGAAGTTATCGTGGTATAAAGGTCATGTCCCACACCATGAAGCTCTACGAGCGTATAGTTGACTCTCGGATCCGGCAGGAGTGCACTGTCTCGGAGGGCCAGTATGGTTTCCGCCCCGGTCATGGTACCATGGACCCTGTTTTCGCCCTAAGGATCGTTATGGAGAAATACAGAACGAAGAATACGCCTCTGCATTTTCTGTTCCTGGACTTGCAGAAGGCCTTCGACTGTGTTCCTCGCGTGATGATGTGGTGGGCGCTGCGGTCCAAAGGGGTGCCTGAAACTTATATTGAATCCATCAGGGACATGTACCGAAATTCCGATTCAGTGGTGCGAACTGCTGTTGGTGACACTAAATCTTTCCCCATTACAGTCGGAGTTCACCAAGGATCCGTCCTAAGTCCGTTTCTGTTTAGCGTAATACTGGACGCACTGTCCGTAATCAGCCGAGACGCACACGAGCAGCCCCCGTGGATGCTCATGTATGCTGATGATATTGCGCTAGCGGACTCGGATAAGGGACGGCTTGGAAGGCGTGTAAATGCGTGGAAAGAGTCACTTGAGAACGGCGGTTTGCAACTCAACGTAGCGAAGACCGAATACTTGGCTAGCAATACCACAGATCCCACACCTGTCTGCGTAGACGGTCACATGGTCGAGCGGACAGACCAGTTTAAGTACTTGGGATCTGTACTTCACGAGTCCGGCGACATCGATTGTGACGTCAAGTCCCGCATTTCGGCAGCTTGGGCCAAGTGGCGAGAGGTAACTGGTGTCATCTGTGACCCGAAAATGCCGGTTAAACTGAAGGGACAGGTCTATAAAACGATCATTAGACCTGTCCTTTTGTATGGTAGTGAGGCGTGGCCATTGCTTGAGCGACATAAGCAGGAGCTGCGTGTCACGGAGATGAAGATGCTGCGCTGGATGTGTGGAGTGACGCGAAAAGACCGCGTCAGAAACTCCCGCATCAGGGGCAGCCTTCATGTCCGAGACATTGCAGACAAACTGCAAGAATGCCGCTTACGGTGGTACGGCCACGTTCTACGGAAACCGGCTAGTTACGTGGGAAACAAATGTCTTGCTATGGCGCCTCCGCCCGGCCGCGGCAGATTGGGAAGACCCAAGAAGTGCTGGCTTGACGTTGTGAGATCGGATATGCGTGCAAATGGCCTCACTACACGGGATGCCGAAGATCGTGCGAAGTGGAGACGTAAAAGTAGGAAAGCGGACCCCGGGCTCTCGAGAGAGATGCAACCGGGAACAACGCTCGGATGATGATGGAGATTGACCCCCTTACTCATAAACGATGACTAAGTTTATGTACCGTTTGTCACTATCTGTTAACTTTGAAACTTCATGTCACAGTAAAATACACGTTGCATAAAGGTATTCATCGTTTATAAGTAAGGGGGTAAATCTTTACTGTGTTAACTAGAGATGGGCCGACTAGGGGTTCTGCCGACTAGCAGACTAGCCGACTAGTCGGTTCCAAAATTGCCGACTAGTCGGCCGACTAGTCGGCAATGCAGATCATTATAATTCCGAGATATTTGGGTTAATAAAGATCACTTCCAAAAAATGGTTAAAATAAAAATAACAGTTGGACAAAAAAAATGAATGGAGCTCGGGCATAGTTATGCCATTTTAAATGTATGATGTTTAGATGATGTAGGCTTTGACGTGTTTTGTTTACGTTTTACTGACTAGCTCACCTTCTAACTGTACTACTAATTCAATAAATATTGGTTTTAGTGCATAATTGTTAGTTGACGACTAGTCGGCATAATTTGCCGACTAGTCGGCACCTACCGACTAGTCGGTTAAACTGCCGACTAGTCGGCTTTCCCGACTAGTCGGCCCATCACTAGTGTTAACACTATCCAACGTTGAATTCTGTTGTAGGGGTTCAAACAACAAGCGCTAGCGGTATCAACAGAGCCGGAGCACCAGTTCGAACTAGCCTTATCCCTCGGCGAGTTACAACGCGCCCGTCAGTTGGCGGAGGAGGCGGGCGCCGCCGAGGGAGCTCCGTCGCGGACGGCCGCGGCTCGCTGGGGCCGCCTCGGAGCCGCCGCCGCCGCCGCCGCTGATACCGACCTCACCAAGATTTGTTACCAAAGTGCACAGGATTACAGTTCTCTCCTGCTATTCGCTTGTAGTACAGGTTTGTATCTTTAACTTTTTAAATAAGTTAACATAGTTAACGCGCGCTAACTAAGCGCACTCGCCCGGCAAGCGAGGGGCACAGGTTCGAATCCTGTCATGGGAGGATTTTTGATGATGTATTTCTCCTTGTAAAATATTTCAAGTAAAAATGCCTTGAGCAATAAAAACATTAGGAATATTAGTTAACATAGTTACATTTTCCCGGGTCGTAATCGCGTATTATTATTTATCTTCACGCGACCAAGACCTTTTTATACGGTTGAAACGTCCAGGTAAGCAAAATAAATAATAGTACGCGATTAAGACCCGGAAAATGTAACTATTATAGGTTAGTTAGTATCTTATCTATGCTATATCAACGTGTTTAAATTCTCTTAGAGTTAACTAATCGTGTAAACGAAACTACAAAAATGAAGGCAAAAGAAAGATAAATGAAATATCAAAATAGGGTTTCCGTGTTTTTCTCACTACTGAGATATATTGACATCCATCCTACAAATTCTTCACATCGTTCCTTTAACCCTTTTTGAGGTAATCACCCGTAAGTTAGCAATCACTGATCTAATGTTATTCCTCTGTTACGGTCTAGGCGACAAGGCTCTCCTAGAAGAGGTGGCTCGCATGGCGGCGGAGTGCGGTGAAGACAACATTGCATTCGTCGCTTATTTCACTTTGAACCAGCTTGAAGACTGTCTCCAACTGTTGCTGCAGAGGAACAAGCTGTCAGAAGCCGCTTTCTTTGCCAGGTACATTATAAACTAGCAGATTCCCGCGGTTTCACCCGCGTAAGTCCCGATCCCGTAGGAATATCGGGATCTAAAGTAGCCTATGTTACTCAGGGTGAATGTAGCTTTCTAATGGTAAAAGAGTTTTTGAAATCAGTCTAGTAGTTTCGGAGATTAACCCCAATATACTTACATACATACATGTTACCAACGTTACCTCTGTATAATACTAGTATAGATAAATATAAGCCCGTTAATTTTTCGCACTGTAGGGCAAGGACCTCCTCTTAGAGGGGTTAGGGGTAAGGCAAGATGCAACGGGCCTACTCCAGATTGGCGAATATCCCATCTCTTCGCACATGTCAGTTTCCTCACGATGTTTTCCTTCACCGTAAGAGCGATGTCATTAGCGCGCGTAACTTTTTTTATGAAGAAAAAGACATCGGTTATATTAATTCTAATCTTATTAATGCGTAAGTAACTCTGTCTGTTATGTTTTCACGCCTAAAGCTCTTGAACAGATTTTGATTAATTTTGCTAAAGAAAAAGATGGGACCTTGAAGAAAGACAAGGATTACACCTTAATATTTAGAAAATAGTACAGTAAAATCTGATCTCTTCTGACATCAGTAAGTTCGGTATTCTCGTCCTTTACGTATTAAAACCCATGTTCACAGATCGTATATACCATCAAAGACGACGGAGGTTGTGAAGCTTTGGCGCGACTCTCTCGCGGCCACAAATAAGAAGACCGGCCAGTCGCTCGCCGACCCCGACAACTATGAGAATCTATTCCCCGAATACCAGGTAATATACCAATAGCGAAACCCGCTTATGAGGAAAGTCTACCTACTCTCCATACAAACGTAGTCGACTGTTTCCTCCCTGAATAAAGACATTAGAGCAAATATGTTTATGCCATAACACCAATAATTGCCATGACGGCATGGCTTACGTAAAATTTAGAAAAATGCAGCCACTAAAGAAGACGGGCCGTAACTTGTTCCATTGCCGTCTTCCTATCTTCTAGATGAACGTGCAACATCTTAGACGTCATCTCATCACCAGATGAGACAGTGGTCAAACGCACATCCATTGTTTATTACAAAAACTGAAACTTATTAATTGTGCGCGCAAAGAATCTACAGTCTACTATTTATATACTGTGACGCTAAAAGTATATTTTCTCGATTTAGAACTTATCCTTCTTTATATTATATTTCCATAGACATCACTGGAGTTAGAGAAGTACCAAAACAGCGTGGGTTACTCTGTAAGCACGGAATTCGCGCGTCTCCCTCCTAACACGAAGACTTGCAACGTGGACCGGAGTCTGGAGGAGGAGCGCTCGAACCATCTCGCCTCACGCGACACGTCGAGTAGCAACGTAGCACATTCCGAAATTAGGTTGGTACTGAGATAACATCAACGCGAAATTTATAGCACTGATAGCAGTCAATAGGCCAAGTTAGAGGCCTTAGGGCGACCTGACAACTCTTAAGGTTCGTACATACTATACAGGGTGTCCCAGAAACGAGTGTCAAGCGAAAGTCCAGAGGTAGAGGACCTTAAGGGGTACCCGAATCACCCCCATGTATGTTCCGCGATTTTTCGTAGTTTAGAAGTTATGGCCTTTTTGCTCATTTTTCTACTAAAATGCGACCACTGATACCTATTTGGTCATACTTACTGCAATAATTGAGATAATTGGCTGATTTCTTTTCAAATGTGGAGGTCATGTTTTCGAGAATTTTCGACCAAAGAATTTTTAAATAAAATTTTTGATATGATCCTCTAATGATAGACCAATAAAATAAATAGGGTAGATAGCTAATGAAGTAAGGAAGTTTTTGAAGTTGTTTTGGAAAAAAAATAATAGGCGAGTTTTTCTTTTTATTGCTCTTTAAAGTGTTTATAGCGTTTTGTCAAAGCTCACTTTATGAAATTCGTTTTTAATTTGTAACAGTTTGGTTAGTGTTACGCCTTTTCTTTGTTACAGGTAACATGACCTTATTATTCACCTCCACATTTGAAAAGAAATCAGCCAATTATCTCAATTATTGCAGACAGTATGAGCAAATAGGTATCAGTGGTCGCATTTTAGTAGAAAAATGAGAAAAAAGGCCATAACTTCTAAACTACGAAAAATTGCGGAACATACATGGGGGTGATTCGGGTACCACTTAAGGTCCTCTGCCTCTGGACTTTCGCTTGACACTCGTTTCTGGGACACCCTGTATATTATAACATGCTATATAACAAATATTTCAGACAATGTCACTGTAAATGGACACTGAATGTTATAAAACATTGTTATAAAGCATGTTATGTTATTTAGCCTGTACGCACCTTTACACTACAGATACACAAAAGATGAAGAACGCCGAAGTTTATTAGGATGTTTTTTGCACCTTTAGGTAAAAAACTATTCAACCGATTGCGATCAAACTTGGGATATTGACTGTTGGAGTTTTGGAGTAACACATCCGCTTTTTATCGCGATATTACAGAATATTTTACCTTCACTATATGATAGATTACGATGACTAATAACAAGGCGACAGATAAAGGAAGGAATCTCTTGGATTACAAGGGATTAGCGGGTGACACCGCGAGGCACACCTAGTAAACGGTGCAAGCCCTCAAAAAAACGGCCCCTTTAAAGAAGAGCTTAAAGATAGTCAAAATCAAAATAATAACCACTATTATAATAATGGTATAAGATTTAAAATTGACTCAATAGTACAATTAAATGGACAATTAAACCATTTGGACTTGGGGACACAATTTGCGTGAAAAATGTATATACAGAGGGCTGATTATCAAATGAAATCAAATCAAAACGATCATGTGAATATCTTATTCAATAAATATATATTTGAATTTAAATAAACCTCATATCTTTAGATGGAAAGCTTATAAGTATTGGTAAGTCCACCACGCTTTCTGGTCATTAGATGCAACCCTGACACAAACGATTTAACATTATATGTTATAGCCAACATATAGGCATAAATGACTGTACCGTTAGGCCACTCCCAGGAGCAACCGTCCGGGATCAGTTATAAACAGATCGTGTCCCCAAACGCTAGTGTGTTCCGTTCTCTATTAAGGAGATCTGCCTCGTGCCCTAGTGACACATTCACTTTACTTTTATTCATTTATTTAAGTGGTCATTAGATATCCTGCAATAGAAACAGTAGATAAGCATACATATCTGGGATTGGTCGTGGATTGCAGTTTTAACTGGCAGCCCCATGTTGATAGTGTGTGTGGCAAGCTGAGAGCATTCATGGCCAATGTGGTTATTATAAAAAACCGGATCCCGTACAAAATTTTAATCATGTTGCATAATGCCCTGGCCGGCTCAGTTATAGGTTATGGCATCACTAGCTATGGACGAACCTATAGAACCTACCTTGTCAACATCCAGGCCTTGCAAACTCGAATTTTGAAATTAATCGTTTCCCCAAAAATAAAAGAGCATTGCAAAGATGACGAACACAAAATTTACAAACACTGTAATGTATTACCCATTAAACTAAGATTCGAATATAACTTACTAAAAGAGCAGTTTTTCAATAACAAAATTCAACACAAAATACAGCATGAAATAAATACGAGGCAGGTATCAAAACAATTATTAAAAGTTCCCAGAGCGCCAAACAATAACTATGGGAATAGGACTACAGAATACATGGTGTCTCGTCTGTTAAATAGATTAGACTTACCTTTTAAAAATAGTATCACGGTTAAAAATATAAAAACTAAGTTAAAATCACATTTCTTGAACACCTTGTAGATTCGATAACAGCGAAATGGCCATGATCGGCGCGCGCGCTTCTATGAAGCGTTGTCACTTTCACTCAAGACCCAACTACCTATCTACCTATCCCGTTTGCACTTTGTGGCACTTCCCTGCACAAACTACCTACCTACATTTAAAGAATATTATTTTTACCGACTTTATATTTCAAAACTACCTACTTACCTTACATATGAATAATATTATTTATCACTAGAAATTATTAATGTTATACTTATTTTTATTTTTATTTTTACTATTGTAGACCATTGCATGCAGTCTCGGCACTTATACATACACCAGACAAATCTTAATGATTTTTGGTGTTTAGAATGTTATTTAAGTTTTATTACTGTTTAAAAAAAAATAAAAAAAATAAAAAAAATAAAAAATGGACACCCTGGACGACTAATCTACATTATATATGTTATAGCGTCCCCAACTATGACCACCTCGGGTATAAATAGAGGGGTCCGCTGCAACATCAGGCCACCCTCAGGAGCAACTATCCAGGATCAGTTATAGACAGATCGTGTCCCCAAACGCTAGTTTGGTTCTCTGTAAGGAGAGCTACCGCCTGCCCAAAATGGCACTACCAGTGTAATCGTTACAGTGTCGAGACGCTGATACCGGTGCCGTCGGCGGACCGACGGGATGTTCCGGCTGCCCCGGCCAACCAGCCGTCCAAACACAGCCGTAAGGATTCACTCGACTTGGACGAAATCGAGCGAGAGATCGACGAGATCGTCCTCGACACAAACATCGACTCCGGGGTGAGATATAGTTAAAAAAAAAATATTGACTAGGAATGTTTAATAATAAATATTGTTTCTGGTCTGGGTGTCTTTCTATCTATAATATGTAAGTATTAACAAAATAACAAAGAATATGAAGTATTATATCCGTTGTCTAGTCACTGTAACACATGCTCAGTACCTTACCATGAATAAATAAGTTCTGTGATCAAACAGCGCCGTCTAGTTCCGTGGTAAGCGACTAAGCTTGTGTTACGGTGACTAGACAACGGATATAATACTTATATTTATTTTTCTTTTGTTAATACATACATATTATATATACATAGAGTAGAGACACACAGACCCGAAACAAATATTTAGTTTTATCCTACTTAATATTGTAAAGGTGAAAGTTGAGAGTTTGTATGTGTGTGTGTGTGTGTGTGTTTGTTACTCAATCACGTAAAAACCGCTGAACCGATTACCTTGAAACTCGGTATGTAGATAGCTGGAGACTTGGAATAAAACATAGGCTACTTTTTCTCCCGATATTCTTGCGGGATCGGGACTTACGCGGGTGAAACCGCGGGACCCGCAGCTAGTATTTCCATAAAATGTTTTTGAAATAAGTGTAACACAATATAAAGAGGTCTGTTTATTTTCAGGACTTACTGGACGACTCGGATTTGATGGATTAATTTAATTTATATTTAGAATTATGTGTATCTAATTATTATAATAATTATATTTAGTTATTATGGTCTTAAAATTGTATTTCATAAAGTGCTAATACGTTGTAAGATTAAAGTATTATACAGAATTGTATGGTTGTTGCTTTACTTCCTTTTATTTATTTCAAATGCCGCCCAGACTTACAGTTTAGACACTAAAACGTCTGGACAGCTAAATTGTATATACATCAATTAATTAATTAATTCTAATTACAACTAAAATTTAAAGGACAAGTTTATATTATATCGCTGCTATAGCTTAGCCAGTTAATACATGCATTCGTAAATTGCCGCCGATTCGAGTGAAATATATCGACCTCCTCGTACCGGTCGATAACCAGCTGGTTCAAAAGTGCGAGTGCATGCGAGGTAGGTGCATATTTAGACGTGCATGTGCGCCCGAAGCCGCCGGTCAGCACTAGTAGCTTATGTCTCCGGTCCGATCGCGTGTTACGTAGGTAGTCGTTAGGTACAAACAGTGATCCCAGAGATAGCGCATTAGGGTTGTCCACCAGGCCGTTGAATAGGAGGAAATAGTGCAATACCAAGATGAGTTTACGCCTAAGCTCTAATGTGTCTATGCCTATCATACCACATATAAAAAGAGACGGATATAAGTAAGGGTAGTATCCATATACTTTTTTATATAGATAACGGCCGAACTTCTTTTGAACCCGTTCTATCATGGTTGTGTAAGTCACCTCGTGTGGATCCCATACCAGTGAGTTGAACTCGAGTTTACTGCGAACAAAGGCATAATAAAGCAGCAGAATAGTACTTCTATTATTAAACCTAGCCGTTTGCCAAAGCACAAAACCTAACGATTTAAAAGCTTTTTTGCACATTTCAGTAATGTGATAATTAAATGTCAACTTAACATCCAAAAATAGACCCAAGTCTCTGATTTCGTAGACACGCTCTAGGGGTGTTCCGGCTATTTCATAGGTATACTTTAAAGGATCGAGAGAAAGAAGCAGTTTTGCACTTAGAGGTGTTAAACTGAAGGTGGTTCTGCTGACTCCACTGAACAACACTATCAATGTCGCGCTGGAGCGTTTCACAGTCCTCACTAGTATTTACACCCAAGAATAGTTTTAAGTCGTCAGCAAACATGAGACATTCAGCCGTGCTAACGACATTTGGAATGATCATTGATTGATTGATCATTGATCATAATAAGAAATTGAGTCGGACCGAGCGTACTTCCTTGAGTCACACCGGAAGTAGTCAAATAAGGGTTTGATTGATAATCCTGGAACTGAACAAACTGTAAACGGTTACAAAAATAACTTTCAAATAATTTTACTAATTTAGAAGAAAAACCAAGAGCGGAAAACTTGTCAAGAAGCACATTTGTATGTACCCGGTCAAATGCTTTTTTATAGTCAAAATAGGCTACATCTACCTGCTTGCAACTATCCATTTTGCGGGTAGCATAGTCGACAAAATTCACCAAATTAGTTGTTGTCGATTTACCGGCCCTGAAACCATGCTGACAGTTATTCAAGTGCGGTTGGATTTGACTACAGATTATATTGGTTTAAGATTGACTCAAGAACTTTACCAAATCCCGACAACACGGCTATAGGCCTATAGTTTTCGACTTGAGACCTAGAACCATCCTTGGGTATGGGCGTCACTCTCGATATCTTCCAGCTATCGGGGTATGTACTACTTTCTAATACTAAATTAAATATATGTAATAAGGGTAATAATATAATATATGTAATAACTTTCTAATACTAAATTAAATATATGTAATAAGGGAGTTAGAAAAACTTTGATGCAATCTTTGATCAAAAAAGATGGTATCCCATCCGGCCCTACCGAAGGGGTAACCTTCAAACGTTTCACTGCTCTAAGTATATCTACTTCACTTATGCTGTTTAATGAGATGGTTGGAGGCTGCGATGTAACTTCACTACGATTGGAGTTTAAGATTTTAAGGTCACTCAGAAATACGGATTTGAAATACTGCGCAAATGCATTCGCTGTCTCTTCCAGCGCCACTGGTGATCCCTGGTACTCAAATTCTACACAAGACTGCAATGAAGCCTGTTGTTCCCTAATAAATCTCCAAAAACTCTTAGGATCAGTGCAAATATTATTTTCGGTTCTAATGATGTACTCCTTATACCGCAAATCAATAAGTTTCTTTGCGCGACTTCTGTCATACTTGAACATCTCCCAGTTGTACTGTAAGCCTAATTCCCTATACTTTTTTAAGTTGTAATATTTTTGATTAAGCACTTGAATTATTTCGGAAGTGTACCAGATAGGGTATTGATCCTTGGGATAAGGGCTACGTTTTCTTAAAGGAACATAGGAATTAAGACAGTTATGTAGTCTTTCATAGAATAAAGCTGTAGCTTCGTTGACAGAACTGCATTGCACTACGTCCTCCCAATCAACCTCTGCAAAGGAAGCATAAAGCGTTTGGAAATCAGCCTTGCGAAAGTTCCATGAAGGATACGTTGAAGGAGGCGGCGCCGGCGGCGGAACAGGCCCACGACGGGGGACCGAGCGCGGCGGCGCGGCGGTCGCGGCACCTTTATATTGACGCAGAGAGGAGGGTGATATGTGTCTATGGGGACAACAGGTTCTATGTCACCTATCACACTCACACACTCGCTACCTAAGGTACTTAGAACTAAATCTAGCACATTACCATCCCGATTTTTAATTGAGTTGTATTGCGTTAATTTACAATAAGTTACTAAGTAATTAAACTGTAGAAAAACATTAGTACTACATGAGTTCAAATTAAAATCACCTACTATGATAACATCCAATTTGCGGTACTTATCTACAACATTCTCCAATAATTGAAAGGTATCAAGGTACTTGTAATCATTTGACTTAGGCGGCACATAAACTACACAGAAAAGAATACATTTATATTTCAAAGTTACAACAGCCATAACCACTTCAACGTGTGGGTAGTTGCCATCAATATCCGTTATCTGCTGGACTTTGTAGTGGTTACGAACGGCTAGTAAGACACCGCCGTGCCCCGCGTCGCCCGTCCAGTCCTTGCGAATAACTACATAGGAAGGGGGAAACAGTGAGCCGTCATTGACATTACTAAGTAAAAAAGTTTCACTAAATGCAAACAAGTCAGCTAATTCGACTAATATGCTTTTTTTACAAACATCTAATTTTGTACGTAAACCTCTAACGTTTTGGTACATAAGAGTAAATGACTTACTACATACAGGTGATGATTTACTACAGGTGTAACAGAATATGATGACAAATAGGGTAAACAAGTTTTTTTATACAGAAACCCTTGAGTAATCGAATTATACCATTTTTATACTTTCATATAAAGTAAACAACGAATAGTATAGGATCCCACCATACAACGACTGTCAAAACGCAACCTTCAAAAACACAAGAAACTCTTAGGGTTTTGTATGCAGTGATTATGTGAAATCACATTGTCGCATATTTAGATCTATAGTGGAACTAGAGCACTGACCTCCATTACAACTGGACAGGACATAGCGCACTGAATTTTGTGCCTATTTGATCTGCGACATGTCACTATCACTTTCAACATAAAATGCGCGACAACAGCGCAACATGGCGAAAATCAAATCGGCACAAAGATCTAATGTCATTTTGTTTGGTATAGCAATTCCAGCGTACTTGTATAGTTTCATTTCAGTGAACTGGAGCAATAACCTATACTATAACCTTACAAACATTAACAAACTCAGTCAATCTGTTAAAATAAGTGTCCCTTTACTCTGCTGAGTAGTCGAGCAGATGAGTGTCCAAAAATAGAGTTTGTTCTGATTTATCACAGATCTGTACCGTAGACCTATTTTAGATCTATCGAGATTACACGTACAGTAATAGTACGACGTCGAAAGTGAATTTGTTCTTAATTTACCAATTTTTCTTCTTCTTTTCGTATAGTTTTTGGCTCACCTAGTGTTGCGAGTGTTCAGATCGCCCGCCGCCGCAAGGCCTCTAACTTGACCTAACAACTGCCAACCGGGGCCAACTGCCTAACGTGCCTTCCGAATCACGGAGCAGTACGAGAAAATGTTTTTTGCCACATAAATTATCGGCCACCCATCCAAATATGCTTGTACACAAGTATGTGCTTGTCTGAATAAATCTATTTTCTTTCAAGTAACGACCGCACCGACCGTTGCTTTACTCACACGACCATTTAAAATGGGCTGGTTCTGAGTTCGTTGATCCTACCTACAAATTCGCCCTGAAGGTTAGATTGAGATCGATGCCTGAAGGCCCTACAGTTTCTACTCCTCTACTTATTATAAAACAAACTCCTCTGCCGGCGTCTGTCTGTCTGTCGGCCTGTCTGTAACCGATAAACTCAAAAACTACTGAACTGGTTTTTATGTTGTTTTCACCAATAGATAGAGTGGTTCAAGAGGAAGGTTTACGGATATTATTTGTCGAGGTTATATGTAAATTGATTAAAATGTTACGTTAATTAATTGTTAGAATTAACGGAAAAACATTTTTCTCACACATCTTGTAACAAACGAACTGAGTTCTATTATCAAAAATGAAAACTGAGTTACCGACAATAATTATTTTTTTGGATATCGTACCCAAAAGATAGAAACGGAAACTATTACTAAAACTTTGCTGTCTGTCTGTCACCAGGCTGTATCTTATGAACTGTGATAGCTAGACAGCTGAAATTTCACAGATGATGTATTTCTGTTGCCGCTATAACAACAAATACTAAATAAGTACAATAAAATAATTAAGTGGGGCTTTGTTGTGCTGCCAGTGTCAAGTTTTGATTGATAGCGATACGAAGTGCGGCTGGGTCAGCTAAATATGAAAGATTGTGTGTAAACAAGTATGTTTGTTACTCATTCACGCAAAATTACTGAACCGATTGCAATGAAACTTGGTATGCAGGTAGCTGGATGTCTGAATTCAACATAGGCTACTTTTTACCTGATATTTCCACGGGATCAGGACTTGCGCGCCGAGCGCTGCTTAATGGCTGCACCGGTCTACGTATCGGAAAACGAACAAGACATTGCGATTGCCTAGTCGGCAATTTTAAGACCGACTAGTCTGCAATTTTAAAATCGACTAGTCGGCAATAATTAAACCGACTAGTCGGCCTATCTCTAAAAATTACCAACAATACTTCAACCGTTTTCGAAAAAAATTTAACAGAGCTGAGGCATATTCAAGACATTTGTGTTGTTAATACATACCCTGATCATTGAAAAGATTATATGACATAGGTAGATTACTCTGCTTTAGTCATAAATTGTAGCGATGGGTATATACTGGCAGCGCTCGCGACGATCTGCAGTTAGTTGCGAAACCGACAGCCGTCGCACGCGCTGTCGCTTCTAAATATACAAGTACTGCTTCGAATCCGTGTCGTCGCCGGCGCGTATTTTCGATCACAATAAGTAAAACACGGTATGATTCTTTTACATAATTATTTTTGTGTCTACAGGTTTTGATATTGATTTTAAATAAGCAGTGGAGCAGGTAAGTTTAAAAGTTCTCGGCAAGGCAAGTCTATTATAATTATTAATTATAGTAAGGAATTTATAAACCTTGCAACCTTAGGTGTCAGCCGTGTGAGACCTGAATATCAGGATTTTAAAAAATCATAAAATATTTTTTTTCCACATCACGAATTACAATTACTTTTGTGTCTGTTTAAATTTTCGGATAAATCTGATAAATTCGTGAATTCATTTTTTTCCGCTGAAAAAAAAACAATTATTAAAAATCTGTACATTTAGCTTTTTGTTGCTTATTAAATATAATAATTAATTACATACCTACCTGTTGGTTTTTGAAATAAATACAAAATAAAGTTGGTACTTAAATTAAAAACGGTCTCAAACTATGTACTTATCTAGAAAAATAAATGCAAATGAAATGTGAGGTGCCAAAACAATAAAATTCGTTTCACTTGGATACCTACTAATAAGAAACGTCTTGTAATCATAAAAAAACAATTAAGTATACATATTTATTCATGTATAGGTAGGTATCTAAATATTACATTTTCCATTCTACAGAAAAAAAACAGTTAACTATTTCTGCTTCCATTTATCATAGCCTAATTGAATTAGGTATTGTACTAACAAGATATCAAAATTGTAAACAACTGAAAATTCCGAAGATAAGTTAATATTTTCGTTGAAATAGGTATGCTAAGATGTTAACGCAATTGCGAATTTTCTTACTGCGCTCGGTCAATTTGCGAAAAATGGCTCAAAGGCTTTCTCTATTGTGTTATAGGTTGAACACTAACGACAAAGTCGTCTTCTTCTTTTAGTATAGTGGTGTGGTGTTAGAGTAGTTCAGGGTAGTATAGTGGTGTGGTGTTAGAGTAGTTCAGGTTAGTATAGTGGTGTGGTGTTCGAGTAGTTCAGGTTAGTATAGTGGTGTGGTGTTAGAGTAGTTCAGGTCGCCCTATAATAAGGACTCTAATATGGCCTAATGACTGCTATCAGAGATAACAACCGGGACTAACTGCTTAACGTACCTTCCGAACGCCACGACCATTCAATATCGGCTGGTGCAGCTAGGCCAATGAGCTTCTCTGTATTATGAGTACTGAGTAGGTATCTATTATAAAAACAAAACACTGTATAAGTCATTGATGGCGATCAAGGCACTGTTTTATTTTTTACAATACAGAGTTATTAAAATCAGTTCTTATTCTGATAGGTCTGAAAGACCGACATATTCGAACCATCATTTTCCTCATCAGTTGGTTCTATCTAAAGACGTAAGGCTCAACAGGTCGAACTTAACCTACTTAACAATAGAGTAGCTATACTTCGTTTTTTAATCTCAGACTACGATCTGACGTTTTGGTTCTTTGTATTTGACATTGTTCCTTCAGGAAGATGTGTCAAATCTTAGTCTACAATTAAATAATAGGTACTGATACCTCAATAGTTTACAGCAGTATCAATTAGGTACTAAATCTGACAATATGAAGTCTTGTCCACCTCGTGTTAACAACATCTTGGTTGAAGTTAAAACAAGCAATCTAAATTCATAGGTAACATATCGATCGACTTAATAATATTTATACTTACCTTAAGAGGGAAGGATACCTACTCGTTCTCCATACTTACAAACGTAGTCGACTGTTTTCTCCCTGGATAAAGACATTAGAGCAAATATGTTTATGCTATAAAACCAATAATCTGCCATGACCATGCCCCTACGATTTGTTTTTTAAATATAATTTTCTAACTAGAATTTATATTACTTATGTCATAAACAGGTCATTGCTGAGATAGGTTTTATGGCATAAACATATTTTCTCTAATGTCTTTATCTAGAGAGAAAACAATCGACTACGTTTGTAAAGTTTTTTTTATGGAGAAAAGAGTTGGGATCCCATGCCCTTAAATAATTAGAACAATGGGGACTATTCGATAGTAGTATCTTTATGTTTTGGCAACGATCCATGCACGTTAGCCTGCACGTTAATTCTTGTCATCTTTGGTTCTAATGTAATTCATGTGTTACGTTGGTATGATACACTTCTTCACGTGCCCATCATTCAGTAACCCGATTAGGGTTGCCAACCGTACTATAATATATAGTATTGTACTATATTTCAGCTCAGCGTACTATATATTTTTGAAAGCACATATAGTACGCAAAAATACTATATTTCTGGCATAATTTGTAAAAAGTTGTTTCTTTTATAAATTCCTCCTCTCTGCATTTACAGAGGACTGTTTTCTACGAGTATGTAGAGGGAAAAAAAGAAAAGCCATAAAAAAGTTGCTCATAATTTAAAGATTGAATGTCGGGAACATTTTTTTTTATATTCAAGAAAGAAAGAGTATTTGAAAGTGTGTAAAAAAAGGTTAAGTGCAAAAAATACGTATTTTTTCGAAATATTCTACAAAACACCGCTCTAATTTTTGTACTATATTTTTTTGGGTCGTACTATATTTTTTAGCCACAAATACTATATTTTTCGAAAAAACTGTTGGCAACCCTAAACCCGATGCCTATATGAAAACCGGTCAAGTGCGAGTCGGACTCGCAAACCATTATCACAAACAATCACGCTTGTTCTATGGCAGGCACACTTTAATATTTATTTCATTCTGTTTTTAGTATTTGTTGTTATAGCGGCAATATGTATCTCTTTTGCCATCTCTATGACATCATCTGTCATCTGTGAAAAATTCAACTGTTTAGCTATCACGGTTCATGAGACAGACTGACAGTAGCGGAGTCTTAGTACAAGGCTTCCGTTTTTACTTTGGGTACGGAACCCTAAAAACTTTCATAACTTGGCAATCACTATAGGTCTACTTTTACTTAAACTTTGTGATAATCACTTTTTATAGTCATCGAGTTAGAGAATACAACAGCTAAACTGATTGAGAATATCTTGGAATGCGTACCTTTCTTAAAACTACATTTGCCTGGTTTTTCCTTAAACCTAAGTACATTTTGTCAAGACTGGTAGGACTGGTGGTAAAGTAGGTACTCTTTGAGGTCAACAACTTTCGGTACAGGTTCGAACCTTAAAGGTTGTGTGGAGCACCCAGTTTCGACCTATATTTGACTTTGTTTACCTATATTCTAATTAGGCTAGTAAAAAAAACTCGAATATACGTTAGTAAGAAACACGCTAAACTACACGGTTTTACAAACTCTTGGAACTAAATAATAATTCACGCTGGTATCGGTATTTCGGTCTTTTTTTATGTCGTGTAATTTCTGGTAGATTCGGTTTCAAACTCAAGTAAGTCGCATAATTCAGTTTCATAGAAAATGCGAGCGAGCGATGCTAAAAGAGTTGTATATTTTCTATGAAACCGAATTACGCGACCGAAATTATATTACGCGACTTACAACTCAAAAATGTCCCTAAGATTTTTAATGCCCGCGTGGGCCATGGGTTTGTTGGGTGCGCGATCTGTATAAGGCTAGAAACATATTTAAGCGTTAAAAGCGTTTTATAGCGCTATTCAAATCGGACCAGTGGTTCCTGAGATTAGCGCGTTCAAACAAACAAAAAAACAAACAAACTCTTCCGCTTTATAATAGTAATAGATATAGCGCGTCAAATTCAAAGGATTTAATACAAATGCATAGCGCATAAAGTGCGCGTCGAATAAGTATGTTTTTAGCCTAATGAACGCGGAGGCTCGATGCTTCAGTGTGAAAACCGGCTTACCTACATACATTGTACTGTTATTATTTTGAAACGAATGAGGAAAAGATAAAAAGGTACGTGTGTCGCCTTTAAACTAACAAGTAGTTGAATGAGCAATGAACATCGTAAGCCAGCCGCATCTGTCTGATATAAGATATAAGTCAAGTGGCATGATTTGCAGAACTACCTACCGATAGCGAGGATAACGTCTAGGCTAAATCTACTGACACGGTAGAGATATAGGTAAATAATATGATGGTAATAATAAAAGTACAGTCTGGTAGGTTGTGGGTTTGACGACCTCTGTGGGGCGCGTCGTGCAATGCAGAAGGTTGCGGGTTCGATTCCTGCCGGGTGCAATTATTTATGATTAAAATAAATATTTGTATGGTCTGGGTGTCCCTCTATGTATATTTATTTACTTACTTAACTTACTTTCCATTTGTTCTGCCTGCCACGAGTCTGTCGTTGCGGTAGGGTTAAACCCGTAGGTTAAAATCTACCTAATCACGAGTTAGTTGAAAAATGCACCTGAAAAATGAAATGAAAAATGTCTTTACGACACTGCCACAGTTTAGTGATTTGCTAGATAGATAATAGACAGACATAGTTACTTTCACACGTCTTGTACCTAATGTTAGTAAGGTAAGGATTATAGAAGGTAGGTATATATTTTTGATACAGTTCCACTATAGTTCTAAATATGCGACAATGTTAATCAATGATACTTGCAAAAAAATACCCCACGACTTTCTTGTGTCTTCTTTTCATTGGAGGTCGCGTTCCGAAGACACGGTAGATTGCTGACGATTCAGAACAATAATGTGAATATCTTATTGAATAAATTAATTTTAAATTACACGCTTTGTTTTTTTGCTATACTTTGAGAGCTTAAAATTAAATAGAATATGATATTCCGAAACATGGAAGGATGAATTTCGTGTCTACCAAAACATGTATTTTAACCAAAGCAACCAAGGACGGTAGTTTTTACAATGTAGCCAAGAATAACAAACAATTGCTTCACGGTCAATTATAAAAACATTTCCTTTTTCGTAGAGCTTGGCATTTGTATCGGCGCAACGCGCGGAAAATGGGCGGAAAATTAAATGTTGATCGGGCCTGCGGAACCTTGAACCTCATGTTAGGCCATGTCTCATTATAGGTATTTGATGCACAATATTTAAAGAGGCAAACAAAGACTTAAATTTTGATAGACGGACTGACAAACAATGTCACAAAACCACATTAGGTAGGTAGATTTAACCACGCGTAAACATTGAACAATTTACGTTTTAAACCACTCTTGCTATGTGTCAACTTTTTATTCAGCGATCGCTCGTTCGTCAGAATTTGTGTCAGCGATGTATCGAACCACCAGTCTAACTAACGAATGGGAGACACCCAAATCGTGACTAGTTGGTCACTTTTCGTTGAATATAGGGATTCGGTGTTTGTCGCCATAGCCTGGACTGAGTTTGGTTCTTATAGGTACTTATTTATATGTATTAACTAGTTTTTTAGGGTTCCGTACCAAAAGAGTAAAAAAGGCACCCTTTTACTACGACTCTACTGTGCGCCAGGCTTTAGTTTATGAACCGTGATAGCTAGTGATAAATGTTCACAGATGATGTTTATAGGTTGCCTAACAACAGATAGGCAACAGATAAACAGATAGACAACAAATAATAAAAACGGAATAAAATACTTAAATTAGGGTATTTTTAGGAAAAATGAGCTAGAAACACCTACATGTATTTTCATAAAATTATTGTATTTAAAAACATTTGTCTTTAAGAATGATTCAGGCTTTGTATACGAGCAAAAAGGCATTCTTATGGATGTCAAAAAGATAATCGCAGTGTGACAGCACGTGCTCACACGGCAACGGTTCGACATACGACTGAGGCTAGTGCGTCAGCTAGACGCAGTTTTATCGTCTCATTTTCCGAGACTAGGTACCGTATCTTTAGTTTTTTGTTTTAATCCAAGTCATAGGTATTGAAAATATCACATTAGTAAGATTATTTGGGCCCGCTCTTTGTGTATACTCGTACTAGCAATACTACCTACTACGTAACAAACATGTCACAAAACTTGTCTTATGACGTCAAAAACTTGTAATGTTGACATTATGTTTTTGACTTATTGCATTTTTGCAAAATACCTTATATTTTAGTTTGCATATACTCGTAAACGTGTTAAAAACTTGTCCGATTATGTTAATAACTTGTATTGTTGACGTATTTTTTTTTACAAATACACATTTAAATGTCGGTAAAATAAACAAAGTATTTCCTTAGCAAGTAGGTATATTTACCTACTAAAAGTTTAATGATTTTCAAAATTGAAAAACTTTTCAAAATTCTTGAAAATTTGGAAAAACAGAAGCTTACCAGCCTACGTCTATCTTATTGATGGACGTGAGAAATTTCCTGTTCAATGACTAAGTAACCTATTCTGACCTCATATAAATTAAATAAATTTATTTCTGGTCCACCTATACTCAGACCAGAAATAAATTTACTTTTAACCATACATACTTGCAATTAACGGGAATCGAATCCGCAACCTTCTGCGTTGCAGTTGGGCGCGCCACAGAGATCGTCATTTAACTATTTATTAAGTACGTACTTATGAGCATTTATGACATTCAAAGATTTTTCCCACAATGCATTGTATCTATTCGTTCTACCATTGAATTGCAAATTGCAACGACGAAGTTAGGTACAATGTAGGTAGGTAGGTATCTACTTGAATACTAGCTAATCCAATCATGCACTCGCAATTACCTTGAAGCTTCCAACTAGATAAATAGCATTCGTTTGATTTACATAGAAAATCGTTTTCGTGTTTGCAAGAGAATAAATTTATTAATGTTAGTCTGGCTAGGTTGGTATATTATATAGGTACACCGGCTAGTCTAGCATGACAGCACGAAATACATTTTGTCGAATTGACATCCAGGTTCACTCTTCTTTTCTTGTCATTTGAGAGAAAAAGACGAAACCTTGTCGACTCGACATAATGTTTCTCATGCTGTCATGCTGGTCTAGCTGACCTACAGTCTACTTTAAGGTCCACGTAGTGTGACCTGCTAGCTCAACTTAGAAGCTCTTCTTCTTCTTCCTTCCCCTACACCAAATTATTTGAGGTCGACACAGTAGCCAAAATATTTGTCAATATTTTTACGGCGGCCCGCCTTTTTGATACCAAACCACTTTGGGATCGCGGGAACAGCAGATAGTCTCCCCCTAGTTTCATTAATAGTCTTTTATAGTAACAACGTGACCAGTGTCAACTTAGTAGCTACTTCTCTGCTTCTAATTTAATTTATCGGAATTTCTGACAGTAACTTTTCATTGTACCTACCTACTTCTTGTAAAATTTACCTACAATACAACGTTACCTCATCTTTTCCCCAATGGAATAAAATACGTAATGACTTAAATACATATTTTCCACATACCTACCATCATCATTTAATGATACAAATGATTTGAACTGAGTCAACACAGCTGCCGAAACATTTGCTATCTAATTCAGCGTAAATACTTACCGAAAACATGTCCGAAAATTATCTCATCTCTCAGCTAATTTATAGCGATAATATTATTCTGTCACCTAGTTGATAATAAATACTTAAATTTAAGCCAAAATTTGGAGAATAATACAGCCTAGTGGAAATTATTATTTATAAATGAGAAATTGACACATTAAAGAAGACGACTTGAAGAATTTGTAGAGTAAATTTTAATATATCTCAGTAATTACAAAACCTAAGGAAACCATATTTTAGTAGTTATACTTTAGTGCGTTTCTTATTGCTAAGCACGAGCTCGTCTACGGTTGAATTTAGCTTTACGTGTAGGTAACTTGTAGACAGGTAGGCAGACAAATAAGGAACTGCCTAATAAAAATCAAACGGCTACTAAGTGAGTTGTTCTCTTGAAATTATGCTACTTGAAGCATCCGCATTTGACGCGGAAAAACGGCGCTAAAAGGACACTATATTAAGAAATAGTCACTAGAAGAACACGTGTAGGTACATACGGTGTGTGTGACTGTATCTATTAAGTATGTAAGTGGCTAGGTAAACTATGTGGTTACCTAGTTTGTGCAATTCTAAGAAAATTGAGTACCTATGTACCACCTGCATTAAACGTTAGTCCTTTTAATAAACCTGGTGTAAGGTCGAACGAAGTAGTAAGAACCATGCTTTGTCTTTTTCCGTGACAAGATCTTTCAAAGTGTTTTTTTTTGCATCTAACTGCACCGCGTATTTACTACCGTATTTATTTTCAGATTTTCATTTAAAAACTACAATGCATGGACTATTTCAGCATTGTCCCATAACCGACCCTGAGAAATGAGTGTTGCCGCGTTGACTTTGAAATTTACCTTGAATCAAGTAACTCGCAAAGGGATGGGGCATGGGGAAGGTTGTCAGAAAAAACCCCGTACCTGTTTTCTGACAACCCACTGCTGAATGCATGCACCCAATGCTGAAATAGTCCAATCATTGAAGTTTTAATATAAATAAATACGGTAGTAGGTAATACGCGGTGCAGTTCGATGCAAAAAATCGAGCCAGAAGAGAGGATATAGTCCCTTTTTATTTCTTATTGAGATTCGGAGCCCTAAAAATAACAATAAGAGATCAAAGTACCGCAACGAGCGTCGATCAAACGGTTGCAATTGTAGGACCAGACAATTTGACGATGTATGATATCGGCGGTGCACAATAGCCTTGTTATCGTCCAATGCACTTGACTTGATTTGTGTGCGATTACATGTCACGGCTCACGGCTATGTAGAGTGCATGCATGCATACTAGGAAGGTATATACATTGAGATTATACAGAAATTTGGAGAATGTCTGCTTTGCTTTGTCATTCATGTTCAAGTATCCACCAAGAAAGGATTTTTCGAATTTCTCATGGGGTCGGGACTTACGCGGGTGTAATCGCGGGACGTTGATAGTTTTAAACAAAATCTAGTTATTCTATTCTACCTATCTGCTCTATCTAGTTATTCTATTCTACCTATCTGCTCTATCTAGTTATTCTATTCTATCTACCTGCTCTATTGAGATACGATTGGGAGAGCAGACTCGGGACCCTGGATCTCATGTTACCCTTTCGCTCGGCCGGTTATATTATGTTATTTGTTACGAGTGACGAAGGCTTGTTATTTGATAATTATGTAATATTCATATTCATTATTATATTCAATTCATAGTTCTAATTTATTATTACACTAGCTGCGTCCCGTGGTTTCACCCGCGTAATTCTCGATTCCGTGGGAATATCGGGATCAAAAATATGCTATGCTATGCCTATGCTACTCCTCGATAATGTAGCTTTCTTTTGGTGAGAGAATTTTTGAAATCGGTCCAGTAGTTTTTAAGTTTCTTCATAACAAACATACAGACACACACATACACACACACACACACACACAAAAATACAAATCTTTCCTCTTCATAATATTAGTATAGATTAACTTCACTTTGTCTACTTTATACTTAGCTATAGTTTATCTTTCCATTGTATAAAAAGTGGAATAGTGTAAAAAATAAACCAAAAGAAAATTCCTTCTCTGCGACAACAACACATTGAATAGATGTTGTTTGTAGAGAATGTAGAAAAACATCGCTAATTGTTATTATGAATCGCCTAGAAAGGTGACGAACGACCCCTAGAAGAGCGGTCGGTCACCAGTATAAGGCATAATAAACCACGCGGTCTGCAGCACACGATCTCTACCGAGTTTAAAAGATTGGAAAACTAGAATCCTAAAGAGTTGCAAAGGTCAATCAACTAAGCTAGTATTAGTTATGTTATGAAACAATGTTTAATTTGCGCAGATTATAAAATGAAGTTATATTCCGTTTTGTAAGTTAGATGTTTTTTCATAAACTTAAAAAAAAACTACTTTCGGGTATAGTGTCCTCACGAGAAATGAGGTTGGCGCATTTTTAAAGGACTTGCATTAGAGAAAAGTTTGGAAAAGACAGATTCGAATTTTGAAAAGTCATTGCATGGTAGCGCGCAAAATGTGATTTTGCAGGTCTTTTTCACCGCACAACCTCGGAAAGGATCTGTTTTGCGCGCAGATTTCTTACCGTGCAAAGACTTTTCAAAATTCGAATCTGTCTTATCCAAACTTTTCTCTGAAGCAAGTCCTTTGAAAATGCGCCAACCTCATTCCTTTTTTTTTGTTCATGGCATCGAACCACGAAGTCTTGTTGCTCATCTGCCAACGTCGTATTTATTGTTTATTATTATTAGTATCAAGCAGGCTTTTTTTGTGAATTATTCGATTTAGAGATTGTTTGCTTATTTATTTACAAAAACGAGGAATCATACATGATTTTTTCGCTATATACAGGCTGTTCCGAGGAGGGGGTATTAAGCCGAAAGGGGTTTGTTCTAGAGGTCTAAGCGAACAACTTTTGTTCTACGACTTTTGGAAATTCGAACTTTTTTTCGAAAATTTGAGGTTGTATCACTGTAAAAAAAACAGCTGTTTTTGTAAATAAAGGCAATCAATGTTAAGATTGTAGTGGTCCAAACTAAGTAAAAGGGCAGATTAAGGCCAATGACCTCAAACTCTAAAAAGCAGCTGATTTTCATGCAAACTTTAAACTCAACATTTTCGAAAACTACTTCATATTTCCAAAAGTTGTAAAACAAAAGTTGTTCGGCCAGACGTCTAGAACAAACCCCTTTCGGCTTAATACCCCCATCTCGGAACATCGTGTATAGCGTACAAAAATAAAACTACCCACTTTACGAAAGAAAATAATAGTATAGGTTGAGGAGAGAGGTAAAATATATACCTCATTTTTTTTTTATAATTGCACTGGCCAGCCGCGACGAAGATATTAATTTAACAACTGCAGAGTTAGTGGAAGTGGTACATAAGGGGGCGTCCATAAATTACGTGAGGTGTTTTTTGACATTTTCTTCCCCTCCCCCCCTCCCTGGTGAGATGTCGTGAGATTTTATTCAACCCCCTCCCCCATCCTCCAATCTCACGTGAGATTTTTTAAAATGTGGGTTTCTTACGTAAACGCGTTGGATTGTTAGGTATAGTATAAAAGAAAAAAAAATTGCTTCAGAGTGTGTTCAGTTATACCTCAGTAAGTGCTTATAAGCAGTAAAATACAGCTTCGGTAGCAGATTTTTTTTTTCAGTGTGTACAATCTGGATTAAATGGACCAAAATAGTATAATTTATTTTTTGTTTCAATCAGAAAAAAAATTGTGTGATATTTGTCGAGACCCCCCCCCCCCCTCCCCAACGTAAGATTAGATGAGATTTGACTCGACCCCCTCCCCCCCTTAAACACCTCACGTAATTTATGGACGCCCCCTAATGCCGAATTGAGTTTTCTACCGGAAAAATGCACCTAACGTTTTCCTCGCTGTAGTGAGGTGCAAAGTTGTAAGAGAAGTTTTAAATAGATTTTGTGAAGAACCGCGCAGATTACTAGTCAAGTAATAAAGGTATTTTTACTTTTCTCCACTACCAATCTCCTCTACGCATATGTAAAAAACCGTGATTAAAACTAAATAGTCTTAGATTTTCTTTGTCTGCCCCCCCCTATATAGAATCCTGGCTACGCCCTTGTATATGTATACTGTATGTACAGTAGGTATATAGAACAGTAACTAGCTTCTGTCCGCGACTTCGCTCGCGTGTTCTACAGGAAATAGGATTAGGATAAGATAAGTATAGAATTAGGATAGCTTTAGGATGGGATCAAGACATAACCTTACAAATTATGTTACAGCTCTGTGGATTAATGTGTATTAGGATAGTGTGAGGGTGGGATTAGGATTAAACTATGAAATAAAATAATAAAATATGAAATTGGTATGTGTACCAATTTTCATGTCTATCGAGTTTAATACAAAATTTACCACCCCTTTTAACCCCCTTAGGGGTAGAATTTCTAAAAACTCTTTCTTAGTGGGGATACTTAATACACACCACACGTAACACACTCTCCAAATTTTATGTGTTTAGGACCAGCGGTTTAGGTTCTGCGTTGATATATATATACACCTAGTTCAGTCATTAATTCTGTCCTTATTTTAATCAATCAGTCAGGACTTTGAATTTAATATAGGTATATAGCGTATAAGTACCTATGTATTACGCTGCAAATGTATTTCATTCATATGCAGCGCCCCGCAGGTTCTCCCATGTAAGTATCGATCCCGTGGGAATTTCGAAACATCCTTTCTTAGTAGATTACCTCCTACACATGACAAAGAAAACACTCTCCAAATTGCTTGTCTCTAGGTCCAGTGATTTAGGCTGTGCGTTGATACCTATACAGTTCAGAATTTTAGTCAATCAGTCAGGACTTTGAATGTTATATGTAGGTACCTACCCATAGATAATAATCTTGGACGAAGAAATGTATCAATAACGTTACGGTACATTACGTAGTTGCAGTAACAAATAACCCCTCACTACCTTACCATTAGTAAATTAATACATACGGCTACCTTCGATAGCACTGACATAGATAGCACATTATGTTTGCACTTGTATTGAGTTAGAGTACTCGATATGGAATTTTACAGCACAATTTGTTGATCTTTTTTTTCTTATTTTAATATTTGCCGAGTTGGTTGACAGAAGAACCCACGCAGCACAGATGTGATTCTTTAGAAGGCGGAAAATTTTTCTTATCGAATATCATTCATTAAGTAATAGTTTATCGATATTATTTTTAATTTTATAAATATCTACAAGGCAAACGACACCTGGAGCCATTATATTTTAATGTTATAAAATCGAGTTCGGATTTATAATTAGGTTAAAAGGTATAACCGGTTAACTATATGTACTTATGAGTATGTAGGTAGGTAGGTATTTAAGTATTTATGTAGGTACCTATAGGTGTTCTTTTAATAAATTTTGGTGGATTGGATGCGTGAGAAATAAAATATAAGTATTGTTTTTCTCTTAAAAATGGCAATGAAAACAAAAGAATATTACAAAAAATCTGTCACGATCATTCACTCACTAAGTCACTACCTATGTAATTAATGAAAGCTTAAATTACTTCAGATTGTACGTAACTTATAATATTGTATGCTAATGGGTAAGTGATTGTATCCAAAATATTTTTATTTATTTAATATTTTTATTGAATTCATTTAATTTAGCTGTAATCTACATCTACACTAATAATACCTATAAAGAGGAAATATTTATATTTTTGTGTGACGTATGTTTGTAATAAATAAACTCAAAAACAACTGGACCGATTTCAAAAATTCTTTCACACAATGAAAGCTACTTTATCGAGGAGTAACATAGGCTACTTTTGATTCCGATATTCCCACGGGATCAGGACTTATGCAGGTGAAACCGCGGGACCCAGCTAGTTATATAATATATGAAATTAATTACGTAAAATTATGGTACGATCTATTGTTTTGTTAGTTGTCGTCAATTTGTTGTTTTAAGTAAACAAATAACAATATATATTAATGACAATAGGACATACCTGTCCGTGTGTTGCTTATATACGGCAACCTTGGAACATTATACATACTGTACATAGATCACTATGTATTATATATATCTACTTACTTTTAAACATACCATACCAACATTGTTCTAATATTGTACAGTTAATACAATTTAATTGTATTGGTCTGGTCTCATAGCGTGACGAAATGCATTCATGATACCTAGGAAATATTCGTTTCGCGAGCAAGAATAGATACCACATAAAAGTATAGGTATTTAACTGCTTACCACCTGACGTGGGAAAAAAACAAAGTTTCAAGTATTTTGTTAGGAATTACCTACTTACCGCATATTTTATTACTAAATTCTTTATCATACCGGCCAGAGATATGAAAAATCAAACAATTTTCTTAGACTCAAGTGACGTATATTTAGGGGAAATCCATACATATAATAAAATCGTAACTCAGCGGTGTCTGTTTTTGAAAGATATAAAAAAAATATAAATTGGAGGGGTAGGTACCTACTAACGCAGTAGAACCCATTTCTCTGTTTTTCTGGTTGTCTCCGTTTGTCTGTTTGTCTGTGCCTTTGTGCCCGCTAATCTCAGAAACGGCATAACCGATTTTGACCAAATTTGGAATGCAGATAGCTTTAGACCCCGATTGACATATAGGCTATTTTTTATCCGGATATTTAGTCCGGTTATCCGAATTAAGTGTTTTTTTTTTGCTATTACTTAATTAGTTTGAATGTTGTATTGAAGAAATATGTTGTGTGGAATCAACACATGATTAACCGGATATCTGGTCGAAAATAAAAAAACCGGATATCCGGTTTTTTTTTCAGGAAATTCCTCAAATACCGTATACCTATGTCTGTCCATATATCCGGATCCTTTGGACACACGGAAATTCTTTATAATGGCTGTTTTTAACCGACTTTAAAAAAAAGAGGAGCTGGTAAATTCTACCCGCATATTATTTGTATGTGAATATGTTCACGCCATACTCCGGCATATAAAGTCCGATTTCGATTATTCTTTTTTAATTTGGAAAGTGAGAGTTCCGAGTTGGTCCCATAAATTGTTGGTGAAGATCTGATGAGAACCTTCGGAATGATGAGCAGAATAGCATCTCACAATGATGTTACTTACTAATTTTTGGACTTCCATCAATAGAATCGGCTTATAAAGAACTAGGTACAAATTGATGAACCACCTGAAACCACCTTCTCAAAAATTCCTCAGTGATTAAAGTTACGGTTACAATCTTGAAAATGCAATAAAATGGATTAAAAAAATATATCTGTAATCGGGCAGTTTTACTGGGTAGATGCAGATTGCATGTAGTTTACGTGGCACAATGGCAGCTATGGATTCCGAGTCGAGGGTTCCGCGTTCGAATCACAGATCGGTGCATTCCCTTTTTAAGGAACGGTGGCCTACCGAGCCGAGTGATGGCTTCCGATTCGACGGCTGCGCGTTCGAGTCACGAGTCCCGGACACGACGTTACGTTTTACCCTCCAGATGGTCGTCCACCTTGCCGTTGTGAAGGGACTCAGTAGCTGAAAGCTAAGAGGCGCACGAGGTGGGAAACCGGGCTTGCCTGGCTTCTAACCCGTAATCCCGCGTCAGCGGGCTCGGGGGTCCTTTCCGCAAGAAAGGGCCCGCAACCACTATAAAAATCACCTCAGCCTCTGGTGGTGAATTGGGGGGGGGGGGGAGGTTATCACCGGCTTTGGGGACCTCGAGACGGTGGCGTGACCGTGCCGAGGGAGGGGAGACGGAGAGGGGTTGTCTTGGAAAGGCCGTCGTTGTCGGGATGTAGTCCATGAGGAATTTCCACTGGCTTTGACACTTGTGGAGCGAGGGACACCATGGGGGTTTACATTATAAGCCTATGGTAGGGAGCCCAACGAGATTGGCCTGACGGTGACGGACATTAGCCACGTAAAGAAAAAGATATCATATAGTTAAGCTGCCCGACTTCAGCTTACATAACAGATAAGTCGGTTGCACTGGATGTAGGAGAGCTCAATATTATTGTTTTGTCCGTTTGTTCGAAGTCGGGTTTCGATTTTTTTTATTTTTTCGATAAAGGCTACTTCTTATAAGCATGCAACACGTTACCTACCGCTGCTCTGTGCTAAATCTACACTTAAATAGACTCTGCCATGATTATCTTCTGCTCAGCAACATACTTCCCTGGTCGTCCGTTCAAGCACAGCGATGGGTAGGTAGTCCGGAAAACGCTGACGAAGTCGCGGGCACAGCTAGTGTATAATATGTATGTATTTACAAAAGAAAAATAAAATATAAGTATTATATCCGTTGTCTAGTCACCGTAACACAAGCTTAGTCGCTTACCACGAGGCTAGATGGCGCTAAATAAATTCTGTGAACAACACATTGTTCACAGAATTTATTTATTTATTTTATTTACCGAAATAAGTTTTACCTTTTTTCATTAGTGGCCGCGTCTGCTATTTCTTCTACTAACTTTCGAATATCAGCGTAGTACGATGTAGATTTCTGTGTAACAAAACACAGGTTAAAAATATTTTTTACGGTTCCGTACGCATAGGGTAAAAACGGGACCCTATTAGTGAGACTCCGCTGTCTATCTGTCACCAGGTTGTATCTCATGAACCGTGATAGCTAAACAGTTGAAATTTTCACAGATAATGTATTTCTGTAACCGCTATAACAACAAATACACTAAAAACAAAATAAATTAGTAATGAGGGGCTTCCATACAACAAACGTGATTTTTGACATAAAAACTCTACGATACCGCGATGTATCTTTACCACTTGCGCCATCTAGTGATGGAGTGATAGACCGGCTCCAGTGGTAAAATCAAACGTAACATTCGCGTTGCGTTCACGGATTGGTTGGTTCAGTCTTCGTTTTAGGGTTCCGTACCCAATTGTGATAGTGGTACGGAACCCTTCGGGCGCGGAGGCTCAGCCCTCAAATTTTAAATCTATAGAATAGAATAGAATAGAATAGAATGATTTATAACGTATAACGATTTATAACGCCCTTCCTGACAGATTCAAAAACTTACCATTTAACATGTAAAGAGAACTCCACGAATCGAATATCTCCTACTTCATCCCTTCTACTCGGTTGAAGTTTTTTATTATTTCATAAGGTACGAGTATATTTCTTATTCTTACTAAGTTTATATTATGCACGGTGTTCCGAGAAGGGGGTATTAAGCCGAAAGGGGTTGTTCTACATTCTAGACGTCTAGGCGAACAACTTTTGTTCTATAACTTTTGGAAATATGAAGTAGTTTTCGAAAATTTTGAGTTTAAAGTTTGCATGAAAATCAGCTGTTTTTGAGAGTTTGAGGTCATTGGCCTTAAGGTGCCCTTTTATTTAGTTTGGACCATTACAGTCTTAACATTAATTGCCTTTATTTACAAAAACAGCTGTTTTTTTCTTCAGTGATACAACTTGAAATTTTTGAAAAAAAAAGTTCGAATTTCTAAAAGTCGTAGAACAAAAGTTGTTCGCCTAAAACAAACCCCTTTCGGCTTAATACTCCCTCCTCGGAACACCCTGTATAGGTACCTAATGTTAAATTGTTGATTTTATATAAATTTTATTTATACGTAGACTATGCTTAGATTTACTCTAAATTAAAATATTTGGACGCCTGTAGGCAGAATTTTTGTAACTTTATAAGATAATATTGTAACACCTTTGGATACGAAATTCTTGACCAAATAAATTATCTCTATCTTTACAGAACTACTACACGACAGAGTAGTTCTGTTTGAGACTAGATGGCGCTACTAGCCAAGTTAAATCACGCTATCGTTGCGTTTTAAGGAATGATAGACTAGCTAGACCTATTCCTTGTATTCCTTGCAAAATAACTGTGATCAGCGAAATGTGATTTTTTTTTCACAATTTTTGACACTCTTCTTCGAAGAGTAATTTGGGGGTACGAGATAATGTGTACCTCCAAAGGGAAGATCTTCCACCGGGCGGTTGGTTTTGCCCGGTAGGCCGCGGCCCGACGTTCTCTCATCGGGAGTTGTATATGAGCTTATCTCGGAAAGAATGTTGATAGCGCGATTCAGGATTTCATACTAGTAACGCCATCTAGTTGATTCTGTGGGCGTCCGCCACAGTAATAAAGACCAATTCCACGGTGCGTTTTTCAAGGCAATCCAGTGATGAACCCGGCCAAGTGCGAAACTCGCGCACGAAGGGTTCCGTACCACTATCTCAATTGGGTACGGAACCTTTAAACGGTTTACAACAACCAATTTTTAAGAAAATGTGAAATACACTCACCGGCACGGAAAGTGGCCCAAAGATGAGAGTTTGGAACTTTGACCACATTATCGTTTTTTTTTTCGGGAACTGATCGTGTAAATGTTTGGGACATTAGTAAATTAATATACTGGCTACGTTTTGCAATATTAATGGTTTATATTTTTTTTTTATTTTAGAGATTAGGCTGGAAACAAAGTTTCTTAGTAAAATTTTTGAAGAACTCTCAAAAAACGCATGAGGTCGATATTATAAATGTCATGCAACTAATCGTTATTTCTTTGATTAGTTTTTATTAACTGGCTTCACTTTCGGTTCCCAAAATCAAAACACAGTATCCTAACTGCAGTTCAAGATGCTCAAGTCGTGGAGCTTCGAAGTCAACGCGACTTCGTCAGCGTTTTTCGGACTACCTACCCATCGCTGTGCTTGAACGGACGACCAGGGAAGTATGTTGCTGAGCAGAAGATAACCATGGCAGAGTCTATTTAAGTGTAGATTTAGCACAGCGCAGCGGTAGGTAACGTGTTACATGCTTATAAGAAGTAGCCTTTATCGAAAAAATAAAAAAAATCGAAACCCGACTTCGAACAAAAGGACAAAACAATAATATTGAGCTCTCCTAAATACAGTGCAACCGACGAAAATCAAAATCAAAGTACGTTTATTCATTCGGATATTAGCAAGATATCTCTTTGAAATGTAACTTTTTATATTTAATCTACTGTGTCTTCGGAACGTGACCTCCAATGAGAAGAAGACACAAGAAACTCATGGGGTTTTTTTGTATTTTTTTGTAGTAATCATGTAATTTACATTTAGATTAGGAGGGGGAAGTTGGTTATCTTACCTCATTAGTACCAAGTGGAGACTTATATGGTGGAAAGAGTAGTAAAAGTTATGCCTAAAAAACTCGGTCAGCCGCGATTCAGCCTGGGCCCGTCTGAGCTCAGCCCGTTTTTAGGGGAACAATCGGGCCTGGGAACTTACCTCATCGAATACCAAGTTGGGACTAATATGGTGGAAAGAGTAGTAAAAGTTATGCTGAAAAAAGTCGGTCAGCCTCGAGTCAGCCTGGGCCCGTCTGAACTCAGCCCGTTTATAGGGGATCAATCGGGGTAGGGACGGGCCCAGGCTGACTCGAGGCTGACCGAGTTTTTTAGGCATAACTTTTAGTCTACTTTCTACCTTATTAGTCCCAACTTGGTACCCGCTGACGCGGGATTACGGGTTAGAAGCCAGGCAAGCCCGGTTTCCCACCTCGTGCGCATCTTAGCTTTCAGCTACTGAGTCCCCTCACAACGGCAAGGTGGACGACCATCTGGAGGGTAAAAAGTAACCTCGTGTCCGGGACTCGTGCGTGACTCAAACACGCAGCCGTCGAATCGGAAGCCATCACTCGGCTCGGTAGGCCACCGTTCCTTAAAAAAGGAATGCGCCGGTCTGAGATTCGAACGCGGAACCCTCGACTCGGAATCCATAGCTGCCATTGTGACACGTAAACTACATGAAATCTGCATCTACCCAGTAAAACTGCCCGATTACAGATAAATGTTTTTAATACATTTTATTGCATTTTCAAGATTGTAACCGTAACCTTAATCACTGAGGAATTTTTGAGAAGGTGGTTTCAGGTGGTTCATCAATTTGTACCTAGTTCTTTATAAGCCGATTCTATTGATGGAAGTCCAAAAATAGTAATTAACATCATTGTGGGATGCTATTCTGCTCATCATTCCGAAGGTTCTCATCAGATCTTCACCAACAATTTATGGGACCAACTCGGGACTCTCACTTTCCAAATTAAAAATGAATGATCGAAATCGGACTTTATATGCCGGAGTACGGCGTGAACATATTCACTTACAAATAATATGCGGGTAGAATTTACCAGCTCCTCTTTTTTTTAAAGTCGGTTAAAAACAGCCATTATAAAGAATTTCCGTATGTCCAAAGGATCCGGATATATGGACAGACATAGGTATACGGTATTTGAGGAATTTCCTGAAAAAAAAACCGGATATCCGGTTTTTTATTTTCGACCGGATATCCGGTTAATCATGTGTTGATTCCACACAACATATTTCTTCAATACAACATTCAAACTAATTAAGTAATAGCAGAAAAAACACTTTATCCGGATAACCGGACTAAATATCCGGATGAAAAATAGCCTATATGTCAATCGGGTTCTAAAGCTATCTGCATACCAAATTTGGTCAAATGCGGTTAAGCCGTTTCTGAGATTAGCGGGCACAAAGGCACAGACAAACAGACAAACGGACAAACAGACAAACAGACAACCAGAAAAACAGAGTAATGGGTTCTACTGCGTTAGTAGGTACCCCTCCAATTTATATATTTTTTATATCTTTCAAAAACAGACACCACTGAGTTACGATTTTATTATATGTATAGATTCTTTGTCATACCGGCCAGAGATATGAAAAATCAAACCATTTTCTTAGACTCAAGTGACGTATATTTAGGGGAAATCCATCATTATTATTTTATGTAGGGTACCTAGCTATTATGTATCTTGAAATTCCTGAATCACCTGAAATTAATGTTCGGATCGCAACTGTCTTTGTACCTATCTAGGTTATGGTGCTACCCAAGACCTTTATGCACCCATTCTACAATTAAAATGTTCAATCATGTCTCAGCCCCGTTAAAAGACAGAGACATTTAAGAGATTGTCCTGACTGATGGATCAACGCACAGCCTAAACCGCTGATAGTACAGAGCTGAAATTTGTAGTGTGTTTTTTATGGAATGTAGGCATCCAATAAGAAATGTTTGTTCGAAATCCCCTCGTGATTACCTACGTGGGTAAAACTGCAGGTTGCAGCTAGTTTTATTGGAAACGATGTGAATACACATTCATTAATAAAATATTTAATGATTGTAAGTCTGCAACTCTTAAACATTAGGGTTAAATAATTACAAAAATACAAAGTTATGATAGCTTACTTCAGGCTCAAGCATTTAAGTGAAAGTATATGAAGGACAGCTACAGGATAAGAAAAACATTGTATAAACCGAGTTACCTACTCGTAGTTCTAGAATAAATTGAAAAAACTTGGTTTATTGTAGGTGACTACAATGTATGGTCTATTTTTTCTTATAGTTATACTAACTTCGACAGGATATAGGTGACTATGATCTTTATTTCTACTGCAATACCAGTTTCTTTTGAGTCTCATGTGGACTGTGATTTATTTATACCTTCTTGGGTACTACGCTTCAAATAGAATAATAGGATTATTTTTTAGAATAATATTATAATTAGGCTTCCCAATTATTACAAAACATTGGGATTTATATATGTTTCTTTATTTTCAGTCAAAATGAAGAGCAAGGACTCAGTGAACATCAGTCACATCAGTGGAAGTGTGGTGTCCTTCACCAACGATGACAGGTAAGTTACATTGTTCTTCTGTTTTCGCGATGTTACTCATTTTTCGGGTTGAATCGCGTGGTGTCTGTGGTGGTGTATACTTTTAGCATTGTTTCAGTGCTCAACGTTTCGAGACCTTTATTTAATAATAAGGTTTATTTTTACAAGTCGCTTCTTCCAAGGATTGCTTTCAAGCAATCTCAATAATAAAACAAGTGACATGTAAAAATAAACCTTAAAACAATAGCTCAAAACTCTGTTTTAAACGTGATAAAATCGGCTCGGAGAGGATCCGAGCCGAAATAAAATTCAGATAAAATAGAAAATGAAAAAAAAATCAAAATAGGGTCATGCATGGCTGATAATAAGTCGACTTATGACATAAACATATTTTTTCTTATATCTTATTTAAGGAGGAAACAGTCGACTAAGTTTGTAAAGTTTGTATGGAGAAAAGATTAGGTTGACGGCCTCTTAACATGTAAAAATCAAATTTTCTTGCAAATATGTATAGTTAATACATAAAATGTTGTTTAATGGTTTTCGTACAAAAACCGTAGCCTAATGTAAACAGTGATTAGGGGCCAACCGTAAATTGCACCGGAAAGAGAAGTAAGTATTGTGTTCAATGATTATTATACTTATTCTTAAAAATATTGTAGTTATAATACGGAGGTAGTTAACTTAAGTAGATACCAAGACACATAGGTAATAACCGTAGCAGACGATGGAAACGCACCGCATGCTGTTCGACATCAAACAAACACATTTTAAGAACAATAAAAGATTCTCTTGAAATGTATGTTAAGTAGGTCATTTTTCGTTAAAAGATATATTATGATAATCTTTATGTTATGCTATCTCTAAGATGTTTCATATGAAATCGTTATCAATCCAGTGACTAGCACTTGACGTGCACAAGGTCAGCTCGGTTTGTGGGCGTCACTTTACGAAACTATAAACTGGCCGCAATATTTACGAAACCGTGTTCTTTATCCTTCAACGGAAATCCTTATTTTCCATAAGTATAAGGGCCTACTGCGTAGCATCAGCAATGTAGCACGTGTCTGTTAGTGGTAAAGCTAAAAGACTGAGTAAACCTAGGTTTACCCGGGTATTACCCAAGCTTTTTGGGTAAAGGACGAACAATCAATTTTAATTCGGGATTTTACCCGTACACACCTAGGTCTACCCAAGACTGACTGGGTAACAATACTTTTATCGCATAACAATCACAAAGCGTAACATCATAAAGCAAGTTTTTAAAAGCGCTGCGTGTAATTATCGTCTAATATAAACCTAACCTATCCCAGTCGGGGTAAGTACCCAGTCAGCAGTCAGCAGTTGGGTTTGGGTAGACTTAGGTGAGTAGGGGTAAAACCCGAATTAAACTTTATTTTAATTATTATTCGGACATTACCCAAAATCCTCGGGTGATACTAAGTGATCCCGAGTATACCTAGGTTTACTTAATATTCTAGCATTACCCGTAACATAAACACTATAACATGATGAAGGTAGGTATACTATGCATAAAGTAGGTATAATGGCGGTGTGATCTACAAAAATAATAATTATGTCACAATTTTAAAGAAAGATTTTTTAAATCTTATATCGTAACGAGAGACTCAAACAGCCACAGCGGCTTCAAAATACTGTAGATAATAGACTTATGGTAGTTTCCCAGTTCCCACTCTACCAGCCGATAAATGTACCAAGCAACTGTGTAGTTTACATCACGCACGAGTATTACCCCAATGCCGAGGTCCGGGTACCTAGCTACAATGGATTGCTTCAGGCTCTTGCGAAGCTTCTTGCTAACGTTACTTTCACTGTAACAGCCCTCGTGGGCCAGTCTGCTTCTGACCATCATCTCTAACGGAACACATCTACCTCCTTGCATCATGGTGAGTGTGAATAATAAAATATCAAGTAGGTACTTAATTGAGATCTATAGTGAACTATACCTTCGATCTTTATGGTTCTGTAAACAACGAAACATAGTGACCCAATTTTGTTCGTGTATTTGTTTAGAAAACGTTCGTGATCTTGCTCGCGTTCCACTTCGTCCTGTTGATCCTCGCAGAAGACGGCGGCGAGTCTCGTGACTTGGAGACGAAGGAAAACGACGATCTCGAGCGCAAACACAAGAAGAAGAAGAAGAAACACCAGCACCAGCAGCAGTACCAACAACAACCGTACCACAGCAACCCCTGCGGCGGCTTCGGTCGAACGTTCGGATTCGACAAGTTGTTCGGCCATCCCGACTATACGTATATTTCTGCGCCTGTAATGAATTACTTCATCGGATGTAGTCCTCCTCCAGTGCCGCAGTATGTGTTCCCACAGCCAGTGTACCAACAGCAGCACGGCGGGCATGGAGGGCACGGAGGTCACGGGGGTCACGGAGGTCACGGAGGCTACGGAGGGCAGGGCAACTACGGAGGTCAGGGAAACTACGGAGGTCAGGGAAACTATGGCGGTTTTAACGACTATCAGGGACAGCAAGGATACCAGCAAAGGCCGGAGAGGCCGTTCGCGAGTGCCGTGTCTTCGGCAGCGTCCGGCTTCGGAACCGCCCTCGCCGACTACTTGACGAGGCCGAGGAAGGCACAAAGGCAGATTAATCAGCTATTGAGACCGATTTACAAACTGTTTTGAATGGCGAAATGAGGGCAGCGTGGGAGTTTATGTGATTACCTTGTGTGAGAGGGTTAACAAACTTTTGTTGTAGTGCGAGTGGTATTTCCATAATTGAAAATGGGATTTCTTCACGGTGTTGTGTGTTGTCTTAGAGTAGGTAAAGTTGAATGGTCGTTGCAATTTGTCATTTTTGGAATTCTAAAACTTATTTGACAACAAACTCGATTAGCTAGGTACCGATTGTTTAAATAAGTATTAATTTAGTTGCAATTTTATTATAAAATTATCTTTATTGTTAATAAAGATAATAGTTAATAATTATGTAGTCATACGTAACATGTTACGTACGACTACAAATTATGTCCATAAGCGTAAATGAACAAAGTACCTAAGTATTTTATTAAAAGGTTTTATTAGAGCGCCGATAAGGTTTACTGTGGTTTTATTCAGTAAAATTGTTATTTTATAAGATAAACATAAAAAAATGAAAACATGAATCACATAAAAACTACTTTAAAAAGCATGATTTTTACGTGATACGATAACCTTCACGTATGTAGAGAAATTTCAAGATATGTAAACAATAAGTAAAGCAAGCGTGAGATATTTTAAAACGCACCGCGAAGTTTTCGATAAGAAATGGTCAATGGCGCGGCGAAAATACATAAGTATGATAATATGTAATAAAATTTTGCACTTTATGATCAAACTGATCTATTTACTTTTATGTTACAATGTTGATTCCTACAAAGGCGAAATTAGTCTACTCTACAAACAAATCTAAAATACTTATATCTAAGTAGGTACCTAACTGGCATGGGGATATGTTACTTTTAACATTTGCATGTGCGTAGAGTTAATTGTAGGTATCTGTAGACGATTGATCCTACGAGGGAAGTTCCAATGGGATTAATAAAATATTGTATAAGCTTCCAGTATCACGGGGCTATAGAGCCCCGGACTTTTGGAAGGCGTGCGTGCGGCCGAAGCCAACACGTAGAGGCCCTTATTTCAATAATAATTTTACTGGCAAACTATGAAGTGGACACAAAGCCGGCGGCGACTATCCATGTCTGCACTATAAAATGCAGCCAATGACAACCACCGGATCCGATAGAACTATTAAGAAATCTACGGATGAAAACAACATGTTCTATAATTATGCGATGGTAGTGGATTGGCTACTGGTGGAACTATGGCGACAATGGCGCCTGCCTTAGCAATATCCAATAAACACGTAAAACTTATTATCTAAACGTTATTTCGTGTTTACCACACTAGGTTATAGTTCTTTTTTTTTAAATATGCTATTAAAAACTTTAGTACCCGGCGGGACTCGAACTCGAACTGGTATTCCGTTCCAGCGCGATAGCCGCTACGCCACGGGTAAGCGGGAGGCTTACCCGTGGCGCCGAGTCAAGCCGAAGTTAAGAAAGCGTTTGCTCGTGTTCTTGCGAGTAAGGCCTTGTAGTAAGTAAACTTATTATTATTGTTAGAAACTTAAAATTAATAAAAAATCGTGGAAATTGAAGTAACTCATACATAAGTGACTATGGCTGCTGAATATAAACCTGCATTACCTGCATATGTCAGGTATCTTTATCTATATCTTTCTACTACTATACTATCTACCTACTTATCTACTAGCATTCCGGACAAATCTCTGTGTTTTTTATTGTTGTTATTGTTGAATAAATAAATAACTACCTACCTATCTAATCATTCACACTTCCTACACGTTCACAAGATCTTTGTAATATTGTTCACGTCACCTGCTGACTCCAAGTATAATGAAATCAATCACAAATCTCCATCAGTATTAACATTGTGGTCCACGACGGAGACTTTCTGTTTGGTCTACCACAGCTTACCTAATTGCCACATTCGCTATTTACTTTTCAGTTTTCACTTCTATGGTTCTAGGTGGTTCTATAGTATCAAAAATCTATCTCGACTATGAAATAGGTACGTCTTCTGGAATATTGGGTTTGGTATGCTTTATAATAAAAAGCTTGTTTCTATGTTCTGTATAAGTATTAATTAGCATTTAGAAGAGGATCTGCAGCAGATTTTCAATTTTTCACAAGGCTATCATGCAACACACATAAATGACATAATACACAAACACACATACAGATAAATACACATCATATAGGGTGTTATACTATAGTGTAAGGAACGATAATATTTAGAAATAACGACTTTATTACGAAATAAAGATCATAAGTTGTAACTCGTTTAGTGACCAAACTGCTCCCCAAGCTTTCATTTGTAGTTCCGATAGCGAAATGTAGGAATATCGGATTAAAAGCAGCCGGTGTGTTACAAAACTCCAGCTGTCTAGGAAGGAGTAAAAAAAATACCTTCTCACATTGATAGACAATTATTTTTTTATTGTACCTTTGATACTTATATTGTAAAGAGTGGTGTTGTTCTACTAGTGGGTCGTGAGTTCGAATCCAGACCGATCCCGCATCAATGTCTTTCTTTTCTGCGCTATAAAACATCGCTCTTACGGTGACAGCGGAAGAAACCGACTTGTCCTAGGACTTACCATGTACGGTTCGAAGGCATGGGCTCCCTTGGCCACTTACAACCCCCCTCAGATAAGTCCTTAACCTACAGAGGGACAAATCAGAGGGCTCACAAAAAATGTAACCTTGTTTCAGCGTATCGCATGGCAAGTTCCAATCCCAGGAGCAGATCATACGGAAGAGCAACAATGAGGTGGAAAACGGCAAGATGGCGGATCCAGAACAACATCATCACGTGTCACATCCCACATCGTAAGTATTGAACTCATCATATTTCCTCGGAGATGTCCGCTCCGATCATTTCCTTATCCTTCCATCCTACTGACTAAGTTAGTTTAGCTTAGCTTCGCATAAGTGAACTATTTTTCAAGAGTAATTATTTAATGATACGTCCTCCACAAACTACGCGAGCTATGCTCAATTGTCTGAACAACTAGCGAGCTAAGCTAAATAACCTCATTATAGTCGCCGGTGGATGATATGATAGGCTTTAGTTTTAATGACGACGTGAGATGAGATGAGATGAGATGAGATATTTGAAGAGTTATGTACAGAAATATAAGGTTTTTGTTGGGAAGTAGTCTGGGAAAAGCACCGGCATCGACTAGTCTACAATTACCAATTATATTATTTTTAGCAAAAACTCTTCCCCGGTATAAAATGATGTCTGTTTTGTTCTTAATCTCATGAGTTTAATTAGAATAGTCTAGTATTTTAACCTCGGCATGGATTTTATAAATCTTTATTAGGTTTTTATTATAACCATAAACAAGAAGAAAATTATAATCTACCACTCACGGTCGCTGTTGGGAAGTACCTACGGGCATCTAATTCATTTTGATTACTGCCTACTTAATCTTTATTACCCGACTGCCGAAGGAGGTTTATGTTTTAAATGTATTCTACTTTCTATTATACCTACCTACCTACCTATCAATATTTTTAAAGCATTTCTTAAAACTATAAAGTGTTATTCATTCATATTGTTGCCCCAACAATTATTGTTTTTTCCCATCTGTATTGAAATAACCAGCCGGGTTTCTCGACAAACTATTTTAATACAGAAAGTTTAGACTTTTCGATTATCAAATAAGTTCGATAAACTTATACATAGCTATACTAACGTACTGATGTTGTCACAGATACATGGACACGATGCTTCACCTGTTCCGAGGTAACATCGGGAGCGGTCTTCTCGCCATGGGCGATGCCTTCAGGAACGGGGGGATCGTATTCGCTACGATCGCGACAGTTTGCCTCGGCATCATTTGCGTGCACGCACAACATCTACTTGTAAGTCTTGTATTGTGCTTTTACATTACCTATCATATCATTAGATGATGATTTAAGATGTCATTTTAATAAAGATCTTGATCTTATATCAAGAATTTCGATTTTGAGGACACGCTGAGTCAATCAACATCTAAGTCAGAATTTTCCATTCGATATTGGAATAGAATCTCTGACGGTAATCTCGGTAGTGATTTTTTGAGTACACATCACATATTTTAATGAAAAATATTTCGATTCAATAAAGGTAGTATGTAAGGTTGGAGCTACTGCAGCCAACATGTTTTGTCTTTTTCTGTGATAAGAACTTTCAAAGTTGACAGACAAAACAAAAAGTGGGAATTACTCCGACACTATTTTGCGTTTAAAAAAAAACCTGACAAAGGTGACAGACAGAAACAAAATGTGATAAATCTAATCCGACCTTATCCCACGTTTATTAATAAACAAGTCGTCAGAATAACGTTGTTTGTAAAGGTTAAACGAATACGTTTATAATTATGTGAATGAAACAAACTAAGAAAATGTTTCTAGCTGAACTGTTCCGAGGAGATGCACCGGCAGACGAAGCGCGAGAAGGCGCCAGGGTTCGCAGACACGGTGTACCTCGTCTTCCTTCACGGTCCGGCTCGGCTGCGGCCGCTGGCCCCCACGATGAAGATCCTCGTCAACACGTTCCTCTGTATCACGCAGCTTGGGTTCTGCTGTATCTACATCGTCTTTATAGCCAACAATATTCAGATTGTAAGTCTTATTTCTAAATAAACCAAGGTTAGATTTTTCTTCTGTTTTCGCGATGTTGGATAGAAATTAAAGTCGTTTTAACACCACTCGATTAAAACCGAATAATGAGTTTAATTTCTGAACCAAGGTTTATCTACGGTTTATGGTCAAGTGTCGGATGCATGACCTTCGAAAAAACTGGCCCCAGCACCAACGACTTTTTCCTTAAGTTTTCACAGAGTTATGTGCGGTATTAACATAGCTTTTACGGTGAAGGAAAACATGTCGGAAAACAAATTTTAAAATGTTTCTTGATCGTTCCGCCTTAGCCTTCCGTAACCTGACCTTAAACCAGGGAAACGTTTAAACTTTGTTCTGTAATAAGATGCTGTAATTTTACATTTTTGTGTATTTTTACTTTTCTTAGTTAGAGAACAAGTTACTTATCAGACAAATACACTGCTTCTACGATTTCCATGAGACATATTATACTTGAGTAAACATACCTAAAACCTTAGATGAAAACAAAAAACAGCAGATACGTTACCTAGTCTCGGAAAATGAGACGATAAAACTGCGTCTAGCTAGCCTAGCCTCAGTTGTATGTAGGGTTGCCAGATACGGGCTTATAATTTCCTGGACATTTCTGGTTGTACAAACGGAGTTGGAGTTGTAGAGTCAAAATCCAAATACAAATGTTTGCCGTTGAACAGGCAATAGCAAAAATATTACAAAATTACTAGTTATGTACTTATTTTAGAACTAAAATATGCAAATTACTTTATAGACATAAAATCTATAAGTAGGTAGGTAGAACTTATAATTCAGTGCAATTAGACTCTAAAAGCTGTCTAGTGAGAAAATTTTGGGTTAGTTCTAATGTCTTTTTTTTTTCAATTATTTTCATCACCCCAAAATACAATATTATACCTACTTTGGGGTCCAAAATTCGAATCTGAGGTTTGATGAAAATGTTTTGTGACGCCTCATTGAAAAAAATCTGCAACTTTTCCTTTTTTTTTTGCTTAAAACTAGAAAACTAGGTATTAGCTTTTAGTTAATGGTCTGCTTACAGAAATTAAAGAACTTAAAAAACTCAAAAACTATTGGCTATTAGTAAATGTAATAGTTTTTGAATTTTAAGCAACAAACCGGAAAAATGGAAAAAATACACAATTTTTGCGATTTTTTAAATGAAATTTGGTCCGCCAACCCCAGGTTCGGATTCAGCAACCCAAAATACATAGAAATAGGAAAAAACACAGAACTAGGTATCCCAAAACTTTCCTAGCAAAAACACAAATGGACTCGCGCATTCACAGTGTGAAATGGGAATGTTCGACACAGTGTTGCCAATTTAGCAACTTTGGTGCTAGAATCGCGCCGCACCGTGGTGTCGTACCTAACTTTGTGGGAAAAAAACTAGTGCTCATGAATTCCGGGACAGTAAAGTGAAATTACTGTACACGGGACAACACGTTAAATTCCGGGACTTTCCCGGAAATCCCGGCAATCTGGCAACCCTAGTTGTATGTCGAACCGTTGCCGCGTGAGCACGTGCGGTCACACCGCGATTGTCTTTTTTAAAATCCATCAGAATGCCTTTTTGGTAATTTATAGATGCCTGAATCATTGTTTTTAAATACAATAATTTTATGAAAATGCATGTAGGTGTTTCTAGCTCATTTGTCGAATACGCAATGTTAGAATATACCGTATCTACCATTTTTGTTTTCATCTAAGACCTATTACTACTTTTATCCTTCAAATATATGTTAAAAAGTTAAAATAAAATGTCAAGTTTTGGACGTCATCGGACCAGTTTTGTGACGTATTTGTTGAGTATTCAAAGAGTGCGTAAGCCTAAAACTCATTTTTCGGTTTTAATCGCGTGGTCTTTATTACGTTTAGCATTGTTTCAGTCAGTCCTGAAAAAAGACCTGTAAAGGTCTCGAACCGTTGAGCATTGAAATAATGCTAAAAGTAATAGACACCACGCGTTTAAAACAGAAAAAATAGTTTAATATCAACCCAACATCGCGAAAACAGAAGAAAAATACATAGGTATACTTATTTACTTATTATCTTTAAATATGCATCCATAAGTTTCTTATTTTTATAGATATTCAGGTGATTAGATAAGCCTGTGTATAGCGTTAGGCCGTATACAGAAAGAAAGCTGGAAACTTATAAGCGCTGACAAGCGCTTGTCAGCGCTGGTCCGTTCTACACAAAGGAAGCAGGTTGAGGCAGAATGTCGGACTCATCGGACGATGTTATGACGTCAGCCGCCCAGCGCTGACCAGCGCTGACAAGCGCTTACCAGCGCTTGTCAGCGCTAGTGACCCGCGCAGGAAAATGTATGAACCCGCGCCGATAAGCACCGACAAGCTTCAACACGCGCTGGTCAGCGCTGGGCAGCTGACGTCATAACATCGTCCGATGAGTCCGACATTCTGCCTGCTTCCTTTGTGTGACCAGCGCTGACAAGAGCGCTGACAAGCGCTTGTCAGCGCTTATAAGTTTCCAGCTTTCTTTCTGTATACGCACTTAGGTACGCACTACGCACGACGTCAACTGTTTGCATTGCGAAATGTCTAATGTCTAGCCAACATCGAACATATTATGCGTGCGTGCGTGCGTACGCATGATTTACACAACAGCGAATGTATTGTACCCATATTTATATAGTTTTAATAAGTAGGTACATAAACATATCTTCGTGATATTGCTTGATATAACTGTGGATATAACACATACTAATAAATACACAATATCTAGGAGAACTTTTATGCTTACTTCGATACTTCCGTAATTGAACCTACTGATATTGTCTGCTTCATGGGTTATCTTTTAACTAGGTAACTTCAGTTAGGCAACTCCCAGCACGTCATTTTCTATAATCAGGGATGATTTATTAAGAAAAATAGCGAAAATCAATTTGCGATTAGATACCTACCGCTTTTAGCGACCTGCTTTTATTTATTTCTAAGCTTTCTGTGCTTTCTGTGCGTTTGTCTTTACATATTTTATTACTACGCTAAGTACTCGTAGGTACATGTTGTTATAATCCTGTACCTACTTTTGACAAATAATGTGTATACCTACTTATATATATTTATCTAATACAGTATTTGGTTATTGTTTCTTCTAGATTTGCGAGCAATACAACATCCACATGGACCTATCGGTGCACATGATCATAGCCATCATCCCCGTACTTCTGGCCTGCATGGTTCGGAACCTCAAGTACCTCACTCCGTTCTCCACGATTGCCAACCTCATGATGGCTGTTGGAGTCGCTATGGTGGTCTATGAAGCTGCACAGAACTTGCCTCCAGTCTCAACCAGAGATTACATGGGTCAGTGGCAGACTTTGCCGCTCTATTTTGGTACGGCTGTCTACGCTTTTGAGGGTATCGGTTTGGTGAGTCCTTTGAGGTACTTCTTTTTTAGTAATTAAGTTAGGTAGGTACGTATTATTAACAAAAAGGTCGACCTAATATACCATGCGAAATTGAACAAGTATGTCACAGATTTGGAGATAGTATTAGCTGTGGTATTAGCAGGAAAAATAATTAGCCAATGTGAAAAGTACTACCGTTGTTGCACTCAGCACTGCAAGACTCAGCTAGCTACATATGTATATCTATAAAAGAGCTGAATCCGAACAATAGAATTAGGTAGGTAGGTCAGATAGTGACAGACAACATGCAGTAAGTAGGGGTACAGGTAAATTATTATTATAATGAGCATATGGTGTCCCAATGCAGGGCAAAGGTATATCAACCATTCTTCCACTGTTCGTGGTCTTGTACAATCTGTAAGACTTATCTATGTCATCGCGGCACCTTCGACGTGGTCTGAATATAATGAATCCAGAAAATGATTAAATGATTTCAGTCCAAAATTAATCCGACATATATTTTTTTCCAGGTCCTACCATTAAAGAACGAGATGGGAAAACCGGAGCTGTTCCAGAAGCCTCTAGGTGTTCTCAACGTAGGCATGACCATTGTGGCCAGCATATTCATCACGGTTGGCTTCCTCGGCTACCTCAAGTGGGGGGAGGACGTCCAGGCTAGCCTTACTCTCAACATGGAACCGGGCTATATGTGAGTCGAGACATTTTTGATGCAAAAGTAATGTTTGTCTTCAATCAGCTTAGAGCCCTGTCCTACTTCTAAAGATATTCGATAGATGCAGCCTGTGTCCCGCAATTTCCGGGTTCCGTACCCAAAGGGTAAAAAGGGGACCCTATTACTGAGACTCCGCTGTCTGTTTGTCCGTCTGTCACCAACCTGACACCAATCTCATGAACCGTGATAGCTAGGTAGTTGAAATTTTCAAAGATGATGTATTTCTGTTGCCTCTAAAACAAAATAAAACAAATTAAAAATGGGCTCCCATAGAATAAACGTCTCGTGTGACCAGTGTGTTCCTGCTGCCTAAACTAAAGTCAGGATTTTAAACCATCTTGAAGAATGCAGCGGTGAACCCTAAATATTGGCGGTTTTTTTATTGAATACCGCCGCATTGGAAAGGTCTCAATCCTTGACTATGGTTTTTTAAGCATTTGGAAAACCAATATTCTAGAGTTTCTAGACGGTGCGGCGTAATTACATTTTTTAAACTTAGTAGTTTTTGTTACCTAGATATAATTCAAATTCGCGCCCATAAACATCCTAATGGCAATTTTCTTCATTTCAGTTTAGGTAAAGTGGTGCAGATCTTGATAGCTCTTGCCATCTTGTTCACGTACCCGCTGCAGTTCTACGTGCCAGTAGCCATCACGTGGCCAGCGTTGAGGAAGAAGTTCGCCTCCACCTCGCCTGTCGCCAAGGAGCTCATGTACAGAGCTATACTAGTGCTAATTACCTGTGAGTATTCCCTATTGTAATTTAATAAGTTCCTACCAAATTTCCATGAAAAAAAAAACAAGGTTATTTCTGATGAGAATGGGACCGTTACCATGAACTGATGTCCGAGTGTACATTCCCCGTTATTTCGACTATGTAAGCGATAGTAAAATGTAAGTAATGTAACTTTATCCCTCTGTGCCGCGTCGTGTAAATGCCCGACTGCAGTGCAGAAGGTTGCGGGTATCTTCTCTATGTATAATATGTATGAATTTACAAAACAAAATAATATTTAAGTACATATTATATTCGTTGTATAGTCACCGTAACACAAGCTTAGTAGCTTATCACGGGGCTAGATGGCGCTGTGTGTTGTTCACATAACTTATTTATTTATCTGTTTTATGTCGACAGTTGCACTAGCAGAGACGATTCCCAAGCTGGGATTGTTCATATCGCTTGTGGGAGCTGTTAGCAGTACCGCTCTGGCCCTTATGTTCCCGCCCATCATTGACCTGGTGTCCGCTTCACAGAAAGGAGGTATATCTCTTGGCATGGTGCTAAAAAACGGCTTCATTATTCTTCTTGGGTTATTCGTGTTCGTAACAGGCACCTATGAAAGTGTTGCTTCTATAATAAGAGCATTTAGTGTGTAAGCAATATGTCTCGAAAGGGCAGCTTTGTTAACATTTGTAGGAATTTTATGGGTACCTAATTGTAGTACGGGCGAAATACAAATTATGACCCTATGCGTGGCAATGCTTTGTCTTGCTCTTGTGAGTGATAATCAACGTCAGCGAAAATGTGACAAAAGTTGAGTCCACGTATAGGGTCGTTTGTGAATACGGCTGTTAGACACGGAGGCCTAACAAATTCTCAAGCTACGAATTTTATAACGGCTATTTTTAACTAGGTTAACATAAAGTTAATAAAAACATATTATGTATCTAGTGGTTGTTAATTAAGAAATACGATTAAAATTATAATAAAAATAGATCTAATGAGAAAACAAAATCTCATCAGGTCTAGCTAGTATTGTCGTTACTTACGTAAGTACATGTACGTATACTGTTTAATTAACATAATAAATAAGTATATTAATTGGTGCTTTATTGTTAATGTTTTGTTGTTGTTAGTGTATTTGTGTCTGAGTTACCAAAGTATAAGCATCCAGCAGCATTACAATAAATGATAGTAAAGATATTCATTTAATTAATTATTAGGATTAGTTATTATTATACAATTTGTTTATAATTATCTTCGTTTTTGCCATGACCGTCCCGTCTCTGTTTGTCTGTCTGTCCATGTCTTAGCTCAGACTAACATATAAAGTAGGGATGTCGTTTTCAAAATATGTATTATACATTTTTTTAATTAAGTACATATATTAGCAAATTACATATATTACATATATTCCATATATTACATATATATTACATATATTACATATATTCCAAACATTTTCCCGATATTCTCTCTTCTTTTGATTGCAATGTCGTTGATGTGGTTCTCGTCTCAGAAACGTTTCTAAAACCTACCCTCCCATCTAAATTATACTCTGTTCCTGGCTATCGGCTTATCCGAAATGATAGGGTAGGGAAGGGATGTGGTGGTGTCGGTATCTACTTACGTTCCGATATCCCACATACCATAGTGGAAAAATCACCTAAACAATACTTTTTAGAATATCTTTTCATTGAAATAACTTTTCGCCACTCTAAAGTGTTGCTAGGTGTCTTCTACCCCCCTTCTTGCAATGTTGACTATTTTTCTACCTTCGAATTAGCAGTTACTAACTTTTCCTCTCTTTACGAACATATTTTAATACTTAGTGATTTTAACACTTGCCTTATCAAAGACGATCATCGGTCCCGTAGGTTACTTTCAATTTTATCTTCAGTCAACATGCATGTCCTCCCTCTGTCCGCAACTCATTTCCAGCCGCACTGTACTCCTTCTCTTATCGATCTCATGATAACTTCCCAGGTTCATCGTGTAGCTACTCACGGTCAAATTAATGCTCCATTCTCGTACCATGACCTCGTCTTTCTTTCGTATAAAATCCGATGTCCAAGGCGTAAGCCACAATACCTGGTGATGCGTAGTTTTAAGAACATTGATGTTGACGCCATGCGATTGGATGTGACTGACATTGACTGGTCTCCCGTTTTTATTGCCGGCGACGTGGATGACAAGGTTGCCGTTTTCAATAAAATTATTTTGTCTTTATATGATAAGCATGCACCTTTGAAACGCGTCAAGGTCAAACACCCGCCGGCTCCGTGGCTTACGCAGGTCATAAAGGATGCTATGGCAAGGCGTGATAAGGCTAAGAGACGGTATAAAAAACATACTACTGAAGAAAATCATGCAGCTTATAAACAATACCGTAATCGCTGCTCGAGGATGTGCAGAGACGCCAAACGGCAACATATCCAAGAGTCTCTTGATAAGGCCAACCCCTCACAAATGTGGAAATTTTTGAAATCGCTTGGTATTGGCAAGTCATCGGCAGAATCTCAATTCAACTTTGATATTAACTCTTTAAATTCTCATTTCTCTTGTCCTCCTCTTACCCTTGATCATTTGGTTAAACGTTCTACTCTCGACTCTCTTTCCTTTCTTCCTAAACTCTCTTGTGGTCCATTCTCTTTCTCGGAGGTTGCTGTAGGAGACGTTGTTAAGTTTCTTCTTTCCATTTCTACGAATGCCATCGGTTCAGACGGTATCTGTATCAGAATGATCCGCTTGATTTTAAACGACCTTGCCCCTATTATCACGCACCTAGTGAATTTCTCTCTTTCTTCCAACAAATTTCCTTCCTTGTGGAAGGCTGCATACGTCATCCCACTTCCCAAAACCTCAGATCCATCTTTACTGTCTCAGTTTCGTCCCATTTCTATCCTTCCTGTGTTATCTAAAGTTTTGGAAAATGTAGTCCACAAACAACTAAGTGACTATCTATGCAGTCATGCGCTGCTTACCTCTTTCCAGTCAGGCTTTAGACGCGGTCATAGTACCGTATCTGCCTTAGTCAAGGTATCCGATGACATCCGTCTGGCAATGGAAAGAAAGCAGGTGACTGTCATGGTGCTACTGGACTTTAGCAGCGCTTTCAACTCTGTGGACTTCGACATCTTATTAGGTATCCTTTACTCCTTCAATTCGTCGCCAACAGCAGTCGCCTGGTTTGACTCCTACCTTCGGGGCCGGTCGCAGTGTATCCGCCATGAAGACTCCTTTTCTGACTGGTGTGATCTGGTTGCTGGCGTGCCCCAGGGTGGAGTTTTATCTCCTCTTCTATTTTCTGTCTTTATTAACACCCTCACCAACGTTATTTCTTCTCACTTCCACATGTATGCAGATGACTTGCAGATATACAACCATTTTCGTACTGACAACATGGCTAGTAGCATAGAATTAATAAACCGTGAACTTGCATGCATCTCAGACTGGGCTAAGTCTTTTGGCCTGCTTGTCAACCCCTCCAAGTCTCAGGCTATGATTGTAGGTAATACTTACCATCACAACTTAATTGACAGGGGTTCACTGCCTGCTGTCATGTATGATGGGGTGGTGATTCCATACACAGACTGCGCCAAGAATTTGGGTGTCCTATTTAATAATCGCCTCTCCTGGGAGAATCATATTAATTTGGTAAGCCAGAGGGTGTTTGGCACATATCACTCTCTTAAACACCTCCAGAGCGTCTTGCCCTTGGACACCAGGATTACCTTGGCTCAATCTATGCTTCTTCCTCTCTTGGACTATGCTGACGTGTGTTTTCTGGATGCCACTGAAGATCTCCTGGACAAACTCGAGAGACTGCAGAACGTCTGCATACGCTTCATATTTGGGTTGCGTAAGTTCGATCACGTCTCCGAGTTTCGTGCTAGGCTGAAGTGGCTTCCGATTCGCCGTCGCATTGATCTTCATGTTCTCTCTTTTCTCTTTTCAGTTCTTTTCAATCCCTCCTATCCTTCTTACCTTCGTGAGCGCTTCTGTTTCTATGCCCGTGGTACGACTAATAGATCCTCTCAACAACTAATGCTAAAATGTCCTTCTCACACATCTTCTAAATATAATGAATCTTTCACTGTCCGTGCAGTGCGGCTCTGGAACAACCTTCCACACGATATACGAGCAAGTCAGACTCTCAGCGTATTCAAGAAACGAGTAAAAGAGCACTATTTATCCTCTGTATAGAAAAGTATATGTATTTGTGTATTATATGTTTATTTATATATTTCGTATCTAAGTATATGTTTATGTATTTATTTAGATGTATTTTATGTTAAGTATAGTATATGAAATCTACTTTATTATTATCAATATTCAAATTGTAGTACTGATTTTACTTTCTGTTTCTCTTTACTTTGTACACTTCACTACCTTAAGCTATGTTCTTTCCTTTCCATTGAGGTCTGTCGGAAGAAAACTCTTGCAGGGTTAGACTCACCTTAGTATATAATTGTATAATATCTGTTTTGTAATGTTATTTCTCTTGTGTACTGAATAAATAAAATAAAAATAAAATAAAATAAAATTAGCTACAATTTTCGTTTTGACTATGTCTTGGTCGCATGAGTTTGGAGATGCGGCGTTTGTGACATAGTCGAAACGTTAACGTAAATAAATTTAAAAGTAATAAAAATATGTAATTTTATTACGTATGCCATTTCTAAGTGTTGGTTGGACATTGTTACGGCAGGCGCCATAATCACCTTAGTTCCCCAGTAGCCGATCCGCTACATTCACATCACTATATCACATATTGTTTTCATCTGTAAATTTCTCAATAGTTCTATCCAATCCGGTGATTACACTTGGTTACATTATACAGGGTGTTTCGACGAGGGGGTATTAAGCCGAAAGGGGGTTGTTCTAGAGGTCTAGGCGAACAACTTTTATTCTACGACTTTTGGAAATTCGAACTTTTTTTGCGAAAATTTTAAAGTTGTATAACTAAAAAAACAGCTGTTTTTGTAAAAAAAAGGCAATTAATGTTTAGATTGTAGTGGTCCAAACTAAATAAAAGGGCACCCTAAGGCCAATGACCTCAAACTCTAAAAAACAGCTGATTTTCATGCAAACTTTAAACCCAAAATTTTCGAAAACTACTTCGAATTTCCAAAACTTGTAGAACAAAAGTTGTTCGCCTCTAGAACAACTCCCTTTCGGGTTAATACCCCCTCCTCGGAGCACCGTGTACCTATAGTGCAGACAGGAATAATCGCCGCCGGCCACTTTTCACACCAAAATTGATAGTTAGCGAGTATTTTTTTTATGGAATAGGGGCTCTGAGTTGGCTTCGGCTCCAATAACGCCTTCCAAAGGTCAGGGGCTTCATAGCCCCGTGATACTGGACGTATTTTATTATATGTATCGTGTAGTTCAAAAAGTTTACTTCTAATTAGTTTTTGTATATAAGTTTAATAAAACATGTATAAATGACTGAAGGCATTAATAAAAGTGCCTGTTTGTGATAAATGTTACTTTAAACATTTTGTTAAAGTTTCGTGTGTATGTAGATATTAACATGTATGTATAAAGGTCATAGCACACTTAAACGACTCTGCTCCAACACCGCTCCCACCCAACACTGCCCAAAACTAAGACGACTGCTCGCAGTCTACGTGGCGACAGCTAGCAGGCAACCAGCAGTCCACGCGGCGACAGCTAGCAGACGGCCAGCTGTCCACCCGCCTACCGCTCTCGCTTTTCGCGAATACGATTTAAATCGTACGGTTGCCAACACTCCGCGACGGCGCGCGCGGCTACTGCTAGCAGACCGCTCGTCTACAACGTGCGGCCAGCGAGGCGTCGACTCCCGAGCAGTCTGACGGCGGTAAGCTCGCTGTAAGCGAGCTGTCTGCTAATTTATGATGCCAATGTAAAATATATCTAAAGATCAATATTTAAAGCCCATATTTGAATTATATTATTTTTGCCGGGTAGGAGCGGAGTCGTGTAAGTGTGCTATGACCTTAAACCGTCCCTAGTGGTATGCGATATCAGTATTTCGTTTCTACCTCGGTAATATGCCTACCGATGTGATGTTTGTGAACGTGATCTTAGTTATGGTTATGAGACTGCTAAAAGCGAAATAAATGTTAAGTTAAGTTGTAGTCACAATGGCAGTAGCACCCCCAGGATGGCTTGCGCAGGTACATCGAACTAACTAATCCGGTTTAGCTAGCACCACTGACCTCCATTAGGTACCACATTGGACAGGAGATCGCGCACTGCATTTTGTGCCTATTTGAAAACAGCGCAACATGGCGCAAATCAAATATGCACAAAGATCTAATGTCTTTTTATATGGTATAGCAATTCCAGCGTACTTGTATTATAGAGTTCGGTGGCTAGAACAGATTGGCATGGGATTTCGTTAGTTAGATGTAGTTGCACAAGCCAGCCTCATTAAAATAACGGATATGTGGGTATTTTATAGAAAGCCATGGACATCTCAATCAATACACGAAGATGCCAAAAGGCCCTTTTTATTTTATTTCCCATCTGAGATGCGACTGTCGTTGATTGTACCTATGTATGTTTGTAATATAGTTCGAATTGTGTTTCTGTGATACAGTAAGGTTATATTAAATTAAATGAGTTACTTTACCTGATATTTTTTTACCAACAACTTATACCTACTTGAAGATAAATAAATCCGCCGTGTGTTGTTTACAGAATAAAACAAAATTGATTTCCGTACCGTCCGCGCCAGAACTAAAGTTTTAAAAGCATTTTTTTTAGTAGTTTAAATCTAAATGCAGTAGTAAAGCAGATCGACATTACTACAAAATATACATGCTACATGGAACTAATTTATATCTATAAAAGGCTTTGTGACCACAGAATTCCATAAATATGTCCTGACTGACTGATCTTCGCACAGCCTTAACTACTGATAGTGAAGAGTTGAAATTTGGAGAGTGTGTTCTTTATGTGATGATCTGATAAGAAAGGATTTTTAGAATCAGGATCATCATCAGGATCAGGATCAGCAATTCCTGATCATCAATCATCAGGAATTATGCAGGTAATACCGCGGGCCACAGCGAGTTTAAAATAAAAGTAAAAATCCCGGAAATCAGTTTATTGTACACAATTAAAATTACATTCTAAAATAAATAAGTAGCCCAAAACAAATCACACGACTGATGCTGTCTAAAAATATTAAAATAAACTTAAATTACTTTTCAAGTAATAATAATTTAGTAACTACGTTTACTAAAATGACACAAATTAATAGGAAAATATATCGAGTACACTGGATGAGTTTTTAACGTGCTTTTAATGGAATGTATCGGTAATTTATTTATTTATTTCAGTTTGCTAATTGAAACTTTAATTCGTAAAATGTGTCGTCTAGAATCAAACTCCGCTTCATCCACTTTTCATGAAAAGAGGTTTTGATCTCTATGGATTTATTTTTAACTTATAACCAACTCAACAAACTATTTATGTATGAACTCAGTTCCATCTTGAATTATTTGATGCTAAAATCGTGATTTTTTTACTATAAATATCAATCGTCGCCACATCAATAATTGACCAATCAGAAAATCTGATTCTGGATGTAGCGGAGTTTGATTCTAGACGACACAAAGGTATTCGTGCGAAAGAAAAATAAGTATAAAATGTTATTAGTGATCAACTTGCTTTTTTCAGACAGGAACTAAAAGTGAATAAAATATTCCGACCTTACCTAATCCACGTTTATAAATGGCTAGAAGACTTTACAAATACGTACTTTGGTATATGTTTTTTTTTAATATGAAGCAAAGAAAATTGGATCTGATGCTTTAAAAAACTTTTAACCAGCTTAGTTTTTATCCGACTGCGAAACCAAAAAGACGGTTAATGATTTTTGCAATCTATGTAGTAGTAATTGAACATGAAAATATAGTTTTTATCGGACACAGTTAAAAATCACCCAGTATAATGTTCTACCCCCTTACAAACGATGATTAACAGGTAACTAACTTATGTAACGTTTGTCTCTGTCTAGCAACTTTTGAACGTCATGCTACAGTAAAAAACAAATCCTACATAATTCATGCAGCTGTTAATCATCGTTTATATTTAAGGAGGTTAGTTTTTACAACCAGTATTATATGGAGACAATTTAAGTAACTCACAATATTAACATTAGGTAATTTACCATAAGTATCACGGTTTCATCAAAATCACGATCAAATCAGGCCGTTACAATCAATGCTTATACTAAGTACACCACACACAAAGTAATACTAAAAAGGAATAGCTTAAGCGAAAATGGACAACCATATTCTATGAGCCGAGTGTTAAGTTTTAAGTGAAATAACTTATAACTACTGTTTTTGTCTGTTTTTTTGTTGGATTTTCTTTTCTGTAAGTAACTTTGTTTTAATGGATATAAACAGGGTAAGTGCATTTAATTTTGTAATGAAATTACTATTGTTTATAAACTGTTATCTATTCAAACTGATTCTTTAAGTACAATGTACTTTGAAATAGAAGTCTAAATATAATGTACTTATATTAAAAGATAAGCTTGTGGATTTTCAGTCGCACTCATAATATTCTTAATAACATAACATTAAAGGCTATCCATAGTCTACCAACAATCGTTAGAAGGTGGAACAGAAATCAGCGTATGACGAATTGAAATACCCATAGGTGACCTTTTGTACTGAAAAATAACCTAGTTATGTTAATTGAAATGAAATTTTATACTAGTATGATTAGGAGTCAGGCAAAGAAACCGATACATGGATAGAGAAAGAAGACTTTTTATTCGTCTTGCTCCCTCTTGGTAATTTCGCAATCAGTCCATCTCTCTGTTATCTATTGTCAAGTAGTCTCTAAGCTATTTCTGTTCCTCCATCTATAATAAAAGGCTATCCATAAAGTCTGCAGACCATCAAAATTGTCAATGATTGTATACAACACCGGTCATACGCTTAAGAACTTGTACCAAAGATTTGGAAATTATATGATTTTGAACAAATATGGTTGGCGGTACAGTGACAGTATGGTTGGCCGCTGACTGTGCGTTTATATAGGAAAGTTGGCAGGTAGGTAGGGGATTAAAATCACCCTTTATTTCAGTCGTATTCATTTTAAAGTGAAATAAGTTATAGAACATTTCTGAGCGCGACCGTTTCGGACACATTTAAAAAACAGCAGAACTAATTTTGTATGGTGCTCGATGTAATGTAAATTGAATTGTAACTGCGTTACATATTTAAAAAAAGCACATAAAACTGTACTAAAAGCAAAACAAAAAAAAACTAAGTAAACTTACAGCTAAAGTGAAGTACTTAATACTGTTAAAATTAAATAAATTTCGAGAATGTCTTATCTTAGAGTAATGGATGACATTAAGGAGTGTCACGTAAAGATAAATAGGGCACTACTTGGCAATTTATTTAGTGTTTCATCTAATAGTTATACAAGAACGCATCTTTGTATATAAGACAATACTTTTGTTTAATGTTTTGTTCATGACTATTCGTCAAATAGAGTGCATATCTTTACAAGTTGTAAAAGGGATTTAGGGTATTCTTTAGTACCTTACAAAGCATGTGTAATATAGTATGAATTTTACGCTACAACCAAATATTATCTTAATATTTCCAAAAATGAATTGTCTGAATTCTAGTGGTTTCATTCTGAGTATGAAACCAGTGCACACAAGGTAATTTAACAACACACTTAATAGTTACATTATGTATAGGCAGATGGCGCTTTACACATAAACATGAACGGAAAGTTGTCTATGACTGTGATTTGAAAATAATGAAAATTTGCTGGTTACTTGTAAAAAATACAATGGAGACAATATTAGGAAACGGTATCTGTCGATCGCTCGCTCGCTGTTTTAGTCAGAACAATTTTGATAAAACATATGAATTTCTTCTTTCTGATTTGGTATGTGTTTAATACTGATACTGATATAAAATATAATAGATGATGCAATAGTTTCGATGGCTTAACTAAACGATAGTAATTTTGAATCACAATTAAAATGCGGTGCCAGCCGCTAATCCACAACAAATTAGTAAGTTTATTTATTATTTGTAGAACTAGTATTTTTTTAATTGAATGATAAATGTGAAAGTTTGTCAGTACATCTTCACTTCATAAGGTCCACGATTCAGAATGACTTCGGGATGTCACGTAAAAACTAATGAATGCTCCTAAATTTGAAAAGCCGACAGAAGGCACGCCAAAGTTCTTGGTAAGAACTTAATATAGGCAAATGGGTGTGATAGTTCATTTAGAACCGTTGAAGAAAACAATGACGTGACTGTCAATGAAAAGGTTTTCAAGGAAACTTAAATACAATTCACACTTCAAAGTTTTATTGATTCCGAATTATTAAACGTTTGACGTCCGACGGAAAAATTAGGGTGATATAAGTTTGATATGTCTGTGTAACTGCCTGTGGCATCGTAGCTATGAAATAGATGAAGCGATTTTGATTCAGTTTTATTATTTACTAGCTGCGCCCTTGCGGTTTCTCCCGCGTAAGTCCCGATTCCGCGGGAATCTTCTCATCATTTTTTTTTATTTGGGGCCGGCGCAGTCGGTAAGTCATCATTAACCCTACCAATTAGATTTGGTCCAACCCTTTTAGGGATCAAGCAGTTTATCCGCCACCGCGCGGGGAGAACTTAAGGTTTGCTAATCTCCCTCAGATCCCTTAGTCGCCTTTTATGACACCCACGGGATGAGATGGGGTAACCCTATTCTATGCCGAGGCTACACGGCTAGCCGATCCCGCGGGAATATTGGGATAAAAAGTAGCCTATGTGTTTTTCTAGGTTTCCAGCTATTTATATTCCAAGTTTCATTGCAATCGGTTCAGTAGTTTTTGCGTGAAGGAGTAACAACATACAAACTTTCGCGTTTATAATATTAGTAGGATTGTAAAATATTTTGTTTCATCATAAAACAAAATGAAGTGACTTTGACAAGTGTTTACTTTAAAATAAAGAATAAAATTATTTTATTTCTAAATTTTCTTCTGTTTTGCAATGTTGGATTGAAATTAAACTAATTTTCGGTTTGGATCAACGTTTCGAGACCTTTACAGGTCTCTTCTTCAGGATTGACTAGATTGACAAATTTTAATAGTATTAGCAAGTAAGTAATTTTAATGGTTTTTTCTTCAGGAATGAGATGACTGTTTTATTTTGTTAAACTTAAAATATTTTTGGACATATAGGCAATGTTTCTGAGATACGTTACTGAATGTATAATCTTTATGTAAGTAGTCGGTATGTCTGTGTATTAGCTAACTCTTAAACGCAACGGAATTTTATGTGGCCACTTCAATTCAGACAGGAAGTATTACAGCCGAGCAAAGCAGAACTAATGTCACTGTAGATACACTGGGACAGTTTATTAGAGCGCTATTTTGTGTCTGCCGAAGATTATGTCGACGTTTTTAGGATTCCGTACCTAAAGGTTTAAACGGGAACTAAAACTCCACTGTCGTAGAAAAAGGATCCTGTGTTTTTGTAATAATGGTAATGACCCTTAGTGCACGAGTAGGACTCGCACTTGGCCGGTTTTTATTTTACCGTCGGCCACGGAGATTTATATGCGTTTTGGGTGAGAGATGTGCGTGTCTGTCTTTCTCGTTTTTTAGGGTTTCGTAGCCAAATGGCAAAAAACGGAACCCTTTTAGATTCGTCATGTCTGTCTGTCCGTCCGTCCGTATGTCACAGCCACTTTTTTCAGAAACGGCCAAGCCGATTTTAAAACCGTTTATTGTGTAAGTCTCATTGCGGAGCATGTCCTTACTTACATTTAAAGCTTCAAACTGCTAGGGAAGTCAACATTATTTGAAACTACTTGGTTGATTTTGAACCGGTTTTTTTGTTGGATAGGTCTTATTGCGGAGCATGTCCAGTTAAATTCAAAAGTTTTAGAAAGGGGCGCCACATGTAAAATGTTTTTAAGAAACCATTTGGTTGATTTTGAAACGGATTTTTGTGTTGGATAGGTCTCATTGCGGAGCATGTGCTTCTTTAAATTTAAAAGTTTTAAGACCGCTAGGGGGCGCCACAGTTGAAATAGTTTTAAGAAAGTTATTGGTTGACTTTGTAACGGCTTTAGTTTTGTATAAAATCTTTTGAAAATACTGCTTTCCTTTTGATGAAAATTAAAGTTAATTGTAACCGCGATATCTCTGGCCTCAGTTACAGTTCTCTGATAATTCGAGACAAAACTTTGTGTTCCATCAAGTGAGTCACATCACAATCGGCCGCGTGAAGAAAAACTTACAAAGATAGTAAAAGACAAACTTTCACATTTATAATAAAATATTAGTAGGTTTTTAAGCGACTCTTCTCTTATATTTGGCGATTTCAAAAAAATGTACATACGTTTTCATGTTTTCAACAGTCCCAAAAGTTTAAACTAAACATTCCATGAAATGGTATTCGATTATTATTCTACAAATATTAGTTTTGCAGTTAAAACATGTAGTTTAACATTTTCCTTTTAATAATTTAAATAAAATATTTTATATTTCGACTAAAAGGGGTCAAAGTCACGCTGTTCCCTCCTCGATCCGATGGAACATTCAATTTTGTGATGGGATTATTATACAAAAAATTACGGAAATAAAAAAGGCAGATCAACAGATATTTAAAAAAAAATCTATGTACATTGTTTTGAAATCACCCATTTACCTTTTTGAATTTTACCTAAATATACATAATAGTAGAGTAACAATGCACCGGATAAGTTAAGAACGTTATGAAAAACATTAGTGCATCATCAAAAATTCTCCCGTGACCCTCGTGGCGCGGGTTCCAAACCCCTTCACGGAACAATTTTTCTATGATGCATTGTTAATTGAAAATATTTCTATCAATTTAGAATAAAAGTTATCATATCACTATCACGTTATTAAAAATAAAATAAGTACCTACCGATTGTAGTCAAAATATAGTAAAATGGACGTGTTTAAACAAAAAATATTACACCAAAAAGTAAGTAATATGAGATATTTGTGTATTAAGTTGACAGACATAAATAGTATGTCTGTGATTAAGGGGAAGGATACCTACTCTTTTCTCCATACAAACGTAATCGACTGTTTCCTGCCTGGAAGAAAAAGACATTGAAGAAAATATGTCTATGCCATAAAACCTATATCAGCCCCCCGTTTTGATTTCTTTAATATTCTAATTTTTAATTTCTAACGATACGTAACGTTGACGTTTGTATGGAGAAAGAGTACGTAGCCATTCTTCTTAAGATAATGTCCGATTTAATATCAGGCGTTAAGTTAAGAGGTAGGTACTTGTTGATCCACACTTATATATATTTTATAATAATGTTTATATAAGTATAACTTTTATATAAGTACACACAGATTTAAAAGAACACAATTATAAAACGTGTTTCGAGGAAAGTCATTTAAGCCGAAATATGTTGCCATACGATGTAATAAGCAAGAATTAATATTTATTATCTTTAACACTCTTTGGGGGAAAAGTTCCCTAGGTCCATGGACTATGTCCTAGGACTTTTAGAAACCTTTCTAAAAGGCTGGTTGCATTGCCTCTTTGGATAGCAAGACCTATTCGTTGGCCAAAGTAGCCAGCCCATTTGTCATTTTGAAAAGGAAGAAACTTATTTCGATAGGTATGTAGTTTTGAGTAAATTGACTTAAATTTTGAAGCCTAGATTTCATGGTTTGCCTTTAATTTTATTTACCACCTAATTTGTTACAGAGTAATAATTTGATATATTGAAAAATAGTTAACTACCCACTAAAATATTGTATTGTGTACTAACAGATGGACGGTTTGATATTCAGGCATAAGAAAACATAATTTAACGAAATACAATATCAAAAACCGGTTAGGCGAAAACAGCTCTTTCGTGTATCAAAACTCCTCGTATAGGTATATCGTATAGATATTTCTTATATTCAATTAATTTGTAAAATTGACTTTTTTTAGATAGGTTTAAATTTTATAATGTATAGATATATTTTTCCCTTTGTTCTTTTTAGGGTTCCGTAGCCAAATGGCAAAAAACGGAACCCTTATAGATTCGTCATGTCTGTCTGTCTGTCCGTCTGTCCGTCCGTATGTCACAGTCACTTTTTTCCGAAACTATAAGAGCTATACTGTTGAAACTTGGTAAGTAGATGTATTCGGTGAAACGCATTAATTTCTTTTGTTGTACATATAAAATAATTTGAAAATGGAAAGCATTAGTGAAGGCCTTTATCTGCACTATAGATGGCTTTACTTTCTTATGGATAAGCTATGGAAGACGATTAAGTAATAGGTTAGTAAGTGATTTAAATTTGTAGTTTGTCAAGCACCAATAAAGGCTTATTTTATTTATAATTTGATTTTTGTGATTGAACTTATCGAATGATAATATAAGAATAAAGGTTTGTATTGTCAAAACTCCTCGTATAGGTATTTCGTATAGATATTTCTTTTATTAAATTGACTGGTTTTAAGATAAGTTTTAAATTTTATAATGTATATATATTTTAGGACATTGTACACGGTGCAATCTAGCCCCAAACTAAATGCGAACCAAGGCAATGCATCGTGTTGTCAGATACATAATCTACTTTTCTTCTAATTAGTAAATATAACAATAACGCTAAAATATTTTCAATATTAACATATTTGCTTGGAAACTGCTTTTTGGGCAATGTTTTGGTGGTTGGCAAAGTTGGTGTATTTGACGGTATATTGAAAAACATATATGGCAAGACCACTGCTCAAGCAAAAATAGATTCCACCAGGAATAATTCCCAATTTAAAAAGGAGTACGTTAAGGTGATCCAATTTCATCAAAACAATTTTAGGCAGTCCTGGAACAGATATTTAGAAATCTGGAGGCAATATGGTTTAAGAATGTATGACGAAAGCCTTAATCACTTGAGATTTGTAGACGATCTTATTTTATTCTCTAAAAGACCACAGGAACTGGAATGAATGCTTTAACAACTTTCAGACGAAAGTAACAGGACAGGCCTCTCTATGAACACATCAAGAACAAAAAAATGCGCAATTGTAAGTAAACCTACCAGCATAAATAATAATTCAGAGAGTCAATGCTGCTAGCATCCTTGGCTCCTTTGCGCCGGGTACGATAAAGGGCGGTTTGTTTAATTGACATTGTTTAATTTAATTTGACATTTGTGGTGTTTGAATTGTAAATTCTAAATATTATGAACAAACAAAATCAATATGTTAATGAATATATACATTATTATACATCATCTAAACATAAGTGGGGAGAAGGATTATAAATAAATGGAAATATACTGGTCCCTGAGCGAAATTGTGAAAAACAATGAAATACTTAAAATGGAAATGGACGAGACACATGGTAAGAGAGGAACAAGAAAAATGGACCAAAGTATTAACCGAGTGGTACCTAAGGGGAAGCAAAAAAAACCATAGGAAGACCAAAAGTACTCTGGCAATATGACAAATAAAGACAGTTGCTGGACCGATCTGCACCCGAGTAGCAAAAGACAGAGGAAAATGGAAAGCTTTTGTCTGCACTATAGATACACTACTATACTTTCATAGGAACAAGCTATGGAATACGATTAAATAATAGGTTAATAAGTAGTTTAAATTTGTAGTTTGCCAAGCACCAATAAAGGCTTATTTTATTTATAATTTGATCTTTATGATTGAACTTATCGAATGATGATATAAGAACAAAGGTTTGTATTGCTTGGGATTTAAGCCGGTTCGAAGCCCGGTCGTGTATATTTATTATTTAAATGCAAGCTGTTTTAAAAATAAAATAAAGGAATTATTGCAATTCTTTAAAATTTGGTTCCTTAAGTATTGAGAGTACTTGGTCAACAAGGGCTGGTCACAAATTCCAATTTAATTAAATATAAACTACCAATTACTTCGTCCATGTTAGAAAATTGCGCCTTGTAAATAACGGTTGCCAAAAAAATAGCAATTTAAGTTTTCTCCACCAGTTCTAACCAAAAAATATTAGCGCATGGTGTTGTCAGGTCAACAATTGTTTTAAAAGATTTTGAGCTTAGTAAAAAATGCCACTTAAAAAGCTCTACAGACAAACATTGATCAATTTAGTGCTCAAATTTCTGGTTTGAATTCTAAAAAGCTTTTTTATTTAAAACTGTCCTACGACAAGGGGCTCAAGTTTCTTATAATTGTTCAACTCGAGTACAGCAAGCTGGTATATTTTGCACGGACCTCCAGATGTTCCATTCACAGACAATGTTATATTATAAACAGCTCTATTGAAATCCAAGTATCGCTGATGGCCCCCTAATCATGACCTTGGGTGGTACGTGCCCTTGGTGACAGATACGGTAAGCAAGTCGAAATCGAAGAATGTAATTCAGAAACGTTAATAGTCAAACTTTAGGAATGATAGATGCGAAAAGCAAAACACCCGATACGCTGCATGCCGCAGAAAATCACGCAGAATACCAAATATTTATAATAGATTCAGAATCCTATACAATAATCTGAGGATGGATAAGTAAATGATTGGGTAAATGTGACTGAAAATATGAAAACAAATCACGATTAAAAATATTAGTTTTGGAGGCAATTTGCTATGAATCAATAATATAACATATAGATTAAATAAATATACCTTGGTAGGTAGGTACTTTCTTTCTTTCTTTTGTTGGTTAGGTAGGTTTTATAAATTTGCAAATGTAATGCTAGTTATAGCTTATATCACCTTTTTTGCGGATGTTTTTGTATTTCTTAGCGTATGTTTAACCTGTATTTACCCCCCAATTTAAGTATTTTATAAAGGCGCCTCAGTCTGTAGAAAATAATATTAAAATTAAGCTAGTTTGTACGTAGTTAATTATTACTAGATCATGTACTAACTCATGTAAGCATATTTATGAAATAAAGACATTTTAAAAGTAAAGTAATAATATAACAACATTTTCAGATAATTTCAGACTTTGATAATAAATTCTGTGAACAACACACAGCGCCATCTAGTCCCGTGGTAAGTGACTAAGCTTGTGTTACGGTGACTAGACAACGGATATAATACTTATATTTATTTTTCTTTTGTAAATACATACATACCTATTATACATAGAGGGACACCACAAATATTTATTTTTATTTTATAATTTTATAAGCATAAATACTTGCACTGGGCGGGAATCGAACCCGCAACCTGTATTGCAGTTGCGCTTTCGCACGACGCGCCACAGAGGTCGTCGATAAGCACTAAAATTTGTTTAAAACACCCCAAATAATTGGAGGTCTCATCTGAGCGATGCTCAGAAGAAGAGCACTAAAACAGTGTCTTAAGATTATTATACTAGTTTTCTTGTAAATAACAATTTGATTTATCTATTAAACATTGTTAGGCACGATAATATACTGCTTTACCTCACTAAGCAATTAATTTATGGAGTCCCATTAAAAATCCCTTTATCAAATTGACTTTATTTGCTTATTCTGATTTTATGTTTTTTTATTTTATGTTTAAGGTTTATTTGCTTATTTTCAAAACAAGTTATATACTATATTATACAAGTTAAGGGTGTCAATATACATAATCTTCTAATTATTGTAGAATTACTTAATAGCTATTTCATCAATTCAATAGAATGGGGGGATTCCAGAGCAGCTGAAAGTAACTTTAGTAAAGCCTGTGTTAAAAAAGATAACAAGCATGATATGGCATCGAATCGAATATATGCACTAGTCCTGTCATTGCAAAAGTCTTTAAAAAGGTCACAGATGAGAAGAGTGGGCTAATGTGACCCATGTTTAAGTAAACATTTGGCCGAAAGTTTGGCAAATCTTGGAAAAGGTCATTTTTTAGGTTTTCTGTTCGTTCTTAATAAATATATTTGTCAATGAACAAGCCGGTTTTAGGAAAATTAGAAACACTGATAAAGCAACATAAAATATGACTTCATACAAGTAGCAATGAGTAATCTGAATAAAAATATAACTGTATGTGTACTTTCTCTGGACCTTACAAAGGCCTTTGACAACGGTGATCATAAAATTTTACTAATGAAACTGGAAGCCTATGGAAATAGAGGTTATGTCCCTAAACTTATACAACTTTGAAAATCGTAAACAAGCGTCTGAGATTACGAGAGTTTGCATGAACAGAAAACAGTAATTGAAACTTTCTTCCAAGGAGTACCACAAGGTAGCGCATTGGGACCCATACTTTTTATTATATATTTTAATGACCTACCAAAAGTTACAAGACTACATTCTTAGTTCTGCATATAGATGCAATGACCTGGACGATACTCATACGAGTTATACATGATTTGTAAAAAGTTTAGCATTATTATCAGGATACCATAACTATGTTGCTTCCCGACTTAGGTACGACGTAATTTTTTGAGATAATTTCACGGATAGCGAATTGGTATTTTTTATCGCAAAAGACATGTTTAAGGGCAATTTGAAAACTGTAATCTAGGGATTCCTGTGTACCTACCTTCACATTTACAGAATATGAATTTATTTTCCCTGCATCTATATTTGAAATACTACAATGTTTATAAAACATTTTGACATATTTATAAACTGGACAGGACTGTAATTTGTAATGTAATTTGATTTTAATCTTATCTAATGTAAGCAGATTTAATTAAATTTTAATTGTCAATTATGGATTCTTTATCTGAAATAAAATGCTTTATTATTATAAAGTTTGGAAGCGGACGATATATAAACACGATAAAGCACCTATCCAGTAAAACTGCTTACTATCAAAATAACATATTTTATATATTGCAAGGCAACGACAATTTACAGCCATTTGCAAATTTACTAGGAATTATTTCAAATATAGTTAAAGTTGTTATTTAGTTAATGATCAACAAAGCCTACTAGCAGTATACAGAAATATTTAGATGACAAACTTTAATAGTATTAGTAAGTAATTTTAATGATTTCGTTTGGAATTGTGACATGTAAATATTGTATTTTTTATTATTGGATTCTTTTTTGGTACTATTGTAATTACTTTAGTTTATTTTAGTTTTTTATTGACATCGACTTAAACCTCTATAAAATATCAGAATTTGGACATTTAATACGAGTACGCTGTAATTTTATGTATAGGTACAGAGCTGGCAAGTTTTTTTTTGTGTTGATTTTCTTTTATTTGGCCTATATTGTAAATTTTTGCATGCTATAAACATAAGACATGGCCTGATATTTTGTAAGCCTATTGTATCTTTGTAAAATGTTTCGCAAACTTAATTTACAAATAAAAGCAGTCACTGAAGAAATTTAACACCCACTAATGTCGAACTTTACTGTATCCTAAAGATTTGTACACAACATTACAGTCCACAAAATCTTGAAGTTTTGGGACTCAACGGGAATGACTAATGAACTAACTATAAAGGGCTGCTATAATAACTGGTCGGCATCTTAACAGCTCATTCAACAATAAAAATAATAAGTAATTTAATGACCCTCAACGTACCTATACAAATTATATAGGTAAGTACTCAATATTTCAAATTTTAATGTCTTTTTGAGAGTCTGTCCTTATTAGATTAAATCCATTTAAAGTCAAGCTTGTATCTTTGATTATGATTTGATTATTTTATTGGATTGTTTGATTGATAAATTGTCGACCTTAAAATTTAGACAATTTTAAATTTGGACGTTCAGCGTTTTGCAATTATTTTGATTTTATGGTGGCTGGCGAATATGAAATTTTGCGATGAAATATGCCGATGTGGCATTACGTGAGTCTTGCTTTTAGCGTAATCTAACATGGTAACCCCTAATTTTTATCCAATTTTTTATATTCTTTCTTTTGACTTCATTTAAGTGTTTGACATAGAATCGATTTGCGTAGGTAAATTTAAACTAATGAATACTATTTCATTCTATAATTGTGTTCTTTTCAATCTAAAACCTCTATACTTATCATCTTAATCTAATGATGACAACACATCATCGGTTTGAAGTACATTTTATAACACTAGCATTTGTTTGTGCATGTTCACACGCGAATAAAATCATAGGAAAAATAGAGAATCCTTTAATTTTGTACCAGAGATGGAATCTTAAAAACGATTATCTCTGCACACGGCAAGTAAACTACGTTTATTGATTCTAGACTACGATCTGACGTTTTGGTTGTTTCTAATTGTCATTTTTTTTCAAGAAGATCTGTCAAAACGTAGTCTCGAATTCAAAAATATATCCTGTACTATTTAATTGACAGTAGACAGGTACATGAAGGTTTAATTGGAAGCGCAACTTTTGTACGTCAACATAAAAGCATGTATCAAATTATGACATTAAAATTTTAAAACAGTTTTTGGAATACACTGGATCTTTTAAAGTTAATTAATTGAAATGTTACTAATATTAAAGTAATCTACTCTCAACTAAAATAAGTTGGTTTAACTTAGTTCGCATAACTGAGCCAGTTTTTCATACATGTAAAGCATAGCTGGATAAGTTTCCGGTGTACGCTCATGTATGGAAAACTGGCTTGACTATGCGAGATAAGCAAAACTTAGCTTAGTTGGCAGTAGGCGATCGGTTTTAACTACAGGTTTTCTGGAATCAACGCAGTTCGAAATACTTATTGCTTTTGAGAAAGAACTTCAACCATGTAAAGAGAGTATGCACCAGAGATGTGTGACCCCTACCTCCATATTATATGCACATTAGGATCGTCCTCGATGATCTGGTCGAGGGTTGGCAGGTCAATTCTGGCTCGGCAGCAGATTTCGTCCGCGCAGAGTCGACCGGTGAAGAGGCGACGGAGGCCGGCAGTCGGGGCCGTCGCCGGAGTCGCCACGGCGCCAGTGAACCCATTGCCTCCGCGGATACTGCCCGGGTTGCGAATGTATACCGGATAACTAAAGGCAGAACGACCATTTTAATATGGTAATACGATTGGCCATTACATCTATTTTAGTAGGGGTATTCTGAGAGTATCGCTCCGAAACCAACGATCGACTATTATCGATGCCTGTCACTGTCTTATTGAATTGCGTTGAGCGAGACGGAGATAACCTTTCCGACATCGGATTCCGATCCTTTGGCATTAAGCCTGCTTCTTCGCTGTATGTAATGTAGCTTTCTATTGGTAAAATATTTTTTGAAATTGGTCTAGGAGTTTAGGGAGCCTATTCGTTACAAACCAACAAATCTTTTCTCCTTATAATATTATATTAGTATAGACTAGCTGCGACCCGTGGTTTCACCCGCGTAAGTACCGATCCCGTGAGAATATCGGAATTAAAAGTTAGTTATGTATGTGAATGTAGCCTTCTAATGGTGAAAGAATTTTTTAAATCGGTTCAGTAGTTTTCGAGTTTATTCATAACAAACATACGACAAACACACAAAAATGGGAACACCACTCTTCGCATAAACTTTTTTGTCATAATTTCATAAGGCATAACTCAATTGGCATAATTTCATAAGGCATAATATTCAGTTGACATAATTTAAAATGGCCTAATATTTTTTAGCATAATGGTTATATGGCATACTTACATAGCATAATAGTCAATTGGCATAATTTAATATGGCATAATATTGTTTAGCATAATGATATTTTGGCATAATTACATTAAGCGTAATAGTCAATTGACATAATTTAATAAGGCATAATATTTTTGAACATAATGGACTAATGGCAAAAATACATTTTATTGAAGTTCTTGGCCTTATCATGATACAATTTTCTAGGTTGGTATACCTAAGAGGTTAAGAATAGTTGTAGGTTAGGTTAGATATTGTGATCAAGCACACGCGAGCGAAGCGAGAGATTTTCTTTCGGTCTCATCTTTTTTCATACCAGAAAGGTATATTGTAAAAATGTGCAAATGTGTTCGTTAATACGCTAGGAGTTTTCTAATTTTCTTAGACTATGCTAGACTAATTTAAACATGGTTTTATGGGTATTTACGAACATTTAAATGAGTTTTGTATATATTATTATGTTATACTTTTCGTATATTATGCGTTCTAATGTTATGCTATTTGATGTTAGGCTTTTAGAATATTATGCGTTCTAATGTTATGCGTTTCGTATGTTATGCTATGTGAGTATTAGGACTTATTTGTTTATGCCCTCTGTATGTTATGCCAACTGAAATTATGCCAAAAGAGTTTATGCTTTTTTAGTTTATGCCTTATAAATATTATGCTTTTTGAAATTAGGCCTTATATTTTCGGCCTTTTGTGTTTAGGACAAAAAAAGTTATGCGTTAAGGACGGTACCCCACAAAAATACAAATCTTTCCTCGTTATAATATTAGTGTAGATAGACTAGCTTCGACCCGCGCTTACACCCACCTAAGATCCGATCCCGTGGGAATATCGGGATCAAAAGTAGCGTGTTATTCCTTGACAATGTAGCTTTCTATTGGTAAAAGTATTTTTAAAATCGGTCCAGTAGTTTCGGAGCCTATTCGTTACAAAGAATCAAAAATTTCTCTCCTCTTTATAATATTAGTATAGACACGTACGTACCGTTTGAGGCACTTGATAAGTCCGTGAAGTTGCGCGAAAACAACCAGCCGCCTGATGTCGAAAGTGAGTGGTGCAGCGCGCTCGCAGACCGCACGGAGCGTCGTGCCTTGTTGCAGCGCACATAGCACTCCGAGCACCATCGATATGCGAGCCTGCGGCAAATTTATTTATTTATTTAATATTCGAGATACAAACAGCTCTTAAAAATAACTTATAAAAGAATAGAAACAGCAGGCAACATGTATCTACGAATTGAACTATAATATAAATAAATAAATATTGCACGACGTTACACACAGCGCAATCTAGCCCCAAACTAAGCACTAGGCTTGTACTATGGGTACTAGACAACGGATATACTACATATTATACTTTTTTTTTGTAAATACATACATATGATACATAGAAAACACTGAATATCCCATGTCTTCGGACCGTGGTGAGTCCTAGGACATGTTGGTTTCCTCACGATGTTTTTCCTTCACCGTAAGAGCGATGTTATTAGCGCACATACCTTTTTCTTAAAGAAAAAGACATTGGTGTGCGGTCGGTCTGGATTCGAACCCACGACTCTCAGAATGAAAGCCGGGGTATCTACCACTAGACCAACACCGCTCGTAATATATAAACATATAAGCGCTCGCGCTGTGTGCAATACACAACGCTGACGTTAACGATGCCAAAGTTAAACACACAAAGGCCAATAGATCAATGTGTCCCTAACAGGGTAAAAAAAGTACAAATTAAGTAAATAACACAATCAATCAAGATCAATATACCATACACGTTGTACAAACACTGGACAATAAATAAACCAGCCCACCTTATAAACTCCGATTACATTATCTCAAAAAGTATAAAACGGGTCTTCTACTTAAGAGGATAGTTTTTTTTTGTTTTCTAATCAAAATAATAATAAAAAAATGAAAAAAAATAAAAAGGTAGATGCATAGTCATGCTGTCATGACTCGTGACAGATATAAGTTTTATGGCATAAACATATTTGCTCTAATGTCTTTATCCAGGGAGCAAAATTTAACTACGTTTGTATGGAGAAAGAGAATGGAGACTATCCTCTTAAGATTTAAGCCGTTTGATCAAATATTATATGCTCGAATACGTATACTGGACTATTCATGACATATAAGATTAGCCAGCTTTATAGTTTGCCACTTCAATGCATTAAAATCCCTAAAAAAACATGTTCTCTAACGATCAATAGCGATAGGTATAGGATTAAAACATACAAGTATCATAGTTATAAATTGCAAGTTCGAATTGGAAAAAGTATTATAAATAAACGCATATTGTTTTATTCAAAAACTACGGAATAATGTAGTTTTCAGTATCCCTGTACAAAAAAAAGTTATAAAATAAATAAATAGAAATTAAACTAATTTTTCGGTTTTAATCACGTAGCGTTTATTATTTTAGCATTTTATCAATGGCCGATGTTTTGAAATCTTTACAGATCTCGAAAAGTCGGGCATTAAAATACTAAAAATAATAAACGAAACGAGATTCAAACCGAAAAATTAGTTTAATTTCAATACAACATCGCGAAAACAGAAGAAACAATGTAAATACAGAAGGAAACAGATAAATAAAGAAGCTCGAACATGAGCACAGGTCTATACATACCTTTTGTTGTCTGAACTACACGAGCGACTACATGACGATGGCCTGATACTTGCTGGCTATGGCACGGTGAGCGATGTGTCCACTCGGGACACTCGCTCTCAACTGAACGAATTTTCTCGTTACCAGAGACTTTAAATAGGACTGACCCTAACTAGCCCTCTTATGATCCAAGGTCAAGGAACAATAAGGGCTGCTCCATCAATGGACACTCGTGACAACAAATTCAGGGACACCCAGTTAAGCGCGATCAATGAATCCTGTCAAACCTCTTTATCTAGAGTCCTAGAGGGTACTCGATATTGTCAAAATAGAAACTACTTCAACTAGTCAGGTTCTGAATTAAAAGATCGAGGCTTCTAATGACAAATAGGATTTCAAATTAAATACAAGTATTTATTCTACTTTACAAATACTTTAACCAGCATAAATGGGCACTTTTGGCCGTAATGGACTTAATCAATAGACTTTTTACTTTATATTCATAATTCATTTAATTATTTTATTTATTGTGTTAACTTTCAGTTAAAACTTAACTCCATTCAATTTGAAGTTTCGCTCTTTGATAATAATTCTAATAACAAAAATAATGGACACAATCTACCCTTAAAATCTTTCAACTCGATATCTATTGTGTATACAGATATTCAAATCAATGTTTCCCCCAAACATTTTCGCACACTCAGTAAGCACAGTAGCACAGCTTAGTGCCAATCATCCTTTTGTAGATAGTAGACATGTCTGAATGTATGTATTGCAATTTGAGAGAGCATAAAATTCGTAATCCGACAGTGGTAGTTAGTACATGTATTCAAAGACCGCTCCCTTCCCTCAGGTGGACCCTTCAAAGGGAGTATTATCATTGTAGTTTTAGAATTTATTTCAATCTTTCCTTTTATCCATTTATAAAAAAGATACTTTTATTATACATTCTGTTTTGTCAACTGTTGCGATTGGCGGTTTTACCCACGGGCTAGGCAGTTAACTAAACTAGTTGGCTGCGACATATGTTCGTATAAAGCCCAGATTTCACAATGCCACTTACACTGACACTTCACTTAAAACACCCCATACCTACAGCACTCATCTAAAGAAATTATACATATAAAGTGGTGTGTTTTAGGTAAGTGTCGTTATGTATTTTGAGCTTGTTACCTTGTCTTGCTGATCGTTTTCGTTAGTGATGAAGTTTAGGCATGACTTCTGCAGTTCGAGGTCGGTGTAGAGTCGGCTCATGTTGGGCGTCGCTCGGTACATGTTGCTGAACTTCAGTAGAGGTATTAACGTCACCTGCATAAACACATAGACAGACTTTCAATCTTGGCCTAATTCTGATGTTATTGTGTCGACAGTTAACCTATCCATAAACTGTAAGTTTTTGTTTATGTAAGTAAACTAATATAAAATCTTTGGTGCATAAAGTGGCTTCTTCGTTTCGTATAGTGGTGTGGCTCACCTAGTGTTAGAGTTATTAGGTCGCCCTAGGGCCTCTAACTTGACCTAACTACTGCTATCAGAGAAAAAATAATAAAAAAATTGCTTATCTAATCTAATTAGTTTAGGTAATTAAGGCGGGATCTATAAATTTAACGAATTATATTAGTACTTCCCATTGGTCAGATTGATTAAACTGACCAAGAGAAACATCCAAATTGTGAACAACGATTGGTTGAATTTAGAGATCCTACCTAAGAAGTTATTAGTTATTAACGTTATTAGTGCACATTTCGAAATTAAACTACGTTTCGGTCTGAAACAAGTTTTAGGGTAGGTTAGGTAGGCATGACATAAATTCTCGCACTTTAACTGCCTCAGCCAGTTAATCTGAAGATTATTTAGTTAATGTGCACTCTAACCGCCGCACCCAGAGACATTTAATGGTTACTTAAACTATACTAAGTAAAGATTTTCAAATTTCTTAAAGAAAATCTTTACTTAGTATAGTTTAAGTAACCATTAAATGTCTCTGGGTGCGGCGGTATGTGCTTAACGAAAATTAACAGTAACAATATATTATAATTTCTTAGATATTTATGTTTAAAATAAAAAGTTTAGTTCAATCAGAGACTCACCACTCCGTAGTAAAGCAGGTTCTGTATGCAGGACTTGACGAGAGTTTTCTCCACGTTCGTATCGGAGGCTATCTTCGATACGTGGTTGTAACCGTTTATGTGGGGTAGCAACTGTAAACAATTCATTTACAATATTTATACAGTGTCACGGAAGTCAAAGTCAAGCCGGGAGGGGCTCTAGAGGTCTAGGCCAACTACTTTAAAGTCGTACCATAATACAATTGGGTACGGAACCATATAATAAACACTGGTCAACGCGAAATCCGTGTACGCAACGACGAAGCGCGTTTGCATTTCTTCTTCTTCTTTACCACTGATGCCAGGTTATCACTGGATGGCATACCAATGGTGAAAATAAATCGGGCTTACGTTGCGTTTTACCGTGAAAAATCACATTTGTTATATGGGATTGCCCCCCTTAAATATTTGTTTTAAGTATTTGTTGTTATTGCGTCTACAAAGGTACAACATCTGTAAAAATTGTAACTGTCTAGCTATCAAGGTTTATGAGAAACAGCCTGGTAACAGACGAACAGACAGCTAAGTCTCAGTAATAAGTAATAAGGCCCCGTTTTTACCCGTTGGGTACGGAACCCTAAAAATCAATGGGGACGAACGTTGCGACCCGTTCAAATATACTCAAATATACAAGTACTTAAATATTCTTTAGAAATCTGGTTGTAACGAGCATTGATTGATGTTTTGATCTTAAGAAGTGTACTGTTATGTAAAGAAACGCGTTTGTAGTAAGTTAGTTATTGTAGCTTGTTTTGTACTTGGACTAGTCGTGTCCCGCGGTTCATACTAAGTTATCACATCGCCCGTGGGAACATCGGGATTAAACGTAGGTTCTTACATCTATATTTATAGAATTCTTTGTCCTGACTGACTGACCGATCAACGCATAGTTAAAACCGCTGATGGTAGAGTATCTTTATGTGATGTAGGCATACGGTAAGGATTTTTGAAAATTCCCACGGAATCGGGACTTACGCATGTAAAATCGTGGGACCAATACATTAATTTCGGGTAAAATTAGATAAGCGGTGGAACATTGGACCACACCCAGAACAATGACTTTTCATTATTGTTATATTCACATGGTTTAAATATCACCCAGATGGTAAAACACTGTGATAAAATTAGACGTTATATTCTACCTATGTCTCATGTAATTAGTATTTGCAACATCACAAGATCTTAAGACTTAAAAAACAATAACTTTGTGGTCATTCTATACATTTTATTATGTAACAACCGAAAATTGACTTTTATGTGGTCTAAAGTTACCCGGAATTACTGTAACATATTTTTTCATTTTTCGCGCATTTATTCTCATCTACATACATGACAGGTCCTTTCAATTCGTAGTATCGGGGGAGTGCTGTGTACATGTACATATATGTATACAGATATTAGAGACAAATAACAGGTATTACCGTGTAGCCCCGGCATAGGGCTACCTCATCTCTTTCCATGGGTGTCGTAAAAGGCGACTAAGGAATCTGAGGGAGACTAGCAATCCTTAAGTTCTCTCCGCGCGGTGGCGGAGAAACTGCTTGGTCCCTAGGAGGGTTGGTGTCAGGCAGGCGGCCGACCGTAAAAATATTGCCAAATCTATTTGCAGAAGGTATGGTCAATGATGACTTACATACTGCGCCGACCCCAAATTAATTTGGGGTTTAGCGGACCCCGGGCTCCCGAGAGGGATGCAACCGGGAACATCGCTCGAATGAGAATATTAGAGACAAATCAAGACAAACTGTGTAGATGCCGTGTAGCTTCTATAGCGCCTTTTTTTTGTTATTGTAGAGGCGATAAAAAAATTCTCGTCTATCTGAGGGTTTTTTCACGCCTAATCGCTTAACTGTTTTTATGTATTTTGGTATAGAGATAAATGGGACATTGGAGAAGGACAAATACTACTTGATCCCGATATTCCCACTAAACTTACACGGGGAAAACATGTAATAAAAAGAGTACCTGTCTAGTGGTAAGATCCCACTCGGCGTCTAGATCCACCTCGAATGGCTGCTCATCATCATCATCTTCTCTATCAAGCTGTTCCTCTCTCTGCGGATCGCCATTGACCACATCGGTCCTTGCCGTTTGCCCGCTCGCGGTGGCGGTGGCGGTGGTGCGGCGGACGCGGCCCGGCCGCGGCGCTCCCACCATCGACACCAGTACTGGCACGTCGTGATCGCGGACTGGTAGAGGATCGGCCCGAACTTCCAGGACTTTCAGGTGCATTACCGTCTCGCCTTCTGTAAACGTTGGAAATAATAAAAAATAAATAAATGATGTGAAACTCACACTGCGCCATCTAGCTCCGTGGTGAGCTACTAAGCTTGCGTTACGGTGACTAGACAACGGATATAATATGTAGGTAGGTTCTTATTTTTATTTTGTAAAGACATACATATTATAGATAGATCGAGACACCCAGACAAGATACAAATATTTATTTTAAGCATAAATACTTGTCTTGTTCCCGGTTGGAATTGAAAACGCAAACTTCTGTAGTCGTGCATTAGCCTGACATGCCATAGAGGTCGTCATTATATTTACTTTATATTATTAGCTGATTGACACTTAATTAAATTAAATGAAAAAATATTACACCTATCTATAATTTATAGTTTTTTAGGTCTTATTTTAGTATTATTCATAACTAGCTGCGATCCGCGGTTTCCCTTATTTAAGTCCTGATCCCTTAAGAATATCGGGATATAAAGTAGCCTATGTGTTAATCCAAATCTTTAGCTATCTGCATACCAAGTTTCATCGCAATCGGTACAGTAGTTTTTGCATGAAGGAGTAAGAAACATAGGTACACAAACGGACACACAAACTTTCATCTTTATAATTTGTATAGGATATACTGAATTGACTATTTCGCTTAGGTTAGGGAATAAGTATTTCTGCATATCAAGTTTCATCGCAATTGGTAGAGTAGTCTAAGCTAAACTTTCGCATTTATATTATTTGTGTGATTTAGGACTACTAGACACAGAGAAGCATTAGGCGTTTAGGATAGCAAATCATCGCAAATAGCCGAATCAAAATCGCAAATACACACGTGTAAATTAATTGTAATCGTAGAATACAATAAATCAAGAATGTTTTATTTACATATTTTCAATCTTAAAATATATTTTCATAAGTTCTACTTTTATAAATATGTAGGTAAATAAATCCTATTTCTAACATTTTTAATTAATATGTTAAATAAAACATATTAAATCCATTGAGATATTTTGTAATTAAATCTAACCATTTGTTTTTTTTTTATTGTGTTAAAATCGTGCCTGTTTATTCAATCATTAAATTACAATTACAGACATATTAGACTACTATTTGTTATTAGTTTTAGTAGTATTAGTGTGTGTTACTGTTGTTGGTGTACCAAATAAATAAAGAAATATCCTATTGTAAATTTGAATTAAATACCTTTACATAGAGATAAAATAGCAAAATCAAAAGTAATAAAGTTTTATAGTTTAACTAGCTGACCCGGCAAACGTTGTTTTGCCTTATAAATTATAGATAGTAGCCGATTCTCAGACCTACTGAATACGAAAATAAAATTTCATAAAAATCGGTCTAGCCGTTTCGGAGGGGTACAGTAACTAACACTGTGACATGGAAATTTTATATATTAGAAGAAGATTAGATTAATATGTTGGGCTTTAAAGACGTGAAAATGTACACTACGAGGCACAAATAAATATGTTTTACTAGCAGCGCCTCGCGGTAAAAAGTGGCCCATGTATTATTTTAGGTCTCCAGCTATCTATATTCCAAGTTTCATCGCAATCGGTTAATACGTTTTTGCGTGAAGGAGTTACAAAGTCATATAATATATACATACTTGATTCGCGTTTATAATAAAGCAGAGCCCGCGGTTTCACTGCGTAAGTCCCGAATCTTTGGGAATATCGTAATAAAAAGTGGCCATGTATTATTCCAAGTCTCCAGCTATCTATATTCTAAGTTTCGTCGCAATCGGTTCAGAGGCTTTTGCGTGAAGGAGTAACAAAGTCTCAAACATTCGCGTTTATAATATTAAATAGCAAATAGGATTGTAACGATGAATGAGTCACGACAACATATTTTTATATACTTACATATTAAAGTAAGTATCAAAAACTTCACATCTTCACAAACAAACTGTTATGTTTATGGTAAAGTTAATCATTCGCAAGCAAAGTGGTTCTCGTAGATGCGTTCAAACGAGTCTAAGTCGAAAATAGTATGGAGGCAAACATATGTACATATTCTTAAATTCATCGCTCGGGGTGGGAACTCGCGTGGTGTAGTTCGTTAACACATTGCGGTACAGACGCCGAGACGCAAGTTCGAGCTTCGCCGCGTGTGAATTTTTGAAGAGGAATTGTTACATAAAAATATTTCTAAGCTTTTACATAATCTTGTTTATTTCTACACAACTAGCTGCGGCGTGCAGTTTCACCCACGTAAGTCCCGCGGGGAAAACCGGGATACAAAAGTGGCTGTGACATACGGACGGACGGACGAATCCATAAGGCAAATACTATTATATAACGGGGTATTAACCATGTTAAAACTTGTTTATTCCCGGAGCTCAATATCCCGTTACATAATAGTATTTGTAGTGAAAACAACCATGTAAGTTTAAAATCGTATATTGAATCCATAAGGGTTACGTTTTTTGGCATTTGGCTACGGAACCCTAAAAAGTGACTATGTGTTAATCCAGCTCTCCAGTTATCCGCATAGCTAGAGATCTGGATTAACAGTAAAGTTTCACCGCAATCGGTTCAGTAGTTTTTGCGTGAAGGAGTAACGAAGTTACTAACTTACACACAATTTTTTATCTTTATAATTTTAGTTGTAGGTACCGAATTGAGTCTTTCGCTTAGGTTATGATTATTTTCGCTTAAGTTGGCGCTTACCAGTCAAGATAATCTATATTTATCATTGGCTTTGTCCTCATTGACTGATCAACGCACAGCCTAAACCGCTGATATAGAGAGCTGAAGTTTGGAGTGTATGTTCTCTATGCGAAATAGGCATCCGATAAGCAAGTGTAAAAACATACCCAATATATCGGGCGGGACTTATGCGGGTGAAACCGCGAGACACAGCTAGCTAGTGCATAATAAAAAGATCTGCATTTGATAAATAATTTATAATAATAATAATAATTTCTCCGAACAACACACAGCGCCATCTAGCCCCGTGGTAAGCGACTAAGCTTGTGTTACGGTGACTAGACAACGGATATAATACTTATATTTATTTTTCTTTTGTAAATACATACATAATATACATAGAGGGACACCCAGACCAGACACAAATATTTATTTTTAAGCATAAATACTTGCACGCGGCGGGAATCGAACCCGCAACCTCCTGCATTGCAGTCGCGCTTTCGCACGACGCGCCACCGAGGTCGTCGATCGGTCGTCGATCATCGAAATAGGCAGGCACATATGTCACATTTCACTTGGTAATTGCTTACACTGTAGGTCATGGAGCTTTTAATATTTAATAATGTAATAAAGGGTTACGTGACTGTTAAGTAAACTAAGTATGTCGATTGGCCCATAATGGACAATCGACATACGTTGTTGTTCTACAGGGTTATTGGTAACGAATTATGAAAGCGGTCGGGTGCTACTTCCCGACATCCTAAGGAACTACTTTTGTTCTACGACTTTTAGAATTTCGAAAATAAAATCGAAAATGTTGATGTTAGAAAAATTCTAAAATCAGCTGTAATTCGGGTACAAAAGTACCATTTATAGAAAATCTGAAACTTATAAGAAACTCTTTGGTAAGTGAAGGCAGACTGGTATATTTGACAGACAGGGCGGCCATTTTGAATTCCACGACCTACTCGATTTGCCTCTGACCAATCAGAAGCGACCTCAGATTGCAATAAAATTCCCTTGTAGTTTTTGAAACACGTTTGTTGTATGGGAGCCCCTCTTTAATATTTGTTTTATTTTGTTTTATTTGTTGTTGTAGCGGCAACCGAAATACATCTTCTGTGAAAATTTCAACCGTCTAGCTATTACGGTTCATGAGATACAGGCTGGTGACAGACGGACGGACAGACGGACAGACAGACAGCGAAGTCTCAGTAATAGGGTCCCGTTTTTACCTTTTGGGTACGGAACCCTAAAAAACGTGTGTCACTCGGGGACTGCCGCGGTAAAGCTAGCATAACATAGCATTTTTTATCAACTTATGCAATTTTAATTATTTATTTATTTTGTACCATGTTACCATGGTAACCATGGCAACATGGTAGGCGGAGTGGGGGTGCTAGGTTTTTTTTTTCGTTACGGAATTTCTTGATTCTTGGTGGCCAAGCTCAAAGCCCGCGATAAAAGCTATGTAATAGCTTAAAAATACCCAACAGCGGGACTTATGCGGGTGAAACCGCGACACACAGTTAGCCTGCACCTGCATTTGACAAATAAATTATAAGCCTAGGCACATATTTCACATTTCACTTGGTAATTGCATACACTGTACCTAATGGCGCTTTTAATATTTAATAATGTAATGAAGGGTTACGTGGCTGCTAGGTTAAATGATGGGAAAATCGACATACGTTGTCGTTATATTACAGTCAGGGATACGGAGACCAAAATCTATATTTTTAAAATGGTTTGTCCTGAGTGACTAACAGACTGACTGACTGATCAACGCACAGCCCAAGCCGCTGATAGTGGAGCTGACATTTGGAGTGTGTTCTTTATATGATGTAGGCAGTCGATAAGAAAGGGTTTTTGATAACTGCCATAGGTTTGGGACTTACGTAGGTGAAACCGCGTGACTTAGCTAGTATTTAATAAGTGACTGTCCACCTGTGAGTGGTGGAAAATAGGCAAAGGATATTTTTTTATGAAAGCATTCCTTACTACTATAACCTATGCTATAACTCAGCTATATCTATTTAAATGTTTTGTCCTCACTGACTGACGTTCAACTCACAGCCTAAACCGAGGAGAGGTTTTAGGAGTGCGTTCTTTATATGGGTTTTTGAAAGGAAAAATGAAAGTGAAAGTAAGTCCCGATCCCGTGAATCCTTTCACGGGTCCTTATGCGGGTAAAACCGTGGGATACAGCTAGTTGTAAATAAATTATCACAGTATTAAAAATGTTAAATTATTGTAACATCGCATGGCTAGTAAGCCTGGGTTATTATAAATTTACAACCCAGTACAATTTAAAACACAACGTCGCAACACATCAATACTTTAGATAAATAAATAAAGTATATTTTTATAACAGAAAGGAACCAGACCCGACGGACACGGGTTTTTTTATAGTAGTTCGTATGGTAACTTCCAGGTTACATCATCAAACCAGCTTGATGGTAGAATAAATTCGCACTTAACATATTAACGATATTCAGCCCAACAAATGGCAACAGCTCGTTGAATTCCTCGAGTTTTTTTCGCTTTAAAAACATAACAATCAATACACTTTTGTAAGTATAAAATATGTCATTCGCACTTGGCTATTAGCTGTGTAGCCCCGGCATAGAATAGGGTTACCCCATCTCATCCCGTGGGTGTCGTAAAAGGCGACTAAGGGATCTGAGGGAGATTAGCAAAACTTAAGTTCTCCCCGCGCGGTGGCGGATAAACTGCTTGATCCCTAAGAGGGTTGGTGTCAGGCAGGCGGCCGGCCGTAAAAACATTGACAAATCTAATTGCAGAAGGCATGGTGCAACCGGGAACATCGCTCGGATGAGAAGCACTTGGCTATATAGCATTAAGGGGAATGGATACATACTCTTTTCTCCATACAAACGTAGTCGACTGTTTCCTCCCTGGATAATGATGACATCAGAGAAAATATGTTTACGCCATAAAACCTATATGCAATGGTCAGATATAGTACGACATTTTTGCTCTAAATTCTTTATCCAGTGAGGAAACAGTCTACCAACGTTTGTATGGAGAACGAGGTATCTTTCCACTTTACGAACAGTTCGCAATAGCGCGAGTATAGAGAGGCGGTGCATAAATGAGGGAGGAGTGATACTTACCAACTAGCGTGGCCTTTCGGTGCGTATTGAGATCGTGTAGAAGATGTGCGAGCAGCGTCGGCAGCTTACTCGAACACATCGACACAAACCCTGTCTCCTCCTCCATTATCGTCTGCCGATCAGAGAAAAGTAACCTTATAACTTTTAAAATTAAAATAAACAATACATTTTACTGATGACGTGTCTGTGGAGGGAAGGCGCCGGATGCCGTATTACAAGCTCACGCTTTGTTCGGCAACAGCAGCTTAAGTTTGATTGTACTCTTGTTGATATAAATGTCTAATATATTAAGTTTATTTAAAACTAGTAAAAACTAAACTACTTCTAAACTACCAGTTGTTTAGTTAGTTGTATCATGTATATTTGTTGCGAATAAATGAGTTTATAATAACTATTTTATGTTTATTTTCTAAGAAAAGAACTCAACTCAAAACTCAAAACTCAAAATTTTTTATTCATTTAGAACGTATATTATACACACATACGTACGTTTTGAAACGTCGAGATTTTAATTTACCGAGGTTTCGGAACGCGCCCTCCGATGAGAAGAAACCACAAGAAACTCATGGGGGTTTTTTTTTTCCAATTATTTTTTTTATCATGTTTTATATTACAATCGTCATAATACAGATCTTAATCTGAACAGGAGCAGTTAACAATCACGTCCATGGATTCTTCTCATCAAAATATTTTGACGTGCTATAGTACGCCTTATTACACAATTTAAGTTTAATATATTTTTTGAATCTTGTAATGGACATGTCAAATACGTCTTCAGGTAGTTTATTATAATAAAGTACACTAGTGCTACAGAACGACTTACTTATTTTCTGGAGCCTACTATAGGGCACAGTCAGATCATCCTTGTGTCTCAAATTAACCTGACGGACATCACTGTATTTGTGAAATTTACTTGATTTATTCTTATGTACGCATAGCAGATTTTCATAAATGTATTGAGAGTAAACAGTTAAAATGTTTATCTCTTTAAACTTTTCTTCAAGCGATTCCCTGGGGCCCATTTTGTAGATAGCTCGCACCGCTCTCTTTTGCAAAACAAAAATGGTTTCTATGTCAGCAGCACCCCCCCACAGCAGGATACCATATGACATGATGCTGTGAAAGTAACTGAAGTAGACTAGGCGGGCCGTCTCAACATCTGTGTATTCCCGGATTTTCTTAACTGCGTAAGCTGCGGAACTAAGCCTTTTCGACAGAGCTTCCACGTGTGGGCCCCATTGAAGCTTAGCGTCTAAAGTTATACCCAGAAAGACAGCTTTATCGACTATTTCGATCTCCTCATTATCAATTTTTACAGAAGTTTTAACTTGTTTTACATTTGGTAGTGTGAATCGAAACATTTAGTTTTAGATCCATTTAGTAGCATATTATTAACATTAAACCAATATACTAATCTAGAGAGAGCATTGTTCACGTCGTCAATATTAGATTGTCGTCTTTTTACTTTAAATACCAATGAGGTATCATCTGCGAACAATACTATCCCATGATTTTCCTTCACGAGGAAAGGTAAGTCGTTAATATATACTAAAAATAAAAAAGGTCCCAATATGGATCCTTGAGGAACTCCTAAAGTTACAGGTGATCCAGGGGAACGTTTACCGTTAATGTCGACACACTGAATCCTATCACTCAGGTAAGAAGAAAGAAGATCCAATGCGCCGTCCCCGATACCGTAGTGTCGTAGCTTCATGATCAAAGTATCATGTCGAACACAATCGAACGCTTTGGAGAGGTCACAGAATACGCCATATGCATCATGCGACTCCTCCCAAGCATCAAATATGTTTTCAATTAATGCAATGCCCGCATCAGTAGTCGAGCGACCCTTACTAAAACCGAACTGTTTATTGTGTAAAATATTGTTGTCATAAAAATGCTTTAGTAGCTGGTTCAATATAATTTTTTCAAAAATTTTGCTTAATGTAGGTAGTATTGATATGGGTCTAAAATTAGAGGGGTCCGATGTACTACCGGATTTAAATAATGGAATTACTTTACTAAATTTCATTTGATCAGGAAACACGTCACAATCTATGCACCTATTGAATATAATAACAAGCTCAGGTACAATAACTTCTATCAAGGATTTAACAATAGGAACAGAAATCCCCCATAAGTCTTTAGTTTTCTTTACATTGATTTGTTTAAAAATTACTAAAATATCATGTTTTTTAACATATTTGAATTGAAACGCTTTACTACATTCAGGTACATTTGCTTCTAAAAGAGATTTAGCAATGGGGGTAGAGGAGTTTAGGGCTTTTGTCAGAGTAGTAGGCACATTAGTGAAAAAATTCTCAAACTCATTCGCAACATCTTGGTCAGTGTTTGTCATCCTTCCGCCAATGTCCAACTTAAAATCAATATTTTTGTTAAAGACTTTACCAGTTTCAGCATTTATTATTTTCCAAGTGGCTTTAATTTTATCATTACTGTTCTGTATTGTAGATTTAATGTGTAAGGACTTCGCCAATATACAAACTCTTTTAAATATCTTTGAATAATTTTTAACGTAAGCCTTAAACTCCTCTGAAGTATGAAACTGTCTCTCTGCGTACAACTCGTAAAGTTTTCGTCTGCTTCTATGAATGCCGACCGTGGCCCAGTCACTGAACTCACGCTTGCCTGATACCACCATTGATTTGGACGTGAAAATAGATTGAAACTGTTCGTTAAGAACTGAAAAAAAGTTGTTGTATAATATGTTTGCATCCATATCACATGGTAGAAATGGCATGACGTTAGCCAAATTCAATTTAAGTTTCTCTAGTCGAACGGCAGTTACTGGCACATATGTTATTTTTCTTTTGGGTATTGGTTTTTTTACTATTACAAAATTGACTAACTGGCCACTATGATCTGATTGCAATTTGTTTATAACAGATTTGCTAATAGCAGTAACATCTTCGGATATGAAGATGTTATCTATGCAGGTTGCAGTAGTTTCAGTAGTTCTGGTAGGCTCCAGAAACAAATTAGTTAGTTGGTGTGATTGAGACAAATTTAAAAGTATGGTGGAGAAAGAAGATACTTTAAGTAAATCAACATTAAAATCCCCACATACAATCAATTGCTTTTTTGATTTTGTTAGTTTTGCTAACATTGTATCTAATATGTCAATAAATTTCTTAAAATTGTACGGCTTTGGTCGTTTGTTTTCAGCTATTTCAGTTACACATTCTACAGACATAGATACGATATCTTTTCTTTCTTTATATTTTAGCTGTTTATTAAATAAAATAAGAGAACCTCCTTGCTTCGTATTTACCCTGCAGAATGAGCTGCCAACCTGGTGATCGCTGAAACTGAACATGAGCTCATGAGCCCGGAGGTGATGCTCAGTTAAGCACACAATATCAATATTTTCAGAGTTCATATACAGTTCCAGTGTTAGTCTTTTGCCCTCTGCAAAGCCACGGATATTCTGATGCACCAGGTTGATATTATTTACATAGTTTATTTTACATTTTTTTATTTGAGGGCAATTATTAAGGTAATTATGATTATTCGACTCATCGGATAGCGCAATTAAAAGTTGACTATTACAGCTAGAGGATACCTCCATTGTCGCAGAATCTATTTTGGACAAACTAACATTTATGTCATTGTGTTTAATGCAAGAGCGTGCCTCTTTTGTCTTAGAAGTTAATTTAAATTAGGTGGATATGAACAATTACCCAGTGTCAAATTATTATATTGAAGTCGGTTACAATGCTCAATAGAAGCATTTTGGGTAGCCAAGTTATTGGCTGTAGTTTTAAAAAAATAATGTAGCGAAATGGCTACTTGTCTTTTAATATAATCTGAAAGCTTATGCTTACCCTTCGTCAAATAATAATTATTACTAATAATATTATTTATGTCAATAACATTGAACTTCTTATTGTAACAAGATATTGTGTTCAATGTCAAGTTTATGTTATATCTTAGCCTATTTTCCGCAGCTGGCAAGTCATTATAGTAGGGAAGTGTAAACATTACAATTTTGTTTATATTAAGTGAATCTAAACAATTTGTAATAATATGTTTTTGGCTAAATAAAGATTTATTATTTATTATAACTATAGAACTGGACTGGTCTCTACTAAAGACTAGAAAAAGAAAGGTCGCCTGATGGTGATCCATTTCAAACTCGTCTCTGGCGGACGAGCTTCACAAGTTTCAACGTCAAACTGTTCGAAAAAAAAACCTTTAAAATGAATGGATCAAAATTCAAATGTCAGCGTTATAATACCCACCATCTAAGTAATCTAAGTTTATAACATTGGCTACCGTGTCTGTTGTTTTCGTGGATTCAAGATGATCATATACAAGTTATTAATCTATATCTATAAAATGCTTTGTGCTGAGCGACTGACTGATTGGTCTATCATCGCACAGTCTAAACCGCTGATAGTAGAGCGCTGAAATTTGGAGAGTACTTTCTTTATATGATGGAGGTCTGATAAGAAGGGGATTATCGTCATTCCCACGGGATCGGGTTCTAAGCGGATAAAACTGCGAAACACAGCTAGTTACTGAATAAAAGAATATGACTTGATGACACAAAAACTCACGACGAACCGAAACAAAGACAAACAAGTGCGACACTCGCGCACGAAGGGTTCCGTACCACTATGACATTTGGGTACGGAACTCTAAAATGATTTCCAACAAATTTTTAAATTTGATAGGAAAATGTGAAATATTTAGCTTCGATCCTTACTCCCTTCATACGACCACACTACTCAAAAGAAAAATGAAAAAAAAAAACTTTGGCACAAAGAAAATCTGAAACTTATAAGAAACTCTTTGGTAAGTGAAGGCAGACTGGTATATTTGACAGACATGGCGGCCATTTTGAATTCCACGACCTACTCGATTCCCTTGTAGTTTTTGAAACACGTTTGTTGTATGGGAGCCCCTCTTAAATATTTGTTTTATTTTGTTTTTAGTATTTGTTGTTGTAGCGGCAACCGAAATACATCTTCTGTGAAAATTTCAACCGTCTAGCTATTACGGTTCATGAGATACAGCCTGGTGACAGACGGACGGACGGACGGACGGACAGACAGACAGACAGACAGACAGCGAAGTCTCAGTAATAGGGTCCCGTTTTTACCCTTTGGGTACGGAACCCTAAAAAACGATCGAAGTAGACAGGACGAAATATGTACTATAGATATCACAAGTTTCGTTGAACTATAATATCGTTTAACTACTATTTTCTGACTCCGTCTTTAGATCATGGACGTAGATTTGTTTAGTTTAGAACCTTCCTTGTTTAAACTCAGTTTTCTGTTTTTATTCGCGTTACTTTTATTATATTAAACATTTTATCAATGCCCTACGATTTGAGATCTTTTCTTCTAAAGAAAACTAGGTATATCTTTATTTATATAGTTTTATTTAGATGACATTATTAACTACCTGCGTCCCGGTTTCACCTGCGTAAGTCCCGATCCTGTGAGAATATCGGGATTAAAAGTAGCCTATGTTACTCAGGGTGAATGTAGCTAATGGTGGTAGTGGTGGTTTAATGGTGAAAGAATTTTTGAAATCGGTATCGTAGTTTATGAGTTTATTAATTACAAACATACACACACACACTAACACACACTCTTTATAATATTAGTGTAGATTAATTCTAAATCCTGGATATTGATACTGTTTCTATTGTACTTATCGTACTTAATAAGTCTGTTAAAAATCTGAAAAGAAATCTCTGAATTATTTATCTGTAATGTGTTATAAACATAGTTATAAATAAAAATGTGTTTGATTTTGATTTTAATTACACACATAGTAGTAGTATGTACTACATATGTTCTATGTTCATTTTCACCCTCCTTGTCTAGGTTGTGAGGATGTCTTTCCTTACAACCCAGACATTGAGTGACGTGATTTGGCTAGAGAGCTAGTATTTATAGTGTAATGGAACCCTTTGTGTCTAGATTTTTGTAAAGGGGGAGAAGGCGCATGCGTATTAATAATAGTACCAATTGATATTGATATTGAGGGTCGAGTGCATCACGTTTTGCGGTAATATGGAGGGTTGTTTATGCATTATTATTAAAAGCTACATCAAAGAGACCTATTCAATTAGTGGTTAAATATTTAGTTAGTACTAAGAAAATAACCGTAATTAAAAAGGTGTTCTGGTCGGTTTGTAAATTTAAACATTTTGTATCGGTAGGTAAATAAATATCATAGAAAATGCATTGAAGGAATGCTATTGGTACACTTGGGAAGAATGGATCCTAAATACCTAATCAGTATTAAAATTAATCAATCTGTAGGTATACAACGGCGGTACATAAAAGGACAGTCTACCTACTCTTTCTCCATATAAACGTAATCGACTGTTTCCTCCCTGGATAAAAATATCAGAAAAAAAATGTTTATGCCAAGAGTCCTATATCAGCCATGACCATGGCCCTACGTTTTGATTTTTTTCTTTTTATAATTAAAATACAAATAAAATTCAGAAAAATTGGAAAATGAAAACAAAAACAAAACTAGGGGCATGGTCATGGCTGATATAGGACTCATAGCATAAACATATTTTTTCTAATATCTTTATTCAGGGACGAAACAGTCGACTACGTTTGTAAAGTTTGTATGGAGAAAATAGTAGGTGGACTGTCCGCTTAAGGACGTGGCGACTCTTACCATTTCCATACAAACTGAATACCAATAATTACCGGGTTATCTATTTAAACATTTAAAGATCAATGTCCTGACTGATTGATTGACTGACTGACTGAACTATATATCAACGCACAGCCTATACCGCTGATCCTAGAGACATGAAATTTGGATAATGTGTTCTTTGTGATGTGTAGGCATCCAATAAGAAAGGGTTTTCGAAATGCCACTCCTAAGGGAAAGAAAAGAGGGATCCCATTTTATACGAAACTTTTTACTACTAAAATTTCAGTTAATTTGACGGACCCTTAGCCTTGTGGCGTCTTACTGCCAAACCTCTCTTGAGAACGGAGGTCTGCAGTTTTTGTTATTAATTGTAAATATAAATAATTGATTTTTGAATTAAAATAACCCAGATACAGCTACCGCTTTACCTACGTGGGAACCCCAGATAAAACAGCCACAAATCGAGGTGCATGCCATGGGCATGGGTTAACAATAGGTAACATTACATTATTTTAAAAACCGTCTTATAATGTTCACGTAAGTTATAATCTTTATAACACATTTGCTCGTAAAGGGCCTCTTATTTCACAAATTTCAATATCGTAATGTATGTCATTACGTACTTGTGCGTAATCGTAAAGTAAAACGCACGAGTTTCTTTCTAATAAGGTAACACGTACGGTTTATCATGCTCCGTCTAAAACCAACGGTACTTTTTTAAATCTTAAGAAAAAAAAAGCAAAGAAAGCAAATCAAAAAGTTTTTATGTCAGAAAAGTGGTCAATATTTTATGAATAAAATTAACTTTGGGAGATAATTTTTCTAACTGCTTTAACAAGTGATTAAAGATTTATTCGTTTAAGAAAGTCCGAGTTTTATTTATTTCCTCGCAAATGTGTTATAAAACGTCGTATGACATACGTGCGCTTTGATAATTACAGCCTCTGCTTTCTTGTAGCCCTCGCCTACGGCTCGGGCTAGCAATATCGCCTCGGCTGTAATTTTCAACTTACCGCACTTATATCATAATGTACTATTACAATGAATAACTTATTTCAATGCAAACTGCACTCAATTAATGTAAAGCAGGAAAAACAAATTTTAGTTTAAAGAATTTAGGACAATTTACAGTTTACAGACGCTCATTAAATCATTAAACTAATTTGTGATTTTTAAAATGAAGACCAAAGTGGTTTATAATCGATCATCGTGGAATCATATCAATAAAAATCTCTATAAAATAATGCAAGTAAGTGTGTTGACTAGAACAGTGACATCATTCACTCTAATTAATTTAGTACAAATTTTGTAGATTTATTTTAAAACAAGCCTTATTCGAAAACACAGACAGGTTCGGATTCAAAGATTCACCACTCCTTGAACCCGCGTTGCAATAGACGTTGCAACGCGAGTTCAAGTCTCACGTCTCGCCGCGAGTGATTTTTCAAGTGCATTTTTCCTTAGAGCAATAAAAACATACAAAATATTTAGATTGATTTTATCAAAATTTATTATCAATCTCGATTTTAGTGATTTTCATAGTGTTATGTACGGAATTGTTATACAGTTACTTACCAGATGCTCACCAAGCTTCTTAACCACTGGTTCATATTGGACAGTTTTGGACCAGCTATCGCAGACAAAACACAGGTTGAACAAGTATATGTTGCGTTCATATCGAGAATTGTCAATGCGTATAGGATACCCTACTATTTTGTGACCAAGGGCATTTCTAAAACAAACAAAAAAAAATGTTACCCGTTAATAAAATGTTATGTTACTCTGGTGTTTCTAATACACAACAAATAAATAATTAATATTCCCTAAGCTCTCTCATTTATTTTGATTATTCTATTACTAGCAGCATGTCGCGGTATTAACTGCGTAAGTCCCGACCTCACGGGATCTGGATTAAAAGTAGCCTATGTTTTATTCCAGGTTACCAACTGTCTTAGTTCCAAGTTTCATCACAATTGGTTCAGTAGTTTTTGCGTGACAGAGTAACAAACTCACATAGATGACATATAAACTTTCACATTTATAATATTAGTAGAATTTTATGAAGTGTCATTAGTGTTTACAATGTATCTTGCTAATCTGGCATCATTCTAATAAATAAATAAATTATTGTGACAAAAGCTTTGCTTCAATTACATAGGTAATAGAACAACAACTCAACTGTCTGCCCGGTGACAGACAGACAGCGTTCTCAGAAATAGGGTCCCGTTTTTATTCTTTGCGTATGAAACCCTTTTATTAACTTTATTTTACAAACTAGACAGTTTACGGATCACTTAGCAAATAGCCAGCCCAGTAATGAATGCCATAGAAAGGAACATAAGCAGCACTTACATAGTCATTGTACATTTTTGTATTTGTGGTTTTGGTATTATGTAGGCACTGATGGAGTCAAACACTTCTTTAGATATGTAGTCCTCTGGAAACTGTAACAATAAATCATGAATCGTTACAATCTATGTCAATGAATGGAAGATGAATTTGAATGCTTAAATCTTGACTTACATTTACCTAAATTACAAATGTTGGTAAATCTTTAGGGTCCGTTCACACAGACCGGCTCGGAGAGGAGACCAGATTTTTTATCACTATTGTAATAAGGTTTATTTTTACATGTTGCTTCTTTTATTATTGAGATTGCTTAAGAGCAAACCATAAAATAAGTGACATGGAAAAATAAACCTTATTGCAATAATTCAAAACTCTGTTTTAAACATGATAAAAAATCGGCTCTTCTCTCCGAGCCGGTCTGTGTGAACGGACCCTTACAATACTATGCCATTGTTTTGGGGTAGCAACGAGAGGGGGAAGTGGGAGGGGCATTGTACAAGACCCCTAATACCTTTCCAACCCCTGTGGACATTTTTGTACTTTTTTGAGTAGTTTAAAAAAAAATAAACTTGAGACAAGTAACTTGAAGCCACCTCACCTCATTCTCACCTAACACCCTTATGTTGTTTAAGTGACAGAAAAGCTTTATGGTTTGTGTTTATTCAATATTTTAGTTACTCTGAACCAAAAGAACCTGACTTTGAGACATAAAACTAGCATCTATGGATAGCCCTCGTTCTCCTGTATCTGCTACTGTTTGTTCATATAAATTCGTGGCGTAGGAATGTAAAGGGCACACCAAATGTTATTATAATAACTATCATGTCATACCTAAACAACTGCCATCACTGACGATACTTAAGAATCATGAAGGTGACCAAACCAATACAAAGAAATACTTTTGGTTTCAAAACAAGGACTTCTGTCACAGTAGCTCATGAATTCGAGCTAGGTGAGTGTGAAAGATGATAAAATCTACAAGGCATAAAATATTGAAATAATACAATGCATGCATTCAACAGGAAGTAAAGATAGGTATATAAAGTCTACTAATGTACTCTAGTACTTATAAGCCTTGACATGTTTTATACTTCAAACAAAGTCCTATCGTTCATTGCATTCCAAGAAAGGATTAACTTTACGGTACATATTACAAGATGAGTCATAAATACAGGTCATAAAACACCATGTGATCAGACTGATCAGCTCACCTGACAGGATATCTTGGGGCCGGCCACTGGGTGGAACTCCCCGAGGAATATGCACCTGATCGGGCCCTCTCGCCCGCAGCCCTCGTAGTACCTCGTTTCCATCACTTTTGAGGACATCAAAGTGTCCGAGTTCACTTCGTTACCTTCATATTCCAAGCCTGAAATACTTGTGTTCGAGGAGTGCACATGCATTTGACATGGGTTATCCTAGCATAGCTACACAAAACAGTGCTTCTTAAATACTTATTATGTTCAAAATTAAACATGAATATAACACAATTTAATTTATTTTGTCGTCGTTGCGTCGGTAAAGTCGGCGGTCGACCAACAAAAATGACAGAAAATGACAGTGACAGATTTGTTATTTTTATTTATGACAATGATAGTGACAGCCGGTAATAAGGAGAATTATTTTTTTAGGACCAGTGGCAATTACAAACCTATACCTATTATCTTCTATTTATCTCCTATCTTCAATCTTCTTCTTCCATCTTCTTCTTCAATCTTTTTCTTTCTATTATTATAAAGCTGAAGAGTTTGTTTGATTGTTTGTTTGTTTGAACGCGCTAATCTCAGGAACCACTGCCGGTGGTCTGATTTGAAAAATTATTTCATTATTGGATAGTCCATTTATTGAGGAAGGTTATTATAGCATACTTTTGTTCCCGATATCCCCACGGGATCAAGACTTACGCGGGTGAAACCGCAGGTGCAGCTAGTTATATTAGAAACCAGCAATGCCCGCAACTACGTCCGCATATTTTTTTTGAAATAAGTAATAATTTAGCATATTAGCCTTTCTCGATAAATGGACTATCCAACACTGAAAGAATTTCTGAAATCAGACCTGCGCGAGCTGTTCCTGAGATAAGCGCGTTCAAACAAACAAACTCTTCAGCTTTGTTATAAAAATAATAGAAGAAGTGTGCTTCTTCTTCTTCTTATTTTAGTTTTGGCGTCGCGCGTCGTACATCTTGTCAGTATTTTGCATGAAATTGGCCCGATCGGGCTTAAAGTTCCAAGACAGGAGCTATGCAACCACGTGCTTCGCAACAATGACAATCGAACCTACGTAGGGGACCCGTGGCAACTTTAGGTACCATAACCTGGAAGCAGCTTTGGAGGGAACGAATAGAAAGTCCATGTTTAGCACTCAATTTTGTTTTCTCCATACTTGTGCATATTCACTGAACTAAATTGAAAAAGGTTCCACCTAAATTACACAATGAACATAGGCGGTCTTGATATCACCCAACAAAAACGTCTAAAAATGAGTGTATAACGAATGAATTTCAATATTTTTTTTGTGGTTTTTGACACTATTAGTTTATTCAAAAGGACGAACGTTTTTAAAACAAAAAAATAAGTTACTATTACTATTACTTCAACTTCCGATGCACCATATTTAGACTGAAACTTTTTTTTTTTCTTTTTTGGCCCCGGACTCTCGAGATGCCATTTGTCGAGATACTGAAACTTAATGTCAAAACAACTTAATAATGTAATGCTGTTATTGTAATTGCGTGTAACATCTATATTTTAATCACGTATGTATTTTATTTTCTAATATCAAAAAACACGCAACTGTTTTTTTAATTCCTCATTAATCCAACATGGCGACAACGGCCGAGAAGGCTATTTTATAATACTCTTATCTTTTTAACTTCGGTGATTAAGGTGTTTTAGTTAGTTTTATGTATTCTGGGATTTCTGTAGATTCTTCTAGTATTTTTTTTATATCTAGACGCCTAAGTTTTAAATTGATAAAAACGTTGTTTGGCGACCTGCCATTGTTCTTTACCCGGTAGGTACTTATACAACATAGTTCCACGAAAATAAAATTGGAGTACAACATGTTGCCTGCACGTTCCCGTTCAAAATAGGTACGTAACTGTATCATCATAACTTTAGGTAACTTATAGTTGCACGAGAAAAATCTTTTTCTACCAATAATGTTAGAATAGTAGAATCATATTTTTTCTCGTACATCTGCTACAAACGAAATGGGTTCCATTTTTTTTTTAATATATTATAATTAACACAGTAGGTAGGTTTTTTTATTGTTGTCTTTGACCTCGTGGTAAATGCCAACATAAGAGAAAGAGTAGCACTAACTATTAAGGTAATTTGTGGTAGTAGAATACACGACTTTGATTTATTCTGCGAACAGTAGACCTCGCGAACATCATGTGGACATAAACACAGTTTACTTAATAGAGCAGCGCCGAGGCGGCAACTCTAGGTAAATCCTACTAGCAGTAGTGGAGTAGCACTTACAGTTCAACTTTTAATTTCAGACTATAATCATACCTACGTTTTAGCTCTTTGTATTTGACATATTTTCTTCAATATGGATGTGTCAAACTGTATTCTAAAGTAAAAAAAAAACAAATTAATAATAGTTTGCGCGCCTAACTAAACAACAAATGCACACGATTTTCAAGCAGGTATACCTACTTACATAGCTAATTCCATTTTTTTTATTCAAGTTAAATAAATAGGTTAATTCTTAATTCTTTATTGTACACACTAAATAAATAAAATAATAATAATAGAAAAAACTAAACAAACAAAAAGAAATAAACAGATAAACAAAATAAAATAAAAGAGCAAAAAGAAACAAACAAAATAAACCATCACCCAAAGCGTCCTGACCCATAGTTAGGGTTGCCAACAGTTTTTTCGAAAAATATAGTATTTGTGGCTAAAAAATATAGTACAAAAATTAGAGCGGTGTTTTGTAGAATATTTCGAAAAAAAATACGTATTTTTTGGACTTAACCTTTTTTTCACACTTTCAAATACTCTTTCTTTCTTGAATATTAAAAAAAATGTTCCCGACAATTAATCTTTAAATTATGAGCACCTTTTTTATGGCTTTTCCTTTTTTCCCTCTACATACTCGTAGAAAACAGTCCTCTGTAAATGCAGAGAGGAGGAATTTATAAAAGAAACAACTTTTTACAAATTATGCCAGAAATATAGTATTTTTGCGTACTATATGTGCTTTCAAAAATATATAGTAAGCTGAGCTGAAATATAGTACAATACTATATATTATAGTACGGTTGGCAACCCTACCCATAGTCCCACGCAAGCTCGCGGCGTTACCCCTCTGAATTGCCAAGCTGACCCGCTGAGAGAGGAAACCACCGGCCCTGGGGTCCTCAGAGGCCTCGCAAAGACGAGCCGAAAGTTCCCTGAAAAAAACCTTTGAACAGGGACTCCACGACCCAATCGTCTCAAAGGCACACGGCATGAAAATATTACACCCCGGGATGTCCTGATACTTGCGAGCCTTTAACGATTCCGCACTAGCGGCAGCGAAACCAGCCTGCGTACAAGAGTTCGCAGATGGAACGGAACCAGGGTATCAACGCAAGTCGCTTCCCAAACCAAACACCTACCCTGTTCCCAGGGAATGAGCGTCACGCCGTCGGGTCTCCTGCTATCAGAACGAACAATGGCGTTTGGTTCCAACATAGCCGGAATGTTCGCTGAAGCAAGAGCCTGACGAATGACGTCATTGAGGGCCGAATGGCGAGGAATACGACCCGTGATGACCAAACCCGTCCACGGCCGACCCACAAACGCACTGATGGGGCTGCACAACCTTAAGACCGAGCCGAAGACCCACCGCCAAGGTCAAGGTATGCCTCTCCAAAAGCGTCCCAAGGCTCGCCGACGGGATGGCGTTCAACCAAAGGGCAGACTCCCTTTCAAAAGACGCGAGTAGGCGAGCCCGATCAACCAAACACGTCTCCAAAAGGAGATTTACATAGTAGTAGTAGTATAATAAATAACTAAATGGGTACCTACTTCGAAATAGGCACCTAGCCTAGGCGTACCGAAGGCGGTCGATGTCATCTCTTCGATTCCAAAAATCTAAAACTTTATCTAACCTTATACCACGGGTTTCGTGAAGATCGGTTGACAAAGGAGAAGCAATATACCTACATACCTACATACTGCCAGGCGAAAGAAAGTTTTGCCAGACTTGAAGCAGAGACACGCTTTGGTCGCTTGGCCTCTATCTAAATCTAGGTAGTAAACAGAGTTTTGAGTTATTGTAATAAGGTTTATTTTTACATATCACTTCTAGCAAGTAATAATAAAAGAAGTGACATGTAAAAATAAACCTTATTACAACAACTCAAAACTCTGTTTTAAACGTGATAAAACATCTGCTCTCCTCTCCGAGCCGGTATGTGTGAACGGACCCTTACGTGAACAGCGCGCTAGCTCCGCCTGTTTCCGCCGCACCGCGCCGCACCGGTCGCACGCAGCTAGTCGAATAATCGAGTCGATATTATTAGCGATGAGAAACATTCCCAAACTACCTATAAACGTTACAGTGCGTTTACGTATTAACGTGTCAACTCATGGTAGGGGTACTGAAGTTACGTTTCACGAAAAATCCGTCCACCAAACACGTGCAGCGAGTTAGGTGGTTTTTCTTGGCTTTTGCGAAGAAGACTTAAAAAGTTTTTTAAGGAAGTTTCTCTAACAATTTTATCCTGTAAAGTCGTGGTCGTCAAACTGCGGCACGCGGCACGCGGCTGCTTGCGTGCGACCAGCTTCCTGTTTCGTAAACCGCAATTTACCTTTCATTCTATTCAAAAAACTGGCCAAGTGCGAGTCGGACTTGCGCACGAAGGGTCCCGTACCATTATCTTTATAGACAACAGGTTTTGGTTTGAAAGGTAAATTGCGGTTAACGATTTATGACGTATTAAAAATAACTACTTACTAGATCTCGTTCAAACCAATTTTCGTTGGAAGTTTGCATGATATTGATAATGTACATTATTATATTTTTTTTTAGTTTTATCATTCTCTTATTTAAGAAGGGGGGGGGGGGGGACACATTTTTTCACTTTGGAAGTGTCTCTCGCGCAAACTATACACTTTAGAAAAAAAAAGATATTAGAAACCCGATATCATTTTTGAAGACCTATCCAAAGATAACCTTCACGTATAGGTTTGATGAAAAAAAAATTTCGAGTTTCAGTTCTAAGTATGGGGAACCCCAAAAATTTAATGTTTTTTTATTATATTTTTCTGTGAAACGTAGAATAAAACTGCAGGTTTTACGTAGAATAAAACTGCACGTTTTACGTAGAATAAAACTGCACGTTTTACGTAGAATAAAACTGCACGTTTTACGTAGAATAAAACTGCACGTTTTACGTAGAATAAAACTGCACGTTTTACGTAGAATAAAACTGCACGTTTTACGTAGAATAAAACTGCACGTTTTACGTAGAATAAAACTGCACGTTTTACGTAGAATAAAACTGCACGTTTTACGTAGAATAAAACTGCACGTTTTACGTAGAATAAAACTGCACGTTTTACGTAGAATAAAACTGCACGTTTTACGTAGAATAAAACTGCACGTTTTACGTAGAATAAAACTGCACGAATTCAGACTAGGTATTTATAATTCATCTGCCCGACTTCAGACTGCCAGCGTTTTTAAACGATTTTTTATTTAGGTAGGTTTTTGAAGTAGCAACGCAAAACAGCAATGTACTGCATGGTGCATTGTCGCATTGAAACTGGGTTGAGGTAATCAAATCACCGGTGATTATCTCGTTACGTACCGTATACGTCAAAGTGTACAGCACAATGTACAATTGACAATAATTAGGCCATACATTGTATTCTTCGTTATCCCGTAAGCGTAGCGTAGTGCGAGTGCGTAACCTGCGTAGGTACTTATCTACCTACGTTTTCTTACCTACAATGGAATTCGTTTACTGACCTAGAGAGCAGGTGACGGCTAAGCCCGTGAACCAGGAAGCTGTTCAAGGTCAGATTGACGCTTGCGCCATTTCAACCCTCTGATGTACGATGTGACTTTGTACGAGCGTCCCCTTTTTTATTTTTTTTACTTCTTTAGGCGACTCTGTACCTACCTAAAGCTCTTCTTGGTTTGATGACCTCTGTGACGAGTCGTGCAAATGCCTGACTGCAATGCAGAAGGTTGCTGATTCGATTCCGCCGGGTATTTATGCTTAAACGCAAAAAAAACTGGTCTGGGTGTCTCTCTATCTATAAAATGCAATAGATAAAATGTTTGTATTTACAAAAGAAAAATATACCTACGGTGTCTAGTCACCGTAACACAAGCTGTAGCTTACCACGGGGCTAGATGGAGCTGTGTCAGAAATCTATATAACTTTTTATATATTTGTTTATTTTATTATTTTTTGTTAATTATTTTAAAGTAACGAACATCCCCTCAAAATTTAGTTTTTATAGGATTAGTAAGCTTTGTCACCGACTGGCGGACTAGAATTTCGGAATGAAATTCAGTAGAATTCAGATGTCATCTATTACGGTATATTAGAAGGTATTGACTTTACCTACTAATATTATAAAGAGAAAATATGTATATGTTTGTTTGCGACGAATATGCTCCGAAACTACTGGACCGGCTTAAAAAAATCATCAATTAGAGGAGTAACAAAGGGTAGTTTTGATCTCGATATTCACACAGGATCGGGACTTACGCGGGTGAAGCCGCGGGATCCTCAGCTAGTTCCTACATCATATTTTTACAAACGAACGAACGAGCACCGCACCGCGCTCCTGTCAAAGTTACTTCATCCGGATGGAGCCGGCGAATAGTACGACTTTCAGTCGAACTTTGAATAGATTGCCTCCTCTTCCGCTTCCAAAAAATGTACTTTATAAGGAAAAAAACAAAAATGTTGACCTAATTACGGTATATCCGTTTCCGCAAAATTAGTAATGAATTGCTCAGTGTTAGTTGAAGCAAGTTCCTCGACGGCCGATGACGATTTATACACGTACGTATTATAATTTTATAGTGTTTTTAAGTGGTTTTTAACTTTAACTAGCTATTTAATTGTTAGATAAACAGGAATAATTATTTCAAGAGATGTAAAGTCTTCAATATGAAAATCGATTATCCATCAGCTGTGCGTACTACCGGCCTAGGATAGCCTTGACGTCTGTCCTTGAGGCTTAAAAACATCGGCAGAGTTAAAATGATTTTTTTATAAGTATTTACATAGAGATCTCTAACCGAAATAAAATAGCTTCAGCATGCACCGAGTTCTAATAACTAGGTATTTTTGGTACCGAAGAAAAATGAGGCAGTCGACAAAATCGATTATAATTGTCCTTGGAGTTAAAGCCTACGTTTTGGGGAAGTTAGGTGTTTTGTAAACAATTGCGAAGACGCGACGCGACGCGGCGACAACATGGTTTTTAGAGAATCTTGTTCCACTGCCGTCTTCCTTCTTCTAGATAAGCGTGAAACGTTATGGAAAATATCAAATTATCATCATGTAAGATATCTAGTGATCTACTATCGTGTGTATGAAAATAAAACAAGTACCTATGGCTGAGCTGAATGGGTAGAGTTACATATATTTCACAAAAAACACATCCTTCTTATTTCATACCTCTAGGTCCAGTGTGTGCGTTAATCAGTTAATCAGACATGCAGGTCATGGTTTTTTTTTAATTTTGTACGACGTTGCACACAGCACAATCTAGCCCTAAACTAAGCAATAAAGTCAAAGTCAAAGTCAAAAATATTTATTCATTAAGAACGATGTATAAGTTACATGAACGTTTAGAAATGTCGAGATTTTATTGTGGTTTCGGAGCGCGCCCGTCGATGAGAAGAAACCACAAGAAAGTTATGAGGTTTTTTTTGTGATCATGTGTTAAATTACGTCATACATAATACAGATATCTGCAATTTGAACAGGAGCAGTTAACAATCATGTCCATGGATTCTTTTCATTAAAATATGATATTTTTTTAATCTTGTAATGAACATGTCACATACGTCTTCATGTAGTTTATTATAATGAAGTACACTAGTGCTACAGAACGACTTACTTATTTTCGGGAGTCTACCATAGGGCACAGTCAGATCATCCTAACCCGACTGACATCACTGTATTTGTGAAATTTGCTTTTTATTCCTATGTACGTATAATAGATTTTCATCAAGGTATTGAACATTTGAGTAAACGGTTAAACTAGTAAACTAGGCTTGTAATATGGGTACTAGACCACGGATATACTACATTATTTTACTTTTTCTTTGTTAATACATATGTATGATACATAGAAAACCCCCAGACCAGAAACAAATATTAAGCATAAATACTTGTACCCGACGGAAATCGAACCCGCAACCTTCTGCATTGCAGTCGGGCTTTCCACATACACGCCACAGAGGCCACTATTAATGCCATCTTAGTTTTTATCAAAATTGGGGACGCAACTCTTTTCAGCATTTTTCGCTATCTCTTATAGTTTAGGATATCCCCCTGAAGGCCCGTTTAAATGGTTCACCTGTATACGCTGGCGCAAAGTATGTGCACATCGCAAAGTACCTATTTTTCGCTGAATTTGTTCTAAAAATAAAAATAAAGTATTTTTTTAAGATCGTGATAATTACGTTAAGTAATGAAAATACCCGTCTATTGGGTTTTTTCCCACATAAATACCCGGGAAAAAACCTGGGTTTTTTCCCGTTGGGTTTTTTCCCACTGCCCATCTCTAAACGTGATAATGATGTCGTCCACGTCGTGTCTGACAGCGGTGGGCTCTATCTTCGGAAGTGTGCTCGTATGTGGGTGACAAATCAGAACTTTGTCTTGAACACCCGGTCACAGTCCGCACAGTAGAGTTGTCCGATGTTATTGTAGGTAAAGTTGTAAGAGGGTTATGGGCGATTCTTTCGCGGTCTAAGTCGGACAGGCTAGTGTTTTCAAAATTGGAGATGCCTGCCTTGACTTTAGAACGCCAAACTGACCTAGAAAGCTACCGCGGTTCTTCCGTTGACAGCAACTCGATCCCGACGCAGTAGTTTAACATCTCTGACAGCGGAGTTTTCAATTTTAAAACCGCGCATCCATGGCCGTCAGCCGTCGATTTGAAGATTTTCTTTCAAAATCTTCAATTCAATTCAATTTTGTCTGTGTTGCATTCATTCAATTTGGCTTCGGCATCGATATGAGTAATCGACGCGCCGATTTGAAATTTTCGCGGTTCGAAATTCGGCTGTCAACTGTCAAATGAATCCGATCCCGATTCCGACGGAAGAACCGCGGTAGCTTTACTAGTCACATATAATATGAAACGTACCTACCGTATATCCATACGGTTTCATATTACGTTCATACCTGCTCATTAGAGTAGATATACTTACCGGGGCTTAGAAGGCTAACCTATCCGGACGATCAATCGCAATTGTCAACAATTAAAACATGACTCTGAGTATTCATCTTCTTACATCTTCAACGATTTTCAATGACCAATATATGTAGTATTCAAAGTCGTGACTTATTGACTTGACTGACTTATTCATTAATGTAGAGCCGCTGCTGGTCCTAGAGACATGAAATTTGGAGGGTATGTTCTTTGTGATCTGGAGCTTAGATATCCACTACGAAAGGGTTTTCCTTCCTTAAGACTGATCCCGTGAGAATTACTGAAGACTGAAGAGTCATTTCATAAAACTATGGATTCCAAAATCAGCTTTGAACCGTAGTGAAATGTTGTGCAACTGTACGCTGGCCGATTTGATAGCAGCCAACAGCAAAGCCAGGAGCCTCGCAGTACGCTGGAGTGGGCGGATCTAACATGGTCAAAAAATGTGCCATCGACACGACGAAGAAAATATCAAAAATTATTAAGAATTGTCTCTTGGCTATTTAAGTCAGTTAGTATAACTATACCATTTATCAGGTTTTTTATTCCTGGAACTAAACTAAGAGGAACGGGAAACAATCTTCTGTTTTATTTCGAAATATTTATTTTTGATAGATTTAATGATTTTATTTCCAATATTACGTGTTTGTTGGAAATTTGCCGTACGGCAAAGCACTAAATTCACCATAGTTCCCCCAGTAGCCGTTCCACTAACAACACATCACTATAGCACAATTAGTTTTTTCAATCTTCTTCTCATCTGAGCTATGTTCCCGGTTGCATCTCTCTCGGGAGTCCGCGGGTCAGGGTCGGCACTCGGCACAGTAGGTACAAACTGCGCTTTCTTGTATGATATTTTATGATATATTTATTTTTTATACATAGGCTACAATTAGTATGCGTATCAATTTTAATGAAATTTACTACCTGTATGTGGATAACCAATACCTAAATAGTGATTTGATTGACATAATTTTTAAATCATCACCTAGATATTATAGAAACAGTCGATAATCTACGTACGTATGTGTTTTCTCAATAGTTAGATGGACGTTAGTTAGACGTTTTGAAGACACACATCCTTGATTTTAGTCATACATATGAGACGTTTCAAAACGATCATGTGAATGAATCTTATATGATAACTAGTAGAGTACGGCAGGTTCACCCGCGTAATTCCGATCCCGCGGGATTTTTCAAAACTCTTTCTTAGTGGTTACCTACATACCACAAAGAACACACTCTCCAAATTTCATGTCCCTAGGACAAGTGGGTTGGGCTCCGCGTTGATATATGGTTGAGTTAATGAGTCAGGACTCATTAACTCAACCATAAAGGACAGGATAAAAATTACTTTAACAAGACTCTAAGCTGCTTACTCGCTAAAGGGCAACTTCGCAAAAGGGCAAACTCGCTAAACTCCACTTTGTCGAATAGGCAAATTCTCACAAGGGCAAATTTACAGTAGGTACCTACAATCACTACGAAATGGATTGGTATATACTCGTATATCGGTAACCAGGCAACTAGGTTAGTGAGATCATCTCATCAAGGACGACACAACTTCGGGTATACCTAAAAATTTTTTTTAACATTACCTACTACCTAACGAGACTCGCCGCGCGCTCCCTGTAGAGACCGAACAGAGGAATCTGAATTTTAAAGCAAATTTGACAAAAATAACTTATGCATTTATATGGCCGGCAGCCGCGGCCCAACGACGAATTATATTTACAAATTCACTCGAGGCAAATAAAGCCCGTGCGTGTTCGAATAAAAATGTGAAAATGACGGGTGTGGCTACCGAATATTACCTACTGCACCAAGGGATGCAGATTTCTTTGGAGAGTGCGATTTGCAACTGCTGTAACCTCCCGAGGTTTCGTGCAGAATATCACAAAGTTTTGCCCCAGCATAGAATAAAAGGAACCGGCCTCGCGCACGAAGGGTTCCATTATCACAAAAAATCACGTTTGCTATGTGGGAACCCCAGTTAAATATCTATTTTATTGTGTTATTATCCTGCTTTTGTTGTTATAACGGTAACATAATAACATCATAGTAGTGAAAATTTCAACTGTCCAGTTATCACGGTTCATAGGATACAGCCTGGTGACAAACAGACTGACAGTGAAATGGTAGTAAAAGTGTCCCGTTATTATCCTTTGGGCACGGAACCCTAAAAATGACGATGGACGGAAAAATATTGTTTTATCTCAAATTATAATTGTACACTTTTAAAATAAATTTATTGTTTAATCTTATAAACGAGTTACGATTTTCTGACTTTTGTATTATTTTTTAGTCTCATGTTTATATTTATGTCATAGCGTAGCATAAATTTAAACGTGCACAACATGAGAGTTTTGCTTAGTGATAATTTATTTTTTGCTGTTTATTTATTACTAGCTGAGTTCCGAGGTTTTGCCTGCATAAGTCCCAATCCCGGGGATCAGGATCAAAAGTTATCTATGTTACTTCTCGACAATGAAGCTTTCTATTGGTGAAAGAATTTTTGAAATCGGTCCAGAAGTTTCGGAGTTTATTCGTTACAAATAAATAAATATATTCTATCTATACTAATATTATAAAGCGGAAGAGTTTGTTTGTTTTTTTGTTTGTTTGAACGCGCTAATCTCAGGAACCACTGGTCCGATTTGAAAAATTCTTTCGGTGTTAGATAGTCCATTTATTGAGGATGGCTATAGGCTATATTATATTTTCAAAAAAAATAGGGATCCTTACTAAAAGTTCAATAATGTGACACAAGGTGTGAAAAAAATGACCAAAAAATTCCTTACGCCGCGTGCGCTGTGAAAATTATTGGATATAGAACAAAACTTTAACTACAACTTTGTAGAACATGTAATTGTCTACAAAATACACCATATGTCTAACTATTGTAGTTATCTCACAATAAGTGTTTTTGTAATTTTTGTAAATAATTAAAATGCCGTCGCTTTAATAACCTTTTATTTTGTACCTTGGTATTAATCCGTATCAAAATAAATTACTTCATATTCAAGACGAATTCAATACCTTTCTAGGACCTTTTGAATTATTTAATTCGGACATCTCATTCAAAAGATATCGCGATATTAAAAATGTAAGTATGTTGCAACCAAATAAGTATTAAGTATTGCGCGCGCATGTATGAGCGCGGTCGGCTCCTTGCAAAGCGGTTGTGCTCAGCGATACTTTTAAATACTTCTTTTTTAGGGTTCCGTACCCAAAGGGTAAAAACGAAACCCTATTACTGAGTCTTCGCTGTCTGTCTGTCTGTCTGTCCCTCTGTCCGTCTGTCCGTCTGTCACCAGGCTGTATCTCATGAACCGTTATAGCTAGACGGTTGACATTTTCACAGAAGATGTATTTCGGTAGCCGCTACAACAACAAATACGAAAAACAAAATAAAACAAAAAATTATGAGGGGCTCCCATACAACAAACGTCTTTTTTAGTTATTGTTGTCAATTTCCGTATCTAATAGCTAACCTGAAGTACTCCCCGCGCGGTGGCGGATAAACTGCTTGATCCCTAAGAGGGTTGGTGTCAGGCAGGCGGCCGGCCGTAAAAACATTGCCAAATCTAATTGCAGCAGGTATGGTCAATGATGACTAACCGTCTGCGCCGACCCCAAATAAAAAAAAACAATTTGGGGTTTATCGGACCCCGGGCTCCCGAGAGGGATGCAACCGGGAACATCGCTCAGATGAGAAGAAATAAATAAACAAATCCTGAAAGTCACTTTTCTACGCGGACGAAGTCGCGGGCACTGCTATTTACACTAATATTATAAAGAGGAAAGATTTGTATTTTTGTGTGTGTGTCTGTATGTTTGTAATAGATAAACTCAAAAAGTTCACCAAAAGAAAGCTGCATTATCGAGGAAGTAACATAGGCTACTTTTTTAATTCCGATATTCCAACGAGATCGAGAATTACGCGGGTGAAAGTGCGAGACGCAGCTAGTTTAAAAAATAAGTGTAGATGCAGACTGTATTAAATTTAAACAACTACGACGTGGGTACGACTTTGTCTAATATTATATCTTTAATAAAAAAGAATCAAAGTCAAATCAAGATGTTATTGTATAGATATACCTACCATAATATCTTCTATAGGTACCTACATATACAATTCAATGGCCTGGCTGACTGAGACATCAACACACAGCCTAAACCGCTAGTCCTAGAGTCATTGTCATTGTCATTATGTTAATAAGTCCATTTAGAGACTGTTACTTTGGGAAGTGGGGTCCAATTTTGTATGAAACTTTTATTATCTTAATCGAAAACACTAAAATTGGTACACATACAGTATAGGGGGCAGGACAATTATATCCTAATCGTATCAATAATATCCTATCCAGATTCTATTCTAAACTTGTTTCCTGTAGGACATGCGAGCGAAGCCGCAGGCAAAGCTAGTACATAATATAATCAGTGGTCGTGGTCGAAAAAATAATATCGAACATGCATGCACCATGTTGCTCCATACCGATTTGACGACCTCTGTGGCGAGTCGGGCGAATGCCCCTCTGCAACGCAGAAGATTGCGGGCTCCATTCCACAGCAAGTATTTTTGCTAACAATAAATGCTCAGGTTCAGGGTGTATTCTAAATGTATCATACGTATGTATTTACATTAAAAAAGCATTTATTATTGTCTAGTACCCATGATACAAGCCTAGGGGTTTAGTTTGTGTCTAGATTGTGCTGTGTGCAACATCTTGCAATATTTATTTATACCTACAAAGTAAAAGTTGAAGGAACATCGCCAATTTGTTAATCAAATTGGTAGCCCCCAACACAGACGCGCTGTCTGCAGTGATCGAACGATGTTACCCATACTAATATTATTAAAAGTATGTTTGTTTGATTGTAATCCACATTGACCAAACTTTCCTGATCATGTTAACTAAAAAAATGTAATTAACTACGAAGCAAAATACCTACAGATTTTTCATATCTAAAAAACTAAATCCCTATTAAGCAAACTAACAAAAAAATCAATATATATAAAAATCTTATCTTAACTTACTAATATTATAAATGCGAAAGTAACTCTGTCTGTCTGTCTGTTACGCTTTCACGCCTAAACCGCTGAACCGATTTTGATAAATTTTAGTATAGAGATAGATGGGACCTCGAAGAAGGACATAGGCTACTTTTGATCCCGTAAATCCCGCGGGATCGGGACTTAGGTAACAGCGCTTTCACGCCTAAACCGCTGAACCGATTTTGATAAATTTTGGTATTGAGATAGATGGGACCTCGGACAAGGACATAGGCTACTTTTGATCCCGTAAATCCAGCGGAATCGGGACTTAGGTCGTATACCTGAACCGATTTTGATAAATTTTGGTATAGAGATAGATGGAACCTCGGAGAAGGACATAGGCTACTTTCGATCCCGTAAATCCCGCGGGATCGGGACTTAGGTAACAGCGCTTTCACGCCTAAACCGCTGAACCGATTTTGATAAATTTTAGTATAGAGATAGATGGGACCTCGAATAAGGACATAGGCTACTTTTGATCCCGTAAATCCCGCGGGATCGGGACTTAGGTAACAGCGCTTTCACGCCTAAACCGCTGAACCGATTTTGATAAATTTTGGTATTGAGATAGATGGGACCTCGGACAAGGACATAGGCTACTTTTGATCCCGTAAATCCAGCGGAATCGGGACTTAGGTCGTATACCTGAACCGATTTTGATAAATTTTGGTATAGAGATAGATGGAACCTCGGAGAAGGACATAGGCTACTTTCGATCCCGTAAATCCCGCGGGATCGGGACTTAGGTAACAGCGCTTTCACGCCTAAACCGCTGAACCGATTTTGATAAATTTTGGTATAGAGATAGATGGGACCTCGGAGAAGGACATAGGCTACTTTTGATACCGTAAACCCGCGGGATCGGGACTTAGGTCGTATACAGAAAAAACGCCGATTTGCGCTGGAAACCACCGTTCTTTCTGTACCAACGCTTATCGGTACCTGAACCTAAGGTAAGTTATCTGATTAGCTGAGCTAAGCTAAGTTAGCTGAGCTAAGCTAAGCTAAGTTTGCTGAGCTGAGCTAAGCTAAGTTAGCTGAACTAAGCTAAGTTAGCTGAACTAAGCTAAGTTAGCTGAGCTAAGCTAAGGTAAATGACCTGAGCTTAGCTAAGTTAGATAACCTGAACTAAAGTTAGATAAGCTAAGCTAAGTTACTGAGCTAAGGTAAGCTAAGTTAGCTGAGCTGAGCTAAGCTGAGATAGATTAACACTTTAATTGATTAACTCCACATTACAAAATGAGTTAGCTGAACTGAGCTAATCTAAGCGAATATACATTACAATGACAAATCACATCTCAGTCAATCCTGAAGAAGGGATCTGTAAAGGTCTCGAAACGTTGAGAGTTGAAACAATGCTAAAAGTAATAAACACCACGCGATTAAAACCGAAAAATGTCTTTAATTTCAATACAACATCGCGAAAAGAGAAAAAAAAGCTATACTTACTTACATTTATTTATTTTTAGAGATTAGCTTATCGAAAAAAGGACTATGTAATAATTCTACGCCGACGAAGTCGCGGGTACCAGCTAGTAATAAATAAATTCTGTGAACAACACACAGCGTCATGTAGCCCCGTGGTAAGAGACTAAGCTTGTGTTACGGTGACTAGACAACGGATATGATTTTTCTTTTGTAAATACACACATTATTATACATAGAGGGACACCCAGACTAGACCCCAATATTTATTTTTTAAGCATAAATACTTGCACCCGGCGAGAATCGAACCCGCAACCTTCTGCATTGCAGTCGTGCTTTCGCACGACGCGCCACACAGTCGTCAGGATTCGGTGAATTATGCTTAAACAGTAATTTGCCTCAGGATTATGAATCCTATAAAGCAAAAAGCATACCAAGCAAATTGACTAAAATTAAAAACAATAGCGAATCTGTCAAGTTCCGTATTTGGCGAGCTGCTTCTTTGCCGCAGTGCAAGTCTGCGTATTTATCACAATGCATTTTCTGACGAAATGCGTATCTGACCACTTGCGATTCTGATGGCATGCTGGTAACCCATACTTATTCTTATTGTAAAATTAATGGCCCTTAGAGTTAAGGGCTTATTTGTAAAATTACTGATCATTTGATCAGTAATTTTATAAATTAACCACTTAGTTTTGTACTTTGTCTAAGAAGCAAAAATTCTAGAAGGCAGTCATTGAATGTTGATTTTATTACGTTTTAGTCTTTCAACAGACTAGTCCTTTTACTCTGACGGCATTCTGAAAATAAGTAATTTAACAATTTTTGCTCTATAGACGAATTACAAATTAGTCAGTTATACTTCGAAGTTCTAGCAGGTAATACCCTATACCTTTACCCTATTTCAGAAACTTAGATGTAAAATATAAACAAAAATCATAAACATTTATTTGAAAGTAATAGCTTTTTTTTGTTTCACTTTTTTTCCTTTATAATTGACAGTTCTTTGTAAGTTAACATTTTTGGTCTAAGTTTCTGAAATAGAGTATATAGCTACCATTTTCAAATTCAAGTTCAATACTTCAAAAAATTATTAAGATTAAATCCTCTTTAAAAAAATCTGATGTGAGGCGGTACTAGGGCATGAATTCCGGAATCCCGGTATATTGTAATCTCGGGATCTCGGACGCAAAACTTCGATATTACAATCCCGGGATTGAGTTATCCGATATCGAGATTAGACAAATTCAATATTTAGGTTAAAAATGAGGTTTTAAGCTGATTAAATGTTAAAAATAATAAAAGTTACGCGATTCAATCATTTCTAAAATTTGGCGCGAAAGTTTAAACAGGGGCTATTTTTGTCCGTCATATTTCCAAAATGACCCCACCATTTTGAAAATATGACGGACAAATAGTCCATGGGGTAACTTATTTACGTAATGAAACCACTGAGTCTATAATATATTAAAGATTTTTGATTTTACACATTCGTATTGTATTAAATTCACCTTTTTAACGATATATAAAATCCTGGGATTAATCCCGGGATCCCGGGATTGAGCCCATAATATCGAAATCAATCCCGGGATTGAAAACCTTACGATATTGCATGCCCTAGGCGGTACAACAGTTTTTAATTTAAAATGTCTTGTCTTTTTAGAGATATTCTATGCGTTAGCATCAGAAGGAAAATAATATACACTCACCGGTACGGAAAGTGGCCCAAACATGAGAGTTTAGGACTTTGGCCATATTATCGTTTTTTTTTGGAAACTAATCGTGTAAATGTTTAGGACATTTGTAAATTAATATACTGGTTACGTTTTGCGACATTAATGGTTTACATTTTTTTTTAGAGAGTTGGGTCAAAGTTCTAAACTCTTATCTTTGGGCCACTTTCCGTGCCGGTGAGTGTAGTATTATTTTACAGATATAAAAACTTTTTCATTTTATTTAATATAGCTGAGATATCAATTTACCCTCGAATTGGGCGAAATATCCCAAAGATCAAAAATCCATACAAAAAAAAATTATAATCAAGATCTAGACCTTTACACCATGTTTGGTGAAGATCGGTGGATAAATACGTTCGACCTGTAGAGGAGAACCACCCATTTGTTCTCCTCGTCGGCGCAGAATGTAAGTTATCATTGAACATACCTTCCGCAAATAGATTTGCCAATATTTTCATGGCCGACTGCCTGACACCAACCATCCTAAGAGCAATCAGTTTATCCGCCACCACGCGGGGAGAAATTCAAGGTTTGCTAGTCTCCTCTAGATGCCTTAGTCGTCTTTTACGACACCCACGGGAAGAGATGGGGTAACCCTATTCTATGCTGGGGTTACACGGCCATATCCGTCAATCAAATCTTTGATAATCAATTTTCGCTCCATAAAAAAAAACCGTTACTTTGAAATAATGGCCACACTTTCTATTATAGTTTGTGTTGTGTGGTTATTTAGACAATGACATAGGGCGTGCATTGTGAAATGTGCACTAGGGATGGGAATGATTGCTACTACAAATGATTTTTAACTGTGAATGCTAATAATGCTATTGCTAATTTTCATTTCAAATCGCATGCGTGCGCAAAATGCATGCGTATTCAATTTCCGGCATTATGAGATTCAGTCCTATTGATTAGGTAGACATTTTGGGAATAAGTTCTTATGGACCGGAAGCACTATAAGAGCTATACTGTTGCAATTTAGTAAGTAGATGTATTTGGTGAACCGCATTAAGATTTTTACACAAAAATAGAAAAAAAAACAATAAATTTTTAGGGTTCCCCGTACATAGAGCTGAAACTAAATTTTTTTTTTAATCGAACCTATACGTGTGGATAGGATTTTAGGTTTCTAATATCATTTTTTTCCAAACTGAATAGTTTGCGCGAGAGACCCTTCCAAAGTGGTAAAATGTGTGTAACTTCTATACACATTTTACCACCCTGTAACTTCTAAAATAAGAGATTGATAAAACTAAAAAAATATATAATAATTGGTTTGAACAAAATCTAGCAAGTAGTTTTTTTATAATGCGTCATAAATCGTACACCGCAATTTACCCTTAAAAACAAAACCTGTTGTATAGATAATGGTACGGAACCCTTCGTGCGCGAGTCCGACTCGCACTTGGCCGGTTTTTTTTGCTATGTAAAATAAATCGTTTTAGAGGTCGCATTCCGAAAACACACTAGATAGCTGATGATTCAATACGACCACGAAATGTCTTATTGAATAAATATATCTTTCAATTTGAATTTGATTCAATTTCGCTTTAAAACTTTCTTTAGCGCTTGCAGACCATGCATGGACCGTGAACTAGCAGCAAGCAAATCAAATCTTAAATAACCAAGCTAGGTATTAAACTAGAATTTATTATACAAAATCTATTTTTTTGGCTAACACGATTGGAACTCATAGTTTTACATTTTCCCGGGTCTTAATCGCGTGATTTTTTTTGCGCTCTATAAATCACGCGATTAAGACCCGAAAATATAAAATGTTATGCAGTGATAGCCTATACTACAAAAATAGCACTTCCAAAAAATAGCAAAAAATATCGAGTGACACGCTATTTATCCCATGCCTAGATACTAATGCCTGGTCTACATGTATGTCCTCGTTCGGTGCGGGTTCAAAGCAAAAACTACCCAATCGTTAGGAAACATGGTTGAAATTTATTTGTCATAAAATCTATACTAATATTATAAAGAGGTAACGTTGGTAATATGTATGTATGTATATTGGGGGTAAGCTCCAAAACTACTGGACCGATTTCAAAAATTCTTTTACCATTAGAAAGCTACATTCACCCTGAGTAGCATAGGCTACTTTGATCCCGATATTCCCACGGGATCGGGACTTACGCGGGTAAAACCGCGGGAATCTGCTAGTTTATTATAAAAGTTGGCGAGTTTGTGACGTAATTATAGAGCCATGTCAGAGAATTATAAGAAATTCATAACTTAATTCTGGCTTTACTTTGTTCTAGATTTAAAGAAGAGCCCTGTTCACCGAGTGCAGTTGGCGCGGCAAGTCCTTCTGGTAAGTCTTGTCATTGGGTAAAAATTAAAATCAGACTTCAAAAATAGAGAAAAATAATTCAAAATCGTAAAAAATGTCTGAAGTCTGAAGTCGTGCAGTTTTATGTAGACTCTGTTTGTAATTTACCTGCCCGACTTCAGATTTTTTTTTAATTATTTATTATGATTTTTCTCCCATTTTGAATTCGGATTTTATTATTTTTTAAATAACTATTTTTTTTATTTTAGTGCATTTCAGCTGTCACTAAAAATCCTCTTCATCGATAGTGAAAAATTTGCTGGATTTTTAGGAGTAATCCTGTTCATAATTCCCGAAGACCCTCATCAGATCCCTACCAATTTTTCAGCCACCTTTCAATTTAATTAAAGGATGATCTCAATCGGTCAAGTCGTCTTTGAGTAATCGGTAAACATCTTAAAAAAATTAAAACGCAATGAATTGAGAACTTTCTTTTTTACGGAAGCCGTATAAAAATATTATAATAATTTATAACCATGGCCTTTTAAGCTAGAGACACAGTTTTTTTGTTTGAGTGTTTTGACACAAGACTGTATAATATCGTTAATTTGCGTAAAGCAGTTAGAGTGCACATTAACTAGGTTAGGTACGCAGAGTACCTACCTAACCTAGTTAATGTGCACTCTACCTAGCGGGTATTACCTGGCGGAGTCACTTAAAGTGCGATAAATTAATTCATCATTCATTTCGCTCATTAACTAGATAATCTGCAGAATTCTTCTAGCTTCCTAGCTCTAACCTTCTCGAGATTATTTTTTTTAGTCCCACCCAGAAGATTATTGGTTTTGGATTGTTTTTCCACTTTATCGGTATACGTTATTATGTACCAGCCGTTATTATGCAAATAAGAAAATCAGCGTTTTAAAATAAATTTTCGCACTCTTACGGATCGTACCAGGAGGGGGTTACTTTAATTCTATGAAAGCAAGGAAATCTGTGAAATCTTATTTTCGGACGGATGGATGACAGATTTTCTTTCTTTCGTTCGTAGTTTCGTTCGTTGCAGATTACCCAGTAAGGGTCCGTTCACACAGACCGGCTCCGGTTTAAAACAGAGTTTTGAATTATTGTAATAAGGTTTCCTTTTACATGACACTTATTTTATTATTGCGATTGCCTGAGAGCAAACCTTGAAAGAAGTGAAATGTAAAAATAAACCTTATTACAATAACTCAAAACTTTATTTTAAACGTGCTTTTCCGAACCGGTCTGTGTGAACGGACCCTTAATCTGTAGATGCTCATAAAGTTCGTAGTTCTCTTTTTAGGGTTCCAATCGGGGGGGGGGGGGCTTTTTGACTAATTTTTTTGTGTTTGTTTATTGTTGTAATTTTTAGATTTCTTTTGTATTAATTTTTTTATTTTATTTTTTTATTTGTGTTTTTTTTTTCTAAACTGAATAGTTTGCGCGAGAGACCCTCCAAAGTGGTAAAATGTGCGTCCCCCCCCCCCCTGCAACTTCTAAAATAATGGAATGATAAAACTAAAAAAAGTATATGATGTACATTACCATGTAAACTTCCAACGAAAATTGATTTTAACGAGATCTAGTAAGTAGTTTTTTTTAGAATGTCATAAATCGTAAACCGCAATTTACCTTTTAAAACAAATTCTGCTGAAATAAATGGTACGGAACCCTTCGTGCGCGAGTACGACTCGCACTTGGCCGGTTTTTTAATATTGTACCACCGATATGACGTATTTCAAGGATGGTCAAATTATCCATGAAGTACCTATACAACAATTATCGGTAAAAAATAATTACGAATTTTATGTAGATGTTATAATTTGTTGACATATCCACATAAAGTTCGCAGTTATTTTTTTAAATTACGTATCACCGATGAATGTCGTACTTCATGGTTGCTAAGACTAAGTATCTAATCCGGCCTAGTATATTATTATGAGTTCGTTGGGGTAAGTTAGTTAATTCAAATTTAGGTGTGCAAGTGTGAGTTTGAGACAAGCTCGCGCATTTATACTCGTAGCTGACATAGCTTGCGGTGGATGCAGAACTATGAAAAACTAGCTCGACTAATGCGGAGCTAAGCTTCGGGTTAACTATGCTTTCATGATTGATTTTTGATTGATATTATAGCACTATTGATATTGTGTTAAAAATACTATTTTCTGGCGAGGTCTTAGATGCAGAGTAGCCTCAACCAATTGCAAGTAATAGTTCGCTAAAAGAAAAGAAAACTGCGTGCCCGTCAAAGGATGTTCTATAAAAAAGCGTTCTTTTTACATGACGCTAACTAAGGTACTGTACCAAATAATGGCCCACCCACTTAAACGGCCCACCTTCAAAAAACCCACTTCAAAAAATCTGAATAATTTGAATATTCGCTCGCAAATACGTTTTTTATCTATAGACAACAGGACAACTGAACGCAGCTGTCTACTTGCCTTGCCCCCATGTTAGCAGAGAACGTCAAGTTCTCTTATACTCGTAGATGGCAGAATTTATCTGAACTACAGCATGTCGTGTCCCCGTTTCTTGAGTTTTTTTTTAAAGTGACTTATTTTGGTGTATGTGCTACTCATACGTCGTATCAATCATCCACCTCTGATATCAAGATATGCCTTTCATATCAAGCTCTTGAAAAATAAGCGAGAGCAACTAAACTTTAGTTGCTCTCCCTTTATTTTTCATGATTTTATTAATGTTTTCGAGTAAAAGGGGAAAACCTCCCTCTACAGCCCACAGAGTCGTTTCCTTAGATGGCCCGGGCCTTATTGCGACTAAGAAATTTTGCATTTTCTTTTACTTTCTTACAAATCAGTCTTATAAAGTCAGCTTTTTTGGGTTTTATTGTGAGCTGTGTATCTCATAAGCATGACGTTACCATTTTATCATCGAAATTAAGATACAGAACCAAATTTTAACAGATATTATAGAGCAACTGGCTCTCACTTATACTTTTGTTTGTGATCTTACTTGGTTGAAATAAATATTTTTGTTTAAATTTTATACATAGATTGGTTTTACTTGCAATTATTTTTAACCGCCTCAGAAAAAAGGAGGAGGTTCTCAATTGGACAATTTCAATAATCCTATTAAAGCCCACCTTTGAATTAAGTTTTAAATTTTACGTCTTAAATATTAGTACCTATTGTGTTGATTTGAATAGAAGTTATGGAAGATAAGCTTAACAAAATATAATTTGATGTGTTTATTGACATGTTTTTGTTTTTCAATAACTTTTACTTTTGATAGACCTATCAAGGCCCAGAGGGATTTTGTTCTAAATTACGAAAACAATTTTAATCCAGATAAAGCAATTGGTATCATTTTTTAATTTAGCGAAAAATCAATAATTTTAGCCTGCGTTGTTAGAAGATACAGCCTTTTCAATGTCGGGCCATAGAGGGATACCAGTTTCACAACAAGACCCATCAAAGACATTTTTAATATATATTTTTTTAGTGTTTTGATAAGGTTTATTTCGGAAAAAGATCTAGAAATTTTATTAAAAAAACCCAGCCAAGTGCGAAACTCGCGCACGAAGGGTTCCGTACCACTATCACAATTGGGTACCGAACACTAAAATCGTTTGCCACTTTTAAAATTTGATAGGAAAATGTGACATATTTAGCTTCGATTCTTACTTCCATCATCACACCACTAAAAAAAATGAAAAAAAAAAACTTTGGCACAAAGACAATCTCTAACTCTTTGGTAAGTGAAGGCAGACTGGTATTTGACAGATAGGGCAGCCATTTTGAATTTCATGACCTACTCGATTCGATGTTTTTGAAACACGTTTGTTATATGGGAGCCCCTCTTAAATATTTGTTTCAATTTGTTTTTAGTATTTGTTGTTGTAGCGGCAACCGAAATACATCTTCTGTGAAAATTTCAACCGTCTAGTTATTACGGTTTATGAGATACAGCCTGGTGACAGACGGACGGACGGACAGACAGACAGACAGACAGACAGCGAAGTCTCAGTAATAGGGTCCCGTTTTTACCTTTAGGTACGGAACCCTAAAAATGAATAAAATTAAACGAAATAGTCTTTTTTTCCTGTACTTTTATCGTAGTTATTGATTTTTTAGCGTTTTACAAACGGTGGGCCTTATTTGGGTCAGTAGCTTATAGGTACCAAATGTAGATCAAGGGGATCCAATTAATGCATATCTATGATAATAGCCTGCACCATGACGTGGTTCTGACAGGGCGCGCCTCCGTGATGGGTTACCGCGAAATAAGTGTGGGAAACGCCTACGTGGACTGTGGGAAACAAACACGTGGAAATGACACTACGTGTAACGTTTTCTTTCGTTAGTCTTCAATTTAAAAGCCGCATGATGGTTACGTTCCTGTCGAAGACAAAGTCGATGTAACTGCATTCAATTAGGAATTATTTTTTTACATGCCGAATGTACCTACCTACTTTATCCGTATATGGGAATTTTCGTCGGCATAGAATAGGGTTACCTCAGTTACCCCATCTCTTCTCGTGTGTGTCGTAAAAGGCGTCTTAGGGATCTGGGGGAGACTAGCAAACCTTAAGTTCTGCTCGCGCGGTGGCGGGTAAACTGCTTGGTTCCTAGGAGTTTAAGTCAGGCAGGCGTCCGGCCGTAAAATTTGCCAAATCTATATCCAAAAGGTGGTCAATGATGACTTAACTACTGCGCCGACCCCAAACAAAAAAAATCTATTTGGGGTGAGCGGACCCCGGGTCTCGAGAGGGATGAAACCGGGAGCGTTCCCTGTCAAATGACAAGAATATACGTGCTGCGCTTAACGAACAAGCGTCGTGGCAGAAGGTTGCTGTGCGATTCAACCTATCATTAGAGATACGTGGAATTATCATAAACGTTCGGTAATACCAATAATAGTATCTTTAGCTAGACTTAAATAAACAGAGCTAGACCGTTTATAATATAATTGTCTACATTTTATTTCATCATCATCCGAACGGTGTTCCCGGATGCATCCCTCCGAGACCCCGGGGTCTAAAACTTTATTTCATTATCATCCGAGCGATGTTCCCGGTTGCATTCCTCTCGAGAGCCCGGGGACTAAAATTTAAAAAAATGTGAATTTAATGTGGCAACTAAACTGCAATCTAAAGTTTATTGACTAATTTTAATTAAAAAAAACCGGGCAAGTGCGACACTCGCGCACGAAGGGTTCCGTACCACTTTTTTTTTACTATGACATTTGGGTACGGAACCCTAAACTGATTTTCATCCAATTTTTAAATTTGATAGGAAAATGTGAAATATTTAGCTTCGACCCTTACTCCCTTCATACGACCACACCACTCAAAAAAAAAAAAAAAAAAAAAACTTTGGCACAAAGAAAATCTGAAACTTATAAGAAACTCTTTGGTAAGTGAAGGCAGACTGGTATATTTGACAGACAGGGCGGCCATTTTGAATTCCACGACCTACTCGATTCCCTTGTAATTTTTGAAACACGTTTGTTGTATGGGAGCCCCTCTTAAATATTTGTTTTATTTTGTTTTTAGTATTTGTTGTTGTAGCGGCAACCGAAATACATCTTCTGTGAAAATTTCAACCGTCTAGCTATTACGGTTCATGAGATACAGCCTGGTGACAGACGGACGGACGGACGGACGGACAGACGGACAGACGGACAGACGGACAGACGGACAGACGGACAGACGGACAGACGGACAGACGGACAGACGGACAGACGGACAGACGGACAGACGGACAGACGGACAGACGGACAGACGGACAGACGGACAGACGGACAGACGGACAGACGGACAGACGGACAGACGGACAGACGGACAGACGGACAGACGGACAGACGGACAGACGGACAGACGGACAGACGGACAGACGGACAGACGGACAGACGGACAGACGGACAGACGGACAGACGGACAGACGGACAGACGGACAGACGGACAGACGGACAGACGGACAGACGGACAGACGGACAGACGGACAGACGGACAGACGGACAGACGGACAGACGGACAGACGGACAGACGGACAGACGGATAGACGGATAGACGGACAGACGGACAGACGGACAGACGGATAGACGGACAGACGGACAGACAGACAGCGAAGTCTCAGTAATAGGGTCCCGTTTTTACCCTTTGGGTACGGAACCCTAAAAATTGTCAAATGTCATTTGACAAACCCCCTGTAGAAGTCAGGTCCACAAACTATACTGATATGGTCGGGTCTACAAGAATATGGCTATGCTATCCTCTGCCCTTCGTTTAAGAGGATAGTCTCCATTCTCTTTCTCCATACAAACGTAGTTTAAATTTTCCTCCCTGGATAAAGACATTAGAACAAATATGTTTATGCCATAAAACCTATATCTGTCATGCATGAGTCATGACCTTTTTATTTTTTTCATTTTATTATAAAATTTTATTTTTATATTTAATTAGAAAATAAAAAAAAATAAAAAGGTAGATACATTGCGATGACAGATATAGGTTTTATGGCATAAACATTTTTGGTCTAATGTCTTTATCCAGGGTGAAAAATTTAAACTACGTTTGTATGAAGAAAGATAATGGAGACTATCCTCTTAAGGCCATCAAAAATGGATTTCTTGGTGGGAAGCTTCGGCCGCGATCTAAGTTATAGCGGCAAGCGGGCTCTTCCGCCTTCCGACGGGATCTTGTTCCACCGCCGTGTTTCTTCTTCTAAATTAGCGTGTTCAGAGTATATAGAGTATTGCACTTATTTTATAGTAGACTATTATAGTAGACTAGCTAGCGTAAGTCCCGATACCGCGGGATTAACGGGATCAAAAGTAGCCTATGTCCTTCTCCAAGGTCCTATCTATCTCTATACCAAAATTCATCAATATCGGTTCAGCGGTTTAGGTGTGAAAGCGTAAGAGACAGACAGACAGACAGACAGAGTTAGTTTCGCATTTTTAATATTAGTAAGATCACTAAGAGTCAATTCACACGTACCACAACCACACCACGTCGCAGCGACAAAATGTGGTGAAGCTGTGGTTACGTGTGAATTGTGTCGCAGCGACTTTTTGCAGTTGCGTTGTGGTACCGACAAAATGTCGATGTGGTGTGGTTGTGGTACGTGTGAATTAACCCTGTCGTGTAGTGGCGATGTGGCCGCGGTGCCGCCGCCGGTGGTGGCGTTGCCGTCGCGATGTGGTTGCGATGTGGTCGTATTACACAGGTGGTCGATAAACAACGGCAAAATGTGGTACGTGTGAATTGTAATATTCATTTTCAATACAAAATATACGCCCGACCACGTGGCGTCGTTGTGGTGTGGTCGTGGCTGTGGTGTGGTTGTGGTACGTGTGAATTGACCCTAAGAAAAAAGTCTACCTTTGTGAAGTCTACTACTCTTTCTCCATACAAACGTAGTCGACTGTTTCCTCCCTGGATAAAGACATTATAGCAAATTTGTTTATACCATGAAACCTATATCTGCCATGACAATTCTTTTTGATTTTTTTTTCATTTTCTAATTAGAAATAAATAATATTTGGAAAAATCAGAATATGACAAAATTGGCCATGGTCATCCGTGGCTGATATAGGTTCCTATATATTTTCTCTAATGTCTTTATTCAAGGAGGAAACAGTCGACTAAGTTTGTAAAGTTTGTTTGGGGGAAACAGTAGGTAGACTTCCCCCTTAAATTATTACCTATTGGTTCTTATTTGTACTGGTAACTCTACTATATTACATAAGTAAAAGTTTATCAGTGTGTATGTTAGTGTTGGTTGCGCTTTCCGCTGTACCGATTGCGAAGCAAATAGTATGTAGATAGCTGAATACCTGGAATAACACATGGGCTACTATTTATCCAGATATTCCTGTGGGGTCGGGACTTACGTGGGTGAAGCCTTGGATCACTGCTAGTCTAACTAATATTATAAAGAGGTAACGTTGGTAACCGTGTATAACATGTATGTATGTATGTATATTGGGTGGTAATCTCCGAAACTACTTAACCGATTTCAAAAATTCTTTTACTAATAGAAAGCTACATTATCAGGAAGTTACAAAAGCTACTTTTGATCCCGATAATCCCACGGGATCGGGACTTACGTGGGTGAAGCCTTGGATCACTGCTAGTCTAACTAATATTATAAAGAGAAAACGTTGGTAACGTGTATAACATGTATGTATATTGGGGGGTAATCTCCGAAACTACTTAACCGATTTCAAAAATTCTTTTACTAATAGAAAGCTACATTATCAGGAAGTTACAAAAGCTACTTTTGATCCCGATAATCCCACGGGATCGGGACTTACGTGGGTGAAGCCTTGGATCACTGCTAGTCTAACTAATATTATAAAGAGGAAACGTTGGTAACGTGTATAACATGTATGTATATTGGGGGGTAATCTCCGAAACTACTTAACCGATTTCAAAAATTCTTTTACTAATAGAAAGCTACATTATCAGGAAGTTACAAAAGCTACTTTTGATCCCGATAATCCCACGGGATCGGGACTTACGTGGGTGAAGCCTTGGATCACTGCTAGTCTAACTAATATTATAAAGAGGTAACGTTGGTAACCGTGTATAACATGTATGTATGTATGTATATTGGGGGGTAATCTCCGAAACTACTTAACCGATTTCAAAAATTCTTTTACTAATAGAAAGCTACATTATCAGGAAGTTACAAAAGCTACTTTTGATCCCGATATTCCCACGGGATCGGGACTAACGTGGGTGAAGCCTTGGATCACTGCTAGTCTAACTAATATTATAAAGAGGTAACGTTGGTAACCGTGTATAACATGTATGTATGTATGTATATTGGGGGGTAATCTCCGAAACTACTTAACCGATTTCAAAAATTCTTTTACTAATAGAAAGCTACATTATCAGGAAGTTACAAAAGCTACTTTTGATCCCGATATTCCCACGGGATCGGGACTTACGTGGGTGAAGCCTTGGATCACTGCTAGTCTAACTAATATTATAAAGAGGTAACGTTGGTAACCGTGTATAACATGTATGTATGTATGTATATTGGGGGGTAATCTCCGAAACTACTTAACCGATTTCAAAAATTCTTTTACTAATAGAAAGCTACATTATCAGGAAGTTACAAAAGCTACTTTTGATCCCGATATTCCCACGGGATCGGGACTTACGTGGGTGAAGCCTTGGATCACTGCTAGTCTAACTAATATTATAAAGAGGTAACGTTGGTAACCGTGTATAACATGTATGTATGTATGTATATTGGGGGGTAATCTCCGAAACTACTTAACCGATTTCAAAAATTCTTTTACTAATAGAAAGCTACATTATCAGGAAGTTACAAAAGCTACTTTTGATCCCGATATTCCCACGGGATCGGGACTTACGTGGGTGAAGCCGTGGGGAACTGGTAGTTAGAAATAAATTACTCGGTCACGCCAAAAGAAACCTAAATAGGGTAACTTTTCTAAGTTCCCCTACAGTTTACCTAATAGTAGGCGCGCCTCGCGGCGCTTTAGTTCCACTTAGGTGAATAAATTACCATTATTTTTGAATTCTGTCATGCGTTTGAGTCCCGGCCGACCACAAACCGATGTATTTTTCCTAGCGAAAAAATTATGCGCGCTTTTTTAACATCCATATCAAGGAAAACATCGAGAGGAAAGTAACGGCTTAGTTAAATAAATAAATATAAATATTTCACGACGTTACACATAGCGTGATCTAGCCTCTAGCCCCAAACTAAGCTTGTATATACTAGACAACGGATATACTACAATATTATACTTATTTTGTAAATACATACATAATATGATACATAGAAAACACTCAGGCCAGAATCAAATATTTTTCATGAAACATAAATATTTGCTGCCGGCGGGAATCGAACCCACAGCCATCTATATTGCAGTCGGGCCTTCCATCGACGACGCGCCACATAGGCCGTCAGTTAGCCCCAGAAAGCGCAGGGTATAACCTCCAGTAGAGTATATAGTCTGCCTTTTAATGAGAAATAAACATTATTCATTAGTATTTTATACGTTAAACACAATAATAAAATAATATACGCAAGTGCGTGCCTTGTCGGGTCACGCGCAGTGAAGGGTTTCGTAGTTGCCATAAAATAACATAAATTGCAGTTTTGAAAAGTCGTTACAACTACCTTATACAAATTACAATGGAATTTGTACAAAATTTCAATTTTTCTTTCTTTCAATTACCCCAAATCACAATCAAAATAGTTTTGTCCTTTTATCTTCATAAATAGTACTCCTCTTTTTATTGAAGTCGGTTAAAAAGAGGTTCACAATTATATGTCAGGTAATTTACTGAGATAAAAAAGTAGATTGTATAACAAGGGAGCAAAATAGTATTTTTACGGCGAGGGCGTTACTTTGAATCACGAGCAAAGCGAGGAATTCTAGAATAGAATACGTAGAATTCTGAGCGCAGCGAGGGATTCAAAGTATACATCGCCCGAGGCAAAAATAATTTGCTCTCGAGTCATATACTCTACTTTTCATCCCCTTTCTATGAGAAAATAAATGAGATATGGTGTTACGTAATTCGTGAATATACCTATTTACTTAAACAAAAATGTTGGGTATAAAATTTTAATATCACGTTAATTATAAAAAAGCCCTCTATAAATATTTGTTGGTTGTTATAGCGGGTACAGAAATACATCATCTGTGAAAATTTCATATAAATACTAAAAAAATAAGCAAAATAAATAAAACGAATGAAACTAACGAAACTAACGAAACTAACGAACTAACGAAACTAACAAAACTAACGAAACTAACGAAACTAATGAAACTAATGAAACTAATGAAACTAATGAACTAATGAAACTAATGAAACTAATGAAACTAATGAAACTAATGAAACTAATGAAACTAATGAAACTAATGAAACTCATGAAACTAATAAAACTAATGATCCTAATTAAACTAATGAAACTCATGAAACAAATGAAACTAATGAAACAAATGAAACTAACGAAACTAACGAAACTAACGAAACAAACGAAACAATCGAAACTAATGAAACTAATGAAACTAATGAAACTAATGAACCTAATGAAACTAATGAAACTAATGAAACTAATGAAACTAATGAAACAAATGTAACTAATGAACCTAATGAAACTAATGAAGCAAATTAAACTAATGAAACTAATGACACTATTGAAACTGAAATTAATGACACTAATGACACTAATGAAACTAATAAAATAAATAAATTCTGTGAACAACACACAGCGCCATCTAGCCCCGTTGTAAGCGACTAAGCTTGTGTTACGGTGACTCAACACATATCAGCCAGTAATTAATATAATTTACGTTTGATTTCTATGAATGATACATATGTTCCAAATTCAAATTTACTTTGCTCCCGCCTATTTTATTTTACTCCCAGCTGTTTTACTTTGCTCCCGCCTGTTTATCTCTTAACAGAAAAGAGCTACTTTGGTCGCAATAATAGAGGACCAAAGCGACACTTTTCGAATAGATGGGATGAAAAGTATCTTACGGTAACATAAAAGGTATACGTAGAATTCACGTTTTGAACTACCGGTGAATTTTTCAGGCGCAAATACGTTCGGCCGTTTCTGGGTGATTGAAATACAAACAAACTTTAAAACTTTCGCTCTGTAATATGAGTTGTGTATTTTCGTAATACACATTTTGAATATTTCACAAGGAAGCCTAATGCCTAGCATGTAGCTACCATGCAAAGTTAATGAGAACGAAACTACAACATATTGATCGATTCATATTTTTTAGATGAACCTAGGCAACCTAGGTAATAATTTAGGTAGGTACCATTAGTGGCAGTATTTACTGCTATTAGTACCTAAATAAATTAGATGCTATGATGTGTAGCAAAATTTACAATTTCCTTGTGATGATCTTAGATAATCCATTGATGTTGAACAAGTTAAAATAAAAAGGATTGCAAAATTGTATGTAATAAATGTTATTTTGAAATAAAATAAGTCCCTAAACTGATTTATTGACCGAACGAGCAAGGCGAGTAAGGTTTAGTGATGGCACGGGGCGGGCGCTTGTTGTATTTTATTTATAGATTTTTTTCTTCTGGTTTCCCGATGATAGTTTGAAATCAAACTCGTTTTTCGGTTTTACCCGCGTGGTGTTATATTTTACTTTCTAGCTGACCCGACAGACGTTGTGCTGTCGTTTAGTATAAAAAAATAAAATTCATCAAAATCGGTTTAGCATTTTTTCTTTCATAAGAACCTTCTCCTGACAATAGCGCTCACAACAAAAAAAGAATTATCGAAATATGTGTAAAAGTTTAAGTGTGATGCCGTGACCAAGGGAAATAGGGATTGATTTTTATATAATAGAAGATTTGGTTGTATTTTATATATATAGGTTTGTTCGACGATAAGTTGAGTAGGTACCGTCGTTGCATGACGATCAGTGTCATTATTTTTGTTTGTGGGTATTTCAGTTCAATAGAATTTTTGAGTTCGAAGATGAGCGAAATCAGTAGGGGTTACGAAGAAAAAGGGTGAAAGGAAGGGGTGAAAGTCTTAAATAAATATACCCAAGTGGGGTGTCAAATTAATTAGCATAATGTCAGCGAGAATAATATATTACTTACCATGGAACTTATCTGATGGAACTGGAAGGTGTCCACGGGAACTCAATGTCGGAGTTATCCGACTAACCGATTAAATACTAAACCAAGGGTTTATTGTTTTAATACTGAACTTTCTGTTTAGGGTTGAACGTAGATTGATCAGGAAAGCCAAAATACATTCAGAAGATTTTTTTGGTTTTAAGATCGTCATATTTTTCATGTCAATTTAAGGCTTTTCATATAGATGATTTAAAAATAAATGTAACAAAGCTAGTGTTGTTCGACATCTTAAAAATATTATACGCTCAATAGAGCAAATCATGTAGAGCTTGACTATCACTATCACTACATATTAAGAAACAAAGTCGCTTCCCGCTGTCTGTCTGTTTGTCCCTATTTATGCTTAGATCTTTAAAACTACGCAACGGATTTTGATGCGGTTTTTTCATAGATAGAGTGACTCAAGAGGAAGGTTTATATGTATAATACCCGTGCGAAGCCGGGTTGGCCGCTAGTATACATAAAACAGAATGTATTTCAACTGATTATAGTGAATAAATGAATACGAATAGGTATATATATACCTACCTACTTATTTATTCGGGAGGGAAGCAGCCCTCCCGAATAAATAAGTAGGTAGAAATAAGTAGGTAGAAATAAGTAGGTAGGAAAGTACTTTTTGCGTTCTCCCAGTAAACCTATATAGCTTTATTAATAAACGTGGAGTAAGGTCGGAGTAGTGAGAACATGCTTTTTCTTTTTCCGTGACAAGAACTTTCAAAGTTGACAGACAGAAACAAAAAGTGGTAAATTTACTCGGACCTTACTTCACGTTTATTAATAAGGCTAAAAAAGGTTTGCTAATTTCTAAGTTAATCTTACTTAGCATCGGGCTGACAGCTTGCTCTATCCATTAATGGTACAGCTTTGCAAAACCTTACTGTCATGTCAATCTAAATTGAATCCTAACTTCATTGTAAATAGATTTAATTTCTATCAATACGATTTCTAAGTTCCTAAACACGTTTAGTTTAAACGCGATGCTGGGTGTTATCGTTGGACTTTTTGCTTTACGATAGTAGTGAGAAGGTCGAAGTTACGATGTCTATTGTCTATCTAAGCATCGGTTCAGCGACCCGTAAGGTTTGCTTCCTGCAAAGGCAGTGCTCACTGTTTCGTAATCTGTGGCTAGATAGACTATATTATGCACAATTTTATAAAACCTAGGAACATTATCACTTCAGATGCGGTTTATGCTGTTCACAAACCCTCAGCATCCGAGACCAAACATTGCATGTATTTGCTTTTTTATTGACATATTTTATGCTTTTTAAAAAACCGCTTTCAAAAACTTTAGTAACCGGCGCGGCGGGACTCGAACCCGCGACTACTGGTATTCATACTACCAGTTCGAGTCCAGCATTAGCAAAAAGTATTATTACCTAGTGTGGTAAAAAGAAATAACGTTTAGACATATTTTACTCTTATTTTATACTAGGTTCGGGTACCTATTGTCATTTCTGTATCTACACCACAAAACCGGATAATAATATTACGTCCACCGCCAAGTAATCTATTATGATACGAAATTTTGCACAAATACTTAATTCTGACGACAATACATTAAAAAAAACCCGGCCAAGTGCAAAACTCGCGCACGAAGGGTTCCGTACCACTATCACATTTAGGTACGGAACCCTAAAATGGTTTACAACAACCAATTTTTAAATTTGATAAGAATGTAAAATATTTAGCTTCGATTCTTACTCCCATCATACGACCACACCACTCAAAAAAAAAATGAAAAAAAAAAACTTTTGCACAAAGAACATCTAAAACTTAAAAAAAAACTCTTTGGTAAGTGAAGGCAGACTGGTATATTTGACAGAAAGGGCAGTCATTTTGAATTCCATGACCTACTCGATTTGTCCTGACCAATCAGAAGCGACCTCACATTGTATTAAAATTTCTTGTTGTTTATTAAACACGTTTGTTGTATGGGAGCCCCTCTTAAATATTTGTTTTATTTGGTTTTTAGTATTTTTTGTTGTAGCGGCTACCGAAATACATCTTCTGTGAAAATTTTAACCTTCTAGCTATTACGAATCTAATGAATTTCAAAAGTACGTAGTTATATTATATTTGACAATTATTTACTTTTATAAATATTTGTACGCAATTTGATTGCTAAATATGACGAAACTGTATCCTATTTTTGTAACACCACTTGTATGTACCATATTTAATAAAAATAAACGATTCTGATTCTGATTCTGATACGGTTCATGAGATACAGCCTGGTGACAGACGGACAGACGGACGGACAGCGAAGTCTCAGAGATAGGGTTTCGTTTTTACCCTTTGGGTACGGAACCCTAAAAATAGAAAAAATCTGATGCTGCAGCCAACAGTGGCTACTCGTGAGGACTCAACGGAACAGGCTAGAAATGCCTTTTCATAAAGAAGCTTTACCTCCCTAAATGGACTAAATAGACTAGGCAATAATAAGTAACCAGATATGAACCACAGCCGCTGGAGTTTACAGATGTACCTACTCCTAAAAAGTTCCGGTGAGCTCCGGCATTTCGGCAAGACAGGCACCGAGGTGTTTAGTGGGTATACCTCTGATGGTCCGCACAATCATAGGCCAGATGGGACAATCAAACAATGAGCAGCTCTCCCCCGGGAGCGGGCTGACGGTCTTAAGAGGATAGTCTCCATTCTCTTTCTCCATACAAACGTAGTTTACATTTTCCTCCCTGGATAAAGACATTAGAGCAAATATATTAATATAAATATTTTCTAATTAAAATAAAATAATAAAATGAAAAAAATAAAAAGGTAGATGCATAGTCATGACAGATATAAGTTTTATGGCATAAACATATTTGCTCTAATGTCTTTATCCAGGGAGGAAAATGTAAACTACGTTTGTATGGAGAAAGAGAATGGAGACTATCCTCTTAAGGGGACAGTCTACCTACTCTTTTCTCCATACAAACTTTATAAACGAAGTCGACTGTTTCCTCCCTGAATCAAGATATCCTACTAATATTATAAATGATTTTTGTACATCGGTATGTAACTTGTTGCATGCTTATTCACATTATTATAAGTGTCGAAAATCTATAAAAGTTGAAACTCGACTTCGAAAAAAAGGATAAAATAATAATAATAAGCTTGTTTATATATGTACAAAGCAACCGACTTATTTGTTATGTAATCTGAAGTCGGGCATCTTAACTTAATGCAATATTTTTTTTTACGTGGGTGATGCCCCTTATGTACCGTCAGGCCACTCTCGGGGCAAATGACTCGGTTTGTTGGGCTCCCTGGGTACCACAGTTTGTCAACTAAACCCCAACGGCGTCCCTCGCTCCACAAGTGTCGAGGCCAGTGGGAATTCCTCATGGACTACATCCGTCAACCCCGACAACGGCGGCCTTTCTAAGCCTCATCTCTGCCCGGAAGACAATCCCTCTCCGTCCCCCTCCCTCGGCATGGTCACACTACCGTCTCGTGGCCCCCAAAACCGGTGATAAACTCCCCCGAGTTCACCGCCACCACCACTGTGAAAAATCACCTCAGCCTCTGAGGTGATTTTTCACAGTGGTTGTCATGCACGCGGCCCTTTTCTTGCGGAAAGGACCCCCGAGCCCGCTGACGCGGGTTTACGGGACATCTGGAGGGTAAAACGTAACGTCGTGCCCGGGACTCGAGACTCGAACGCGGTACCCTCGACTCGGAATCCACACTCTGCCGCAGCTGCCATCGTGCCTCGTAAACTAAATGCAATCTGCATCTACCCAGTAAAACTGCCCGATTTCAGGTATATTTTTTTCCCCTTTTTCGTGCATTTTCGACTGCCACTAAAAAATATCAAAATTGTAACAGTAACTTTAATCATTGAGGAGTTTTCTGATGAGAAGGTAGTTTCAGGTGGTCCATCAATTCGTACCGAGTTCTTTAGAAGCTGATTCTATTGATGGAAGTCTAAAAATTAGTAATTTACTGCATTGTGGGATGCTATTCTGCTCATCATTCCAAAGGTTCTCATCAGATCTTCACCAACAATTTGTGGGACCAATTCGAGACTCTCACTTTCCAAATCTAAAAAGAATATTCTTATGCTGGTGTCCGGCGTGAACATATCCCCATACAAACAATATGCGGGTCGAATTGAGAAGCTCCACTTTTTTTAAAGTCGGTTAAAAACAACCATTATAAATTTCCGTATGTCCGAAGGATCCGAATATATGGAGAGACATAGGTATTATAGGAATTACCGGATATCCGGCTTTTTTAATTACGTGCCGGATATCCGGCTTTTTATTTACCTACCGGATATCCGGTTAATTAAAAAAAAAAATTAAAAATCATTTATTTCAGAATAAAATTCCATAGTTACATAAAATTTTAAAAATTATTAGAACAAGAACAGGACAAAATTAAACTTATCTAGTAAAACTTACATACCTAGTGTTACATGATATCCCTATCCCTATATCCAAATCATGTGTTGATTCCACATAACATACTTCTTCAATACAACATTCAAACTAATTAGGTTAAAGTGGAAATAACACTTTATCCGGATAACCGGACTAAATAGCCGGATAAAAAGTAGCCTATATGTTAATCGGGGTATAAAGCTATCTGCATACCAAATTTGGTTAAAATCGGATAAGCCGTTTCTGAGATTAGCGGGCACAAAGGCACACACAAACAGACAAACAGATAAACAGACAAACAGACAACCAGAAAAACAGAAAAATAGGTTCTACTGCGTTCATAGATACCGATACAATTTATATTTTTTTTATATCTTCCAAAAACAGACACCGCTGAGTTACGATTTTATTATATGTATAGATGTGAAAGTTTGTGAGGATTGATGTTTGTTACTCTTTCACGCAAAAACTACTGAACCGATTTTGATGAAACTTGGAATATAGGTAGCTGGACACCTAGAATAACACATAGGCTTTTTATCCCGTAATTCCCGCGGGATCGGGACTTACGGACCCGGGTGAAACCGCGGGGCGCAGCTAGTTATAAATTGTAGATTGTATAACAAGGGAGCAAAATAGTATTTTTACGGCGAGGGCGTTACTTTGAATCACGAGCAAAGCGAAGAATTCTAGAATAGAATCCCGAGCGTAGCGAGGGATTCTAACGTAGAATTCTGAGCGCAGCGAGGGATTCAAAGTATACATCGCCCGAGGCAAAAATAATTTGCTCTCGAGTCATATACTCTACTTTTCATCCCCTTTCTATGAGAAAATAAATAAGATATGGTGTTACGTAATTCGTGAATATACCTATTTACTTTAACAAAAATGTTGGGTATAAAATTTTAATATCACGTTTATTATACAGAAGCCCTCTATAAATATTTGTTGGTTGTTATAGCGGCTACAGAAATACATCATCTGTGAAAATTTCATATAAATACTAGTGATGCGCCGAGTACCAGTTTTACCGAGTAACCGAGTACCGAGTATTACTCGGTTCAAAATTTACCGAGTCGAGTACTCTGCCGAGTTACTCGGTTCATTTAAATAACCGCGAAAACAAGTTGCAACGCGCTCCAGACGACGCGCGACAGGCGAGGCGACTCGAAGCAAGCAGGATTTCTTCTTTACTACCTGCGCCCGCGGTTCATCATCATCATCATCCGAGCGATGTTCCTGATGGGAACATCTCATCATCAACACTCTCGGGAGTCTCTCAACACACTCTCCGCTATCCTACTTTTACGTCTCTACTTTGCACGATCTTTGGCATCCCGTGTAGTGAGGCCATTTGCACGCATATCTGCTCTCTCGCCGTCAAGCCAGCCTTTCTTGAATCTTCCTAATCAGCTGCGCTCGGGCGGAGGTTCCATAGCAAAATATTTGTTCCGTACGTTACTAGCCGGTTTTCGTAAAACGTGACCGTACCATCGTAAACGCCATTCTTGTATGGTCATTGGTCATTCTTCTCGGGCATAAAGGCTGCCCCTGATGCCGGAGTTTCTGACGCGGTCTTTTCGCGTCACTCCACACATCCAGGGCTGCATTTGAATCTTCGTAAAACGCAGCTCCTACTTATGTCACTCAAGCACTGGCCACGTATCACTATCGTACAAAAGGACAGGTCTAGTGATCGTTTTATACACTTGTTCCTTTTAGTTCAACCGTTATTTTGGGGTCGCAGATGATACCAGTTACCTCTCGACACTTTGCCCAAGCTGCCGAAATACGAGACTTGACGAAGTAACCGATGCCGCCGGACGCAGGAAGCACAGATCCCAAGTATTTAAACTGGTCTGTCCGTTTGACCATATGACCGTTTACACACGTGTGCTATCTTCATGCACAAAGTGGCCATAGCCACTTTGGGCGTGTAAGAAGACCGAACTAGCGTTTGAGGACACGATCTGTATAAAACAGATCCCTGACGATTGCTCTTGGGAGTAACCTGACGGTACAGCGGACCCCTATCAGGCGTAATCGGTGGCAGAAGATTCGGAAGGAGTTCCGTCCGGTGCCTGCACCTCTTTATACTGCTTATTTAGCAGCTCGTGGGAATATGAGCGCCATCTCTCCTTCAACACGAGGTCCTCGTATAGCAGGTTGCCATCGGGTTTTTTTTACACAGCGGTACTTGGACATATCCTGCGCCGCATATATCCCAGAACATGCCTACTTATAAATAGCTTCTGCCCCTCAGACGTTTCCAACATATCGTACAATGGCTGAGGTGCTGTCTGTCACTGGCTACTGCTCTTTTAGTGGCACGTTTGGCGGACCTGTACGCGTCCCGATCTTCAGGAGAGTTAGACTTTGCCACTTTACCAGCTTAAGTGTCGATATAAAGTTCTTTAGCTCTGTACCTTTGTGTAAATTTCATCTAAATTGGTCGACCCGTTTGAGCGTGAAGGAGGAACAAACAAATACACAAATTTTCGCACTAAGTTAGGAAGTCAAAGCTGTACAGAGATGAAATCCTACACAGAAATATATATTTATTTATATACCCGAGTTACTCGGCTCATGAACCGAGGCCGAGTACGAGTAGTAAAATACCGCCGAGTACCCGAGTAACGAGTACTCGGCAGAGTACTCGGCGCATCTCTAATAAATTCTAAAAAAAATAAACAAAATGAATAAAACAAATGAAACAAATGTAACTAATGAAACTAATGAAACTAACGAAACTAACGAAACTAACGAAACTAACGAAACTAACGAAACTAACGAAACTAACGAAACTAACGAAACTAACGAAACTAACGAAACTAACGAAACTAACGAAACTAACGAATCTAACGAATCTAACGAAACTAACGAAACTAACGAAACTAATGAATCTAATGAATTTAATGAAACTAATGAAATTAACGAATCTAATGAAACTAATTAAAAAAATGAAAAAAATTAAACTAATGAATCTAATGAAACTAATGAAAATCCATCTTCTTTATTTCACTTCTACAGACAAGTTTATTGTAAAAAGAAAACACAAATAAAAGATACAATTAAACAAACTAAACACAAAATAAAATAAAATACACTTAACCTAAAATAACCCATCCCCAAGCGTTCCCGATGCAAAGCTGCCCAAAATGCTAGCAGCATTCCCGCGTTAAACCGCAATGGACAACTAATGAAACAAATGAAACTAATGAAACTTATGTAACTAATGATACTAATGAAACTAATGAAACTAATGCAACTAATGAAACTAATGAAACTAATGAAACTAATGAAACTAATGTAACTAATGTAACTAATGAAACTAATGAAACTAATGAAACTAATGAAACTAATGAAAGTAATTAAACTAATTAAACTAATAAAACTAATGAATCTAATGAAACTAATGAATCTAATGAAACTAATGAATCTAATGAAACTAATGAAACTAATGAAACTAATGAAAAAAATGTAAATAATGAAACTAATGAATCTAATGAAACTAATGAAACTAATAAAATAAATAAATTCTGTGAACAACACACAGCGCCATCCAGCCCCGTGGTAAGCGACTAAGTTTGTGTTACGGTGACTCAACACATATCAGCCAGTAATTCATATAATTTACGTTTGATTTCTATGAATGAAACATATGTTCCAAATTCAAATTTACTTTGCTCCCGCCTATTTTATTTTGCTCCCGCCTGTTTTACTTTGCTCCCGCCTGTTTATCTCTTAACAGAAAAGAGCTACTTTGGTCGCACTTATAAAGGACCAAAGCGACACTTTTCGAATAGATGGGATGAAAATATATGTTTATGACATTAGTCTTATATCAGCGATGACCATGCCCCTACGTTTTGTTCTTTTCCATTTTCTAATTTTTCTGAATTTTACTTTTCTAATTAGAAAATGAAAAAAAAAACAAAACGTAGGGCCATGGTCATGGCAGATTTAGGTTTTATGGCATAACTATATATGCTTTAAACTCTAATGTCTTTATTCAGTGAGGAAACAGTCGACTACGTTTGTATGGAGAAAAAGTAGGTAGACTGTCCTCTTAAAGCGATTCCCCCCGTTAAAAACGACCGTGAAGCGCGTCGAAAATTGACGCCAAATTATGCAAAATATCACTATCAATCGATGTGTGGCATTTTTAAATATTTTAATTTTTTTTTTTTTTCACTTATATAACCGGAGATGAGCATAGGCTGGGGTGGTTTGATGTTTTACAATCTATAATCAAAGTTATTCAGCGATGTTCCCGGTTGCATCCCTCTCAAGAGTCCGTGGTCCGCTCAATACCGCCGCAGGTTCTGTCTAATGTCTAAGAGCCCGTGACACTCAACCTAGTCTCATGAGATTACCGGATGAAATATATATAATTAATAATAATAATAATAATTCATTTATTTCATAATCATGGGTTACAGAGATCTTACTAAATAATAAAAGTTGGTACATCCATCAATTAGTTACATTATTAATTGGGGAACACGATATGGCTATGCTGCAATGCAAAAAACCTGACGGCCATAGTGAAAATTAAAATGAAAAAAGTTTTAAATATCGCTTTCTAGTACGATAAGATTCCCAAGATTCGTTTGTTTCTCGACACAGGGGAGGAGTCGGAGTATACGATAAAGTTGTGCTGCAAGTCCTAAATACTGGCCTTCAGAGTTGCTGCAGCATGAGAAGTGACGACTCGTACCTAGGAATCTAGTACCATCGGTCTCCTCAAAAATCAAAGTTCATTCGAAAGATCATCAATTTCTGTGTAAGAAAAACCACTGCTGCATTTCCCAAACAGTGGCGAAAGTGGTTGCTGCAGCGATTGAAAGTACTGCAAAACTGCAAATATAACTTTGTAATCCTATACATTTATATGGGATTACAAAGTTATTTATGAAGTTTGTGTTTGTAGAAAACAAGACCGAATCATTTTTAAACTACTAGTTCAAATTGAATGAAATTTGAAATACACCGTTTTTTTACAATGCCTGCTTAATGACAGAAAATTCAGGTTTCTAGTTATATTCACAACGAAGTTATAGGAGGTCGAAAAAGGTTAGTAGTTACCTAGTTATCTACCTAGTACCATTGATAAAATCAAAGTTCATTCGAAAGATAATCAATTTCTGTGTAAGAAAAACCACTGCTGCACTTTTCAAACAGTGGAGAAAGTGGTTGCTGCAACGATTTAAGCATGATTTATGCTAGACCGGGTCGTGTCGGGGCCGGGGCGGGGATGGGCTACTTTTGTATGAAGACAGCACGGACGCGGCACGGACAACATGCAAAACAAAAGATGTCTTCATACAAAAGTAGCCCGTCCCCGCCCTGGCTCGGACACGGCCCGGTCTAGCATAAATCATGCTTTCAAGGCGCAGCTGCATTCGGCGTTTCGATATAGTTTTGTCAGCAATCACCTGGTTCCTTCGAATTTGTACTGATTGTTTTCTCGTGCCACGGTCACCTTCGAATAATTTTACGTGTTGTTGATTGTTTAAAATGTTCTGTTAAAAAAATTCAACCTTTTTATTATAGCTGCGTCCCGCGGTAAAATATCAAGATAATAATAATAATAATAAGCCCGCAGGGCACCTTGAGGCGAGGTGTCGGGGAGTAGCGACCCCGCGGCTTCCCGAGTGCTCCAGGGTGAAACCACCGTTCCTCACCTCCGGCTTGCCTTAGTTGGCTGGTCGGAGTGAACACTGACGAGGAAGCGGTCCCCCGCCTCTGGCTTGCCTTCACCGGCTGGTCGGAGTGGAGTCGCGAGAGCAGAAATGCTCGGACGGTGGACACACCTCACGTCAGTGATGAGTTGGCCCGCTCCACAGGATTACCGAGGATGGTTTAAAATCCGGTGAGGTTGCTCCATCCTTCAGCCACTCACGCCCCTGTTGCCCCCTGGCTGTAATTTGCTCGGCTTAATTAGGGTGGCCCAGTTTGTGAGTTGGCGAGTCTCCGTCTGCCATTTTTACATGTTTGTTGAACATTGTTACGGCAGGCGCCATAGTCCCCATAGTTCCCCCCAGTATCCAATCCACTACCAACCCATTTTAATAGCCCAAGTAGTTTTCACCCGTAGTTTACACAATAGTTCTATCCAAACCGGGGGGTTGTCCTTGGCTGCATTTTATAGTGTAGACAGGGATAATCGCCGGTTTGGTGTCCATTTCATACTTTGCAATTAAAATTGTAACTAAAACGGGCCTCTACCTACGTGTTGGCTTCGGCCCCACGCACGCCTACCAAAGGTCCGGGGCTCCATAGCCCCGTGAAACGGTAACGTTACAAACAATAATAATAATAGGTAATATATCGGTAGATCAATGGTACTAGGTAGATAACTAGGTAACTACTAACCTTTTTCGACCTCCTATAACTTCGTTGTGAATATAACTAGAAACCTGAATTTTCTATAATTAAGCAGGCATTGTAAAAAAACGGTGTATTTCAAATTTCATTCAATTTGAACTAGTAGTTTAAAAATTATTCGGTCTTGTTTTCTACAAACACAAACTTCATAAATAACTTTGTAATCCCATATAAATGTATAGGATTACAAAGTTATATTTGCAGTTTTGCAGTACTTTCAATCGCTGCAGCAACCACTTTCGCCACTGTTTGGAAAATGCAGCAGTGGTTTTTCTTACACAGAAATTGATGATCTTCGAATGAACTTTGATTTTTGAGGAGACCGATGGTACTAGATTCCTAGGTACGAGTCGTCACTTCTCATGCTGCAGCAACTTTGAAGGCCAGTATTTAGGACTTGCAGCACAACTTTATCGTATACTCCGACTCCTCCCCTGTGTCGAGGAACAAACGAATCTTGGGAATCTTATCGTACTAGAAACCGATATTTTTAACTTTTTTCATTTTAATTTTTAACTATGGCCGCCAGGTTTTTTGCATTGCAGCATAGCCATATCGTGTTCCCCCATTAATAATGTAACTAATTATATATATTTCATCCGGTAATCTCAGACTAGGTAGAGTGTCACGGGCTCTTCTACTATAATTTTTTCTTCTGTTTTATTTTTCAAACGGTGGACACACATGAATATATGAAAAACGATGTGGAGCAAAGCTAAACTAACTTAGTTTAGTAGGGGGTGGATGTTCGGCGTAATGATTCTTTGGTATCTTGATGATTGTAATGGTTTTAGTCGGCTAAAATATCTAGAATTCTAGAAATGAGTGAAAAGATTAAAATAAAATTTAGTTAAGATATTGATATCAAAACGTTTCAAGGAACAAACATTCCCGAAAAGTTGAATATCAACGTGATATTTTGTAATTCATATCATGAGCGAGTTGTGACGTAATAGCATCCGCGCCTAAACACAGAATTAATCTCCTCATTTTTTTTCAAAGAATATGGATATTTTGTACGAGTACCTTCCCCATAGTAACGAGGAATATAATATATGTATTACATTTTAACGTAAAAGAACCGTCACATTACTCGTAGCACCTGCTTTCTGGTATCCTATCACTTTCATTCTTCCCGCTTCCTCGCCTCTTCTTTTTGAATTTGAACACTATTGTGTGTTTTAAACTAAGATTTCAATTTTCACGAGTTTCATATTTGTCGCCTTATAGCGAATGAGAATTGACTTATTATTCAAAATTAAGTCAAACAGAAAAAAGTCGTCGTGTTTAAATTTCAAATGTTTAGATGTAATATTTAGATATATTGCCCGCAGTCGAGTCGGTCTCGTGAAAAATTGTAAATTGTTTCACAGGTAGGTATACTTATGTGTTGCTCTCAGCTAAAACCTTTCGTTAATGAGTCTCATTGATATCTCATCTTGATAGTGTATTACCCCGGTAAATTTTGATTGGCAGTTCTACGACAGTTTACGTAATAGTTGGTGTGCTCTCGTCGCGCGTCGGCGTTAAAATCGGCATCAAAAGTTGATGACTACATTTAGTTTTCCAAAACTCTATTTACATCGTAATTGTGGAGTGCTAATGGTAAAAGAGGACAGACATTCTGGCATTAAAAGAGAAGATGGAGTGTTATTCGGTCTGTCGGCACTAACTGGTTTAGTTGGTAGGTTGGAGTAAACGAAGCGAATCTCTTGCTTATGCTTCCCTTCGTCGGCCGGTCAGGTCTAAGATGAAATGCTCCCGAAAATGGTTACAGAATGTCAGATAAGTAATTATGAAATTAAAGACTTTTTTCGGTTTAAGTCGCGTGGTGTTTATTGCTTATAGCATTGTTTAAACGCCTAACGTTACAAAATGGCGAAAACAGAAGAAAAATCTAAGTCATTATGAGTTAAATTGGCACGGTCGAATGGTAAAAGCAGCGGTTGGTGTTGAAAACACCAACAATAATTTTCTTTTAATATTTAATATCTTGTATGGCAACTGTGAGTCGGCCCGCGACCGGTGCGATGATGTTCGTTCGCTTCCTTCTTGATTTTTGGTACAACTAGCGAGTTGAACGTCTCTCTATAAATTTAAAATATTAAGATTGTATTGTGTTCAAAAGTGCAAAAATTTTGAAACAATTAGTGCCACAAAAGTTGTTTCAATTAGAGCCTCCATAGCAGCAGATAATCTTCAGCCAAAAAGCAAAATCTACAGTCCACGCTCCCAACAGTTGTATTGGTGTAACTAGGGATCTAGGGATCGTTGTCTAGTCACCGTAACACAAGCTTAGTCGCTTACCACGGGGCTAGATGGCGCTGTGTGTTGTTCACAGAATTTATTAATTTATTTTTATTTTTATATCTCCATTCACAGCCACTCACGTTCCTATATTGCTCAGCTGAGCCGAGTGAGTATCCTAGTCTGAAAGTTACCGAGTCTCTGTTTGCGGCGTTTCTACGTGGTTCATACTTCGGTCACGTGTATAATTCCCGCGTCCTCATTTCTCTGGATATTTGTCCACCAGCTGAGAGGGTGGTATAGGCGCTGCAAGCCTATACCATCTAATGTATACTACTAGATTAGGAGGGGAAGTTGGTTTTCTTACCTCATTAGTACCAAGTGGAGACTTATATTGTGGAAAGAGTAGTAAAAGTTATGCCTGAAAAACTCGGTCAGCCGCGATTCAGCCTGGGCCCGTCTGAGCTCAGCCCGTTTTTAGGGGAGCAATCGGGCGTGGGAACTTACCTCATCGAGTACCAAGTTGGGACTAATATGGTAGAAAGTAGACTAAAAGTTATGCCTAAATAACTCGGTCAGCCTCGAGTCAGCCTGGGCCCGTCCCTACCCCGATTGATCCCCTAAAAATATTCGATATTCGGAAAATAGATTTCTCATTAGAGCTTGCATAACACATAACAACCGTTATCATCACATAGATATATTTTTCTGTAAAATAATTAGTTTTATTTCAAGTGTCAGAAGAGTAAAAGGCAAATCACTTCTATAAATTCATAAATTTCATTTAAGTACCTACATTTTTTGTTTCATATCTTATAAATGTAGAACAATATTTATAATATATACAGGTGTCCGGAGACCAGTGGATATCCCTGAACGGGCGGCTGGCGGGGAAGGGTTAAAATAAAATAAATAAAATAAAATAAATAAAAATTTTATTTAATAAAAGAATTTACAGGTTACTTATACAACTATTTTACATTTCTGTGTATTAACTGTGACATTAGTTAGTACAAGTACAATTTTATCAGCGGTCCCTGCACTAAGCAAAGCTTGTACCGCAGGAGACCAGCGGTGAGTTTATAATTGCGTAAGTTTCGGGAAAGTCACTGAAGTATCGAAGTATCACTGAAGTATATAGTAAACATGAAATTTGTAACCACATTATGAACTTAAATATCAAAAATGAGAAAATTAAAAAACGAAAATGAATTTAAATTTGAAAAACTAAGAAACATAGCACAAGGAATTGGATGGCTAGTTCTCTATAATGTATGTGAGTAAGTAAGGTGAGAGTATGTATGCGTGTGGGGGTGAAAGTGGGGAACGCAGGGGACGAGCGAACGAGACCGTTTGCCCTCGCAACTCGTCCTCTTAAGAGTCTGCTATCGGGAAAACGCATCTCGCTTTTACCGAGAGTTAAACAGATAGAGAAGGGGATAAGAGATGGCGAGCAAGGGTGTAGTTTGTGATGATGTGCATGAGTATGACTAGACGTGTTTATTGGAATGGATGGAGCAATTGGGATCAAAATACGGACTTGGGTAGAATGTCCTCTGTCTGGCCGCCCAGAATACGTTTTTTTTTTTCTATCTCAAACGGTTCGAGCTGTACGTCACTTTTTAGTAAAAATTGAAAAATGTCTACTTTTTTGCACATTTCGGGGCATCACGTCCACAGATTAAGCGATAGCATTGTTTTTTTTTCGCCATGTGTTCACTAATATTGATGTTTGAAAATCACCTTAATTTTTTTTTAATACTATAGTTAGTAACTCACAGGATGTCCCCAAAGATAGATTTAGTTTGTTTTTTTTTTAATTAAGTAAATAATTAAGTTGTCTGTTAATTTGAAAGTTTTTATTAGTATGCTTATAGTCTGATCTAAGTTCACAAGATAAAAAAACAAAATCGCCTTTTCACCTGGGTGAACCAATTCCAAGGTGAACAAAGGTCTTGGCTTATATCGACTATATCATCTGGGTGAAATAGTTCAGCCGTGACAAGTAGACACCAAAAATCCACTTTCTTCACCCAGGTGTAGAAAGTGGAATAAACTAAAATGACAATATTATGTAGAGTGTTTCAAGTATAAGTGTCGAGGGTGTATGCGCGGGAGTAGGCGGCAGCGGCGGCGTAGGCGCGGGTGTCTTCGTATGGTTTCGATAGGTAACGTCAGAGCAGCTTAGAAAGCTCAGTGCAGTGTAGTGGACGGTCGCGGACGGTCGGGTCATGCCCGCACTATGGAGGTGTGGACCGGTCTCACGCCCGCGCGCGCGCCGCGCGGCACCCGCAACGCACCCGCATCTGCCCCCGTTCCACTAACCTTCAGCTACGAACCTACGAAGGAGGAGCCGACATCGTCGTCGCCAGCGCCTCATCACCATCACCCTAAACCAGGTACCTACCGCTAGCCGCTTAAATGCGAATGATAACTGACCTGCGCAACTATGATATCGCCACACACCGCTACACGTCTTGCATTTTACACGATTTTACTAATTATTCTAAATTATTATGATAATTAAACAAAGTTTGTTTTCCTTTGGGCAAACGATTTGATTGACGGAAAATGTTTACCCCTGTATAAAAACCGATCAAGTGCGAGTCTTACTCACGCAGAGAGGGTTCCGTACCATTATAACAAAAAAATAATATTTGTTGTTTCCGATACATTAAATATTTGGGTATTTTTTTGTTGTTATAGCGGCAACAGATATACGTAGTCTGTGAAATTTTCAACTGTCTAGCTATCACGGTTTATGATACAGACTGGTGACAGACAAGTGGTCGTATTTGGTCGTATAGACCGACAGACAGTGTAGTGTCAGTAATAGGGTTCCGTTTTTTACCCTTGGGTGGGGAAACCTAAAAATGGGATACGTTTTCATGACGATATTTTAAAGTATCGGGACTTGGTCGGATATAAGCTACAGAGCGCTGCTAGTACGTTTTAATTAGTTTATAGTAAGGGATATAGTTATAATTGAATAACTTTCTATAGATTTATCTATATGTATACTAAACATACCTATATATAAGTAGGTACACTGAGTTATGAACATTGTGTATCTATATAGGTGCATATAACTATCATGTTCTGCAACATGGTCGTACCCAGATAACGTACCATTTCTAACATCTCGTCTAGCTAGTTTTATAAATGCAGCGGCTATCTGCATTTTAATTTTCTTCTAGACTTATCCTATTTATTTTGTAATCTAAGATTAAAATTATAAAAGTGATGATTGTATACTCACCTAATGTACCTAAATTAGTTTTAATTGAGCATTTAGTTTTCACTCCTTAGCCGGGTATAAAATAATGGGGCTACGGTATTTCATTTTTAGCACACGAAAAGCTTTTTGAAAATTTTATTGATAATTTTTAGAGTTTCGTAGTCAACAAGAAACCCTTATAGTTTTGTCTTGTCCGCTGTTTGTCTGTTTGTCCGCGGCTTAGCTCAGAGACACTTAGTACTAAGAAGCTGTAACTTTGCATGAGTATATACATAATAATAAACACGTTTTAATCGAAAGTACCTAGTACAAAATAAAGACAAATATTCGTAGGATACTGCTCCACGTGTGAAATGGAGTATGATTTTTATTTCTTGTTTTTTTTTTCTTTTCTGCACAACCGTTTCGCACAAAATGAGCGACTTTGTTAGTATAGTTGTAGACAAATAATAATCCCTAAAATTCGTTTTGTATTTAAAAACCAAAGACGGCAAATCGTCTCTACTTCATGTTTGGCAAAATTTGCATTTGGTTGGCCACGATTTACCTAATAATTGTGCGCTTCAGCGCTTGTGTCTGGCTGTGTCTTTGTTGGTTCTCATCTACTGATTATCAGGTTCTTTCCATCCAACCGATCTCGACGATATTTTATTTGTATAGGTTCCGATGAGATTCTTCTTCTCATCTGAGCGATGTTCCCGGTCGCATCCCTCTCTGGGGCCCGAGGTCCGCTAAAACCCCAAATTATTAATGGTCGGCACAGTAGGTAGGTAAGTCATCATTGACCATATCTACTGCAAATAGATTTAGCATTTTTTACGGTCGGCCGCCTGCCTGACACCAACGCTCCTAGGGACCAAGCGGTTTACCCCCCACCGCGTGGGGAGAATTCAAGGTTTGCTAGTCTCCGCCAGATGTCTTAGTCGTCTTTTACGATACTCATGGGAAGAAATGGGGTATCGTTATATTCTATGCCGGGGATATACGGTCGGTTTCCGTCTAATACTTTGTATCAATGGTTTTTAGGGTTCCGTACCCAAAGGGTAAAAACGGGACCCTATTACTGTCTGTCACCAGGCTGTATCTCATGAACCGTAATAGCTAGACCGTTGAAATTTTCACAGAAGATGTGTTTCGGTAGCCGCTACAACAACAAATACTAAAAACAAAATAAAACAAATATCTAAGAGGGGCTCCAATACAACAAACGTGTTTAAAAAATAACAAGGAGTTTAGTACAATGTGAGGTCGCTTCTGATTGGTCAGGACAAATCGAGTTGGTCATGGAATTCAAAATGGCTGCCTTATCTGTCAAATATACCAGTCTGCCTTACTTACCAAAGAGTTTCTTATAAGTTTCAGATTTTCTTTGTGCCAAGGTTTTTGTTTTTTTTTTTGAGTGATTCGGTCGTTTGATGGGAGAATCGAAGATAAATATTTCATATTTTCCTATAAAATTTAAAAATTGGATGTTGTAAACCATTTTAGGGTTCCGTATCCAATTGTGATAGTGGTACGGAACCCTTTGTGCGCGAGGGTCGCACTTGCCCGGTTTTTTATTTTGATAAAAAAGGGCGACGCAACTTTATTCGCTATAAGATATTAAAGAAGAAGCCGAAAATGTTTACTTGAAAAGTAGTAATAAACTAGGTACATTCTGGGATGCTATTTTGCTCCTTATTCCGAAGTTTTTATGTTTTTAAGTACTTAACAGCTGCAATCGGGTTTCGGTTGTCCAAATCCAAGATTTTATTCATGAAATGAGTTAAAAAACTGTTCGGTACAATTCATTTCCTGTTTTGTGTCTTTCGTTTTTTGCTCTGAAAAGTTACCATAAGTTGAATGAAATATGGAAACAAAACTCAGACAGGACTTGCTGTGCGTCACAAACAAAAAAAAATGACAAGTGAATAATTCGATATAGATAGATATTTACTTTAGGTATTTGCACAACAAACAAAAACAATTACCTATGTAGGTACCCACTTTTGTAAATTTTATAATGAAAATTTTTGTTCATTTATTTCATTTAGGGATCCATTTCGAAATATGTAGGTACAGTGTAGGGGGTACATATAATTCTAAAAATTAGCACTTTTAGGCACAATATTTCGAAATAGAACCCTAAATTAAACAGACAGACAGACAGCGAAGTCTCAGTAATAGGGTTTCGTTTTTTACCCTTTGGGTACGGAACCCTAAAAATAGCCCCTACCTAGATACCTCATAGGTACGTTGCGGTAATCGAGGTACATCCCCCACATTACAAGGCACTTCGCTAAACCATTTCTAGCTCATTTCTTTTTGACTGGAACCGTTATAAATGCAAAGTTTATAAAACAGACGATTTTTACATTTTGCTTGGTAATTTTCCTTTTTCCTAACGTCAAAAAGATATTTTTCAAATTTATCAAAAATTTTAATACAACTATAAGTTGTATTAAAATTTTTGATAAAGGACATCATTCAAATTGTACCCAAAAATTAAAGTGCCGGCCAATGAAAAAAAATATTTTTATCTTATAGAAAATGATGTTTTAAATATTTTTTATCAAGACGGTAAATGTCTACGACCAACTTTTGAACCCTATAGGCGACATCAAAAATCATAAATGAGCATATCAATATATCATCAATATAGATAATTGTAATAAACTATAAACAACGCTAGATCGCCTTCGTATGCTTGGAACTACCTGTTTGCTCCCGTTACTCAATAAGGTCGGCCATAAACTCCATCTCTTTCCTTCTCGTTATTGTTATTAGTAGTTACCTGCTTTGTTTATCCCGTTCTAGGTAAGGATTCGGTAGTTGACGATATACTTTGTAGTTATCCATGCGACTTTAGTTACATCGGACGACTACTTACTTGCGAATAATTATTGTTTTTTTGCTTTTTTAACATTAAAATGGCGGAACGATTGTGTATACGGTGTCGTGAATCTGTGGAAAATAGAAGAAGCTATTCCTGGATATCTCGAGAGGAGAATCATATTGAAGTAGCTCAGATTATTATTCAAGAGCTACTAGATCAGCAGGTATGTGGTTTTATATTGTATGTATTATTTAATAGTAATATGCATATTGTATAGCAACAAACGCGCATTAGGCGTGAGTGTGAGTTTCTTGTCACTTGAAAAGAGATTTTCAAAACATGGTATGAACTTTTTTCGTTCATTTATACATAATGCCACTATCATAGATATCATAATAAAATATGGTAGGTATATATGAGTTCAGTGGCTACTATATCGGAAACTTCATATGCATAAGCCCATAATTGAATACATTCTATATCTTTACAAAAACTACAATAAGCAAGTGTAGTTAGACTTATTACGTTAGGTGCAGTGTAAACTCTAACGAATCTCAAGAGACCGAACATTTTTTATATCGTTGAATCAAGAGTGAAGGATAGGATTTTTTAATTCCTAACAGTTTCAACATTATTTTGCGACTGATAATACGATAGATACCTGATGTGTTTATTTCGAAGCCATAATTTTCAAGCAAGCAAGGGCATATTAAATATCATATTTTCTTGGTGCATGTCACAGATGCTGGTTTGTGGTCCACGTCTAATATGTTTAATTATTGATATAATTGAAACCTTTATTTTTTCACTTTTCAGTCTGTGCCTACGGATTTCATTTGCCGACCTTGTTGGCAACGAGCGGAGAGAACATACGAGAGAAACTTGCGAGAAGCGCGTCTGGCTGATAACGACGACGACGACATACAAGCACAACTTGTTGAAGACAATTCATCTTCCACTCAGCCCTCAATAATTACTCTGCCTGGATTCGTGCGTACTCCGAATACAAGGCGAACTTGTGTCTTTCAGCATTGTGAAAATAGTTCCAGGCATCGAATTCCGGATAGCATTGTACTTAGAATGCTTAGCCGGTACAATTTATTATTGACGGAAAACAGCCGTGTTTGTGATGAACATTTGCAACAAGATTTATGGTACCTGCTTGCCGTACAACAAAATAATATTTCCGAGTTCAGATCAGAACAAATAGTACGAGCATTATCAATATTACAAGCTCATGTGACTACAGAAGTTCTAAACTTCGAGCACTATGAAGTAATAGATGACAATGAATTCCATACTTGGACAGGCCTTACTCATGCACAGTTTGCTGATCTGCTGATCAAAACCAGCAGTCTCAATAATAATAAAAACAAAAAAGTTATATTAGCAGCTGTATTGATAAAACTACGGACTGGGGATTCGAACGCTCGATTAGCTTCAATTTTTAGAACAAGTGAGTCCACTTTTGCACGCATGCTTAAAACTGGTCGTACGGCTTTGGTACAAGACTTTGTCCCACTACATTTGGGGTTTGATCATTTAACCCGCGAAGAAGTTGCCGAAAGGAATCTTACAGTACCGGAGGCACTATTTGGAAATCCTGATAGCCCTCTAGCGGAAAGAAAGGCGATAGTCATCTGTGATGGCACCTACATATACTTGCAAAAAAGTTCTAATTACTTTTTCCAGAGAAAGTCTTATAGTCTTCATAAATTCCGGAACTTACTGAAACCTTTTTTTGATTGTCTGCTGTGATGGACACATAATTGACGTATCTGGACCTCATGCTGCCACCACATCTGATGCTCAAGTTATGAACAGTATAATCAATAATGAAACTGATGGCGGCGATGGTGTATTCAATTGGTTTTTTAGACAAGGTGACGTTTTTATTTTGGATCGCGGATTCAGAGATGCCATTGCCCCTATGGAGTCACTGGGATATTCGGTACATATGCCACAAACCAAGCTTCGAAACGAAACTCAATTAACTACGATACAGGCAAATATATCCCGTCTTGTTACAATTTGTCGCTGGGTTGTGGAAGTAGTTAATGGACGATTTAAACGGGATTTTCGGTTTTTGAGAAACGTTAACATAAATCGTGCTCTACATTACATGTTTGATTTTTTCAAAATAGCAGCCGCTATCATCAATGCATATCATCGCTTGATAGAAGACAACATTCATGCCCAATCGTTTTTGGCCATAATAAATCAAAGGTTATCGATGCCCAATACGCTAGCTGATATTATTATAAGACACAACTACAATCAAAAACGAGCTTCATTTCGCATGATGTCAGCTGAAATGCCCGAGTTCGACGAGTTTCCGAGGCTTACAGAAGAAGACCTAATATTATTTAGTTTGGGCATTTATCAACTCAAACAAGCCAGAAGCTATTACGGCGAGCACCTTAACCCAAATGGCGTCTTCACAATCGAGCTCGGTGACAGAATTCCCACTCGACACACCAGAGAGTTAGGTGAAAATATAACAATCATAAGAGGTAGAATACAATCTCGCCACGTTCGGGTCAGAAAATACTATGTATATATTGGAATAAACTCAACACTGAGTGGTCGTGATGCCATAGCGCATTATTATTGCAGTTGCAACATTGGAAGACGAACGGTGGGCTGCTGTTCCCACACTATGTGCATAGTGTGGTATATGACATATGCAAGACATGCAGAACCCCGCATAAATCCTCCTGCATTAGGTTTAGAAAATGTTATAGTAAGATCTGCGGAAATATAATTGTAATTAATGACGAATAAAGCAATATTTAATAATAATAATCATATTTTTTAATAAGTCTGCCATTTTTACATGTTTGTTGAACATTGTTACGACAGGCGCCATATTCCCCATAGTTCCCCCCAGTATCCAATCCACTACCATCCCATTTCTATAGCCCAAGTAGTTTCACCCGTAGTTTATTCATAGTTCTATCCGACCCGGGGTTGTCCTTGGCTGCATTTTATAGTGCAGACAGTAATAATCGCCGTATAGGTGTCCAGCACAACTTTTTACATTAAAATGTTACTTAAACGGGCCTCTACGTGTTGGCTTCGGCCCCACGCACGCCTTCCAAAGGTCCGGGTGCTCCATAGCCCCGAGTATCGGAAACGGTAACAACAAATAATAATAATATAAATCCTTATAAACATTCAATGATTACAAAAGTCCATATAATTAACAATTGCGGGAATCACATCTAACACGTCTGATTTGTTATACTAGGTTTTAATAGGCATAATTTTAATTAGTAGATTTAAGTTGATTTACCTATATAAATAAAGAGAAGAAAAAAACGTCCAGACGAATTTAAAAATGCAATAATTTAGAATTTCTATATCAAATAACTTTAAAAAAATTGATCATAGCTTTTAGTTGTCAAAAGAAAAAATGTTTAGAATGTCATTCCCTAAAATATACATACATTTTTTTTTGTTGGCCGGCACTTTTTTTTTTGGGTACTTTTTGTATGCAACTTGAATGATCTCCTTTGTTTTGTGTAGTGTTTTTTCTATTAAAAACGAATTTTATTTCGGCAGTCACGATTCGCCGCAACCTGTTAGTGTGTAGTGCGTTTTCTATTTCGTTTAGTGCATAATGTGCAAGTTGCAAAATGTCCAGTTCGCAGAATGTCTATTTTAAATGAAATTAGTAGATTGCCAATTTTAAAACTTATCGCGAAATTAGCCGTGAGATGGCCGTGAATTCTCTACAGAATCGACAGAAGCAAAGTGCCCTAACCAGTGTTTCTCTTTTTGTTTGTATTATACTATTTTGTTGTGTCTATGTTAAAGAATAATTTGTTTAGTTTTAGTCCCGCACCCGACTAATGCCAGCGTGTAAAGAGCACCACCCTCTCACCGCTGTTTACAAACCTCCGATACAAATATGCTTTTGTGTTAGTGACCCAATTTATTGACCTGACTAATCTAGTCATGTGATGAGAAGAGAGCTCACGCTGCTCTATCAATGCTGCTGTAGCGAGGCCGCCACTGACCACACGTCTGTGGGGCATCTATAAAAAGTATGTTAGGCTGGCCATTAGTGGCAGTCACATGTATATCTATATTTATCTGCTCTGTGGTGGCAGTGGTCGGTGGCCCGTTTGTGCCAAGCCTAATGGTCTATTTTACTAGTAGACATTTTAAACAAATGTGCGACCTGACGACCTCAGTGGAGTGTCGGGCAAAACTCTGACCGCTACGCAGAAGGTTGCGGATTCGATTCCCGTCGGGGAAAAATATTAATGTTGACCATAAATGTTTGTTTCTGCTTCTGAGTGTTTTCTATATGTATAGGTAGTATTATGTATTTACAAAAACAAGTGTAATTTGCAGTATAACCGTTGTCTAGTACCCATAGTACAAGCCTACTTGCTTAGCTTGGGGCTACATTGCGACGTCTATAACGTCCTGCAATATTATTTAATCACTGACCTAGATTGCAACTGGACAGGACATAGCGCACTAAATTTTGTGCCTATTTGATCTGCGCCATGTTCCACTGTTGTCGCGCGTCTTCTATTGAAAGTGATGGTGACCGTCTCCGGAACTATTAGTCCGTGGACGGTCACCATCACTTTCAACAGAAAACTCGCCACAACAGCGCAAAAAGGCGCAAATCAAATCAGCATAGATCTTATGTCATTTTGTATGGTATAGCAATTTCAGCGTACTAAGTACTTGAATAGTTTTATTTCAGTGTATTTAATGCATTCGTAGGAGTTATTCCGCTCATCACCAAAATAAAGCCCGCAGTATAGCGTCACTCAGGCTTGAACTCATTCTTTTCTGTTTTCTGCATTGAAAATGCTTCCAGATACCAATAAACATATAATTTTAACCGTCGTCGTCGGTATGTGGTATAATTATATTAACTTGGAAACTTGTGACCTAAATCTGTAGGTTCTATAGCTACGAGGAACCTTCGTCAGGGAAAGTCGGGCGTTAATATAATCACATTTAACGTGTCAGCGGACAAGCTTCTCGCCTCCGCTTTTAATCTAGTTAGCACCGCTAGCCGTTAGCTTTTACCCGCGATATATTCCCGCAAAATTGTAAAATTGAAAAGTGTAAAAGAAAAACGTGCATACATGGTTAGTAAGTATAATTAATATTAAGTAGTACCTACCTAAGTATCTATTGCAATTAAAAATGTTTTTAGAAAAGGGGTTTTTGTTAATTAATGTAGGTAGGTAGGTACCTAGGTATTTTAGACAGGTGGACACATAGGTGGAAAGAAATGGGGGAGGCCTTTGCCCAGCAGTGGGACAGTTGAGGATATAAAAAAAATACTTTAGCCATTTTTTAACCTTACTAATGTTCTTACTCACAAATCAATTAGTTTAAGATCATGCACCTAATAAAAATATAGATAGTAATTTGCCCGCTCTAAATGTTTCGGTTCGCCAGTCCTTGTTCGCACTGCGAGGGTTTAGAATTAGTCTGTGTATCCTGGCGAGTACAATTATGATGCGAGGACATTGTAGCGGTTGCGGAGAGTCGTTAGATGGAGGTGGCTCCGAATCGCTATTTGTCGTATGGGACCTTCGAAACAGGGATCGGGGCCTAGCCGCCACTGCTTATTTTTGTTAGGGGTAGAATGTACCACTAGCTAGACCAACAAATCAAATCAAAGTAGGTACGTTAATTCATTCGGATATTAGCAAGATCTCTCTTAGAAATGTCAGTTTTTATATCTAATCTACTGTGTCTTCGGAACGTGACCTCCAATGAGAAGAAGACACAAGAAACTCATGGTGTTTTTTTTTGTATATTTTTTTTGCAGTAATCATGTGTTTTACATTGTCGCTCAACAACACCGCTCTATGTATCTACCTAGATATTTTTATCTTACTTTTGATGTAATATTAACTGTGATTATTTGTTGTTAAAAAAAGCATTTTATCTATCTATGTACTTAGGTACGTAGGTACGTACCAGGTAGGTGTGGTAAGCGGTTCCATAGTTCTGTACTAGATCTAGTTTCCCCACTACCAGACGATCAGTTGTGAAGTCGGTAGCTATTGCCGATCTTGTAATAGTCGATGCAGTGAGCGGAGACCGAGGGGGAGGTGAATGGCCTCTCGCCTTATGCAATTTTGATAAAGAAGTGTTGCATCGCTAAGCGGCGTGGCAGAGGTCTGGTCAGAGTGGTATTTTTTAACTGCCAGAAAATCTATCCGCATAAGAAAGTACAAGATCGTTAAGCATAAGATCATTGTGCTAATCGTCAATAATCAATGTACCTTGTAAATGTACCTGTAATTCCATCTAATGGGAAGGAACTGTCACTGTAATACAGCTTACGCTCGTTCGTTCAAGTGACAGTATGTAAATTGTAAACAAACACAATTGTTGCTAATAATTTTATATATATTTTTTGTATTTCCTCATACTCTTCAAGACTTTCTTAAGGCAAAACCTAAATAAAGATTTTTTAACGTTCATTTTTGTATGGTCTCCATCTGGGTTTGCAATGATCATTTTTTACACACACATTTTTAACCGACTTAAAAAAAAGAAAGTTCTCATTTCGTCGCGTTTTTAGGGATGTTACTCGATTACCTATTCGAAGGCGGCTTCGATCCGGCGGCGGATTGAGAAGATCCCTTTTTTAATTGAAAGGTGGAAGACCTCCGAGTTAATCCCATAACCATTTGGTGAGGATCCAATGAGGATCTTCGTGGTGAACGGGATTGTTCCTCAGGATCTAAAGGATCTTTAGTGACAGTAGAAAAGAACTTGTACCTACTGATGAAATAAAAAAATATTAAAACCGACTTTAAAAACAGTAAAAATAAAAAATAAACCGTAGGAAACCTTTGAAGTCGGACAAAAATAGAATACAAACAGATCCGTACATAAAACTGTACGATTTTAGACAGGATAAAGTTGACTCTTGTAGGCTTGTAGGTACTCTAATATATAGACATGGAAAAATAAAACTGGGCTGACTAGGGACGGGCCCAGGCTGACCCGAGGCTGACCGAGTTTTTTAAGCATAACTTTTATTCTACTTTTTACCATATTAGTCCCAACTTGGTACTCGATGAGGTAGGGTTGACCGCTCGGTTGCTCCCCTAAAAACGGGCTGACTGAAAACGAGCCCCGGCCTAATCGCGGCTGACCGAGTTTTTTAGGCATAACTTTTAGTGTACCTTCCACTATATTAGTCTCCACTCGGTACTCGATAAGGTAGAGTTGCCAACAATCGGCTGAAAATCTATAAAAGTTGACCCTCATTTATCTTGAAAACTCCATGTAGAATAAATAAAAGCGAAGCTTTCAAGATTTACATACATATGCACTGTATGAACTGAAACGAATCACAAATATGAGAACTGCGCTTGTTGCCTATTATGTGTCCGCCTACTCACGGCTTTTAAGTACGGTATAATACCATTGAGAATACATTACAGAGGGAAAAATATAGGTACTCTCAAAGAAATGCATCTGAACATAGGAAAAACCGATAGTCATAAGCTCTACTTTAGAAAACTTCAAGTTTCAAGTTTTAAACGAAAAATAGAATACATTACAGAATTTATAGAGTACTGCATATTTGTTAGGAAAAATCTAAATATATTTGAAGAAACGAAATCACGCTATAAGCCGAGACTGGGCCGTGAAAATAAGATAAGTCATCCAAATTGTTGGCTACAGACACCTACAGATTTAAATTCAAATAGTCCATGCATAATAATATGTATGTATACCATATGAACATCGCTCGGATGATGATGAGTCCATATATACCTATGTATATCTGCAATTAAAATATACAAAAAATACCTAAAGAAATACGCGCTGAACCAAATATTAAAAAGTTTATAAATTACTTAAAAAATCTAATGATAATCAAATGCTATATATCAAATTTGAAACGTGCCATTTTTAGAAAATCTTGACATTAACCATTATTTCGTGACATTTATTATATTTTGCTTTTCTTTTACATTTTTGTAAGTTACTGACATATTCTATCTCTCACTCGTACGCTCATATTAAACAAATCTATGTATTTAGCTTTAAATCATAATAAATGTGTAGGTACCTTATTATTAGTGATGCGCCGAGTACCAGTTTTACCGAGTAACCGAGTACCGAGTATTACTCGGTTCAAAATTTACCGAGTCAAGTACTCTGCCGAGTTACTCGGTTCATTTAAATAACCGCGAAAACAAGTTCAAACGCGCTCCAGACGACGCGCGACAGGCGAGGCGACTCGAAGCAAGCAGTTTTTCTTCTTTACTAGCTGCGCCCGCGGTTCATAATCATCATCATCCGAGCGATGTTCCTGATGAGAACATCTCATCATCAACACTCTCGGGAGCCCGGAGTCCGCTATCCTACTTTTACTTCTCTATTTCGCACGATCTTTGGCATCCCGTGTAGTGAGGCCATTTGCCCGCATATCTGCTCTCTCGCCGCGCCGTCAAGCCAGCCTTTCTTGAATCTTCCCAATCTGCTGCGGTCGGGCGGAGGCACCATAGCAAAACATTTGTTCCCTACGTAACTAGCAGGACCATCGTAAACGCCATTCTTGCATGGTCATTGGCCATTCTTCTCGGGCATGTAGGCTGCCCCTGATGCCGGAGTTTCTGACGCGGTCTTTTCGCGTCACTCCACACATCCAGCGCAGCATTTTCATCTTCGTGAAACTCAGCTCCTGCTTATGTCGCTCAAGCACTGGCCACTATCACTATCGTACAAAAGGACTGGTCTAGTGATCGTTTAATACACTTGTTCCTCTTAGTTCAACCGGTATTTTGGGGTCGTAGACGATACCAGTTACCTCTCGACACTTAGCCCAAGCTGTCGAAACACGAGACTTGACGTAGCAACCGATGTCGCCGGACGCAGGAAGTACAAATCCCAAGAACTGGTCTGGAACTGGTCTGTCCGTTTGACCATATGACCGTCTACACAGGTGTGCTATCAACATGCACAAAGAAGGGTGAGCCGCCGGGAAGAAGGGTGGGTGCAGTCGGAAGACCAGCGCTGGCTGCTGCTATGTTATTTTACACTAGCAGCAGCATTATGCTGAGGCTGCGCCTTTTCGGGCAGCGCACTACTCTCTACGTATAATAAATAAATTCTGTGAACAACACACAGCGCCATCTAGCCCCGTGGTAAGCGACTAAGCTTGTGTTACGGTGACTAGACAACGGATATAATACTTATATTTATTTTTCTTTTGTAAATACATACATATTATACATAGAAGGACACCCAGACCAGACACAAATATTTATTTTTAAGCATAAATACTTGCACCCGGCGGGAATCGAACCCGCAACCTCCTGCATTGCAGTCGCGCTCTCGCACGACGCGCCACAGAGGTCGTCAAAATCGTCGTCACGTATATTTTGTTATTATCTTTATTGTGTCCATAATGTTATTTACTTTTTTTTTTCTTGTTATGCAGTTGTGTGCTTGTCTGAATAAATCTATTTTCTTTCTTCTTTTAAAGTGGCCATAGCCACTTTGGGCGTGTAGATAGCGGGTCCTTTAAGAAGACCGAACTAGCGTTTTAGAACACGATCTGTCTAAAACAGATCCCTGACGATTGCTCTTGGGAGTAACCTGACGGTACAGCAATCCCTTATCAGGCGTAATCAGTGGCAGAAGTCCTTGATTCGGAAGGAGTTCAGATGTCTGCACCTCTTTATACTGCTTATTTAGCAGCTCGTGGGAATATGAGCGCCATCTCTCCTTCACCGCGAGGTCCTCGTATAGCAGGTTGCTATCGGGTTTTTTTACACAGCGGTACTTGGACATATCCTGCGCCGCATATATCCCAGAACATGCCTATTTATAAATAAGCTTCTGCCCCTCAGACGTTTCTAACTTATCGTACAATGGCTCTCAGTGGTGCTGTCTGTCTCTGGCTACTGCTCTTTTAGTGGCACGTTTGGCGGACCTGTACGCGTCGCGATCTTCAGGAGAGTTAGACGCTTGCCACTTTACCAGCTTATGTGTCGATATACAGTTCTTTAGCTTTGTACCTTTGTGTTAAATTTCATCTAAATTGGCGACCCGATTAAGAGTGAAAGAGGAACAAACAAATACACAAACTTAACAAAACAAAAGAGTGAAATAAATTAAAAATTAAAATAAAAAGCCCCCGACTTTAAAAATCTAGCAAGTTAAAACAAAACTAAACTATAAAAAGGTAAAAGTAATACCTTTCGTTATTATTGCGTGCACAAATTCACTCTTACAAAAATTCTTACATATAATTATTAACAGCAGATTGCACACTAATACTCATGGAAAATAATTCGTTCTAAAAAGAAAGAATTAAAAAACAGTCTAATTTCATTCCCTTGTGTACCTAATTAAATTAAATCACTCCCCCGTAATACCTAAATTAGGAATTACGAAGAATTCTCTTCAATATCTTATTTATTTCTTTTAACTATTACCTAGAATACCTACTCGTAATAAGATTCATTAATATAACGTTTAAGGTTCAATAATTTAACGAGGTAAAATAATTATTTATTGAAGCGCAATAAAAATACCCGATACCGAGTAAAACGATCGGCTTCATTATTCGATTCAGTTCCGACGTCCGGTGCCCACGTGCAGGCTCTGGCGGATGTCGCTCGTCTCCAATCGAGTGTAAAATCTACCTACACATATCCGGAAAACGTGAGTTTTCGCAGAAATCATGTAGTTATTTTTATCTTGTATTTATTTTATCATTCTTTATTTTGCACCTTAGAAGTGTGTGCACTTTGCAGGTCATGGGACAGGGGGGTTCTCGTGTAATAGAGTTGACCTAGATTTAATATTAATATAATAGTGCAAGAAATATACTAAAAATGAAGCTTATTTTTATATTGTATTCACTCAAAAATATATCGAAAATATAAAGTTTTTTTTTAATTAACGAATTGCAACGTTATTGAAATTAGGTTGAATGGATATTTTAGATAATTTTAAGCGATTAGGCTATCTAAGCACTTATCAATTCTATAATTATCGTTTGTAACGTTACCGTTTCAAGGGGCTATGGAGCCCAGGACCTTTGGAAGGCGTGCGTATAGGGCCGAAGCCAACACGTAGAGGCTCGTTTTATTTTAGTTACAATTTTAATCGTCAAGGTGTGTATTCAATATCAAAACGGCGATATATTTAAAATCCCTTTACTAATTACTTATAAGTATCCGGTTAACCCTCTTACTTATACGATGATTAAGAGATGACTAAGTTTTGTAACATTTGTCTCTTCCGTCAACTTTGAATCTTAATCTTCATGTCACTACATATTAAACATTATTTCTTAGTGTTAATCAACACCTGTCCTGTGAACGCCTTCTTTTTTTTTTGAATATTTAATACTCGGCGGGATTCGAACCCGCGACCATTGTTTTTTTTACTCGAGTGCGCGACGCAAAGATGGGTTATGTGTTTATCAGTCTATGTATGTATGTATGTTTGTTCCTATGTGGCGCTCCAGAGGCCAAACGGATGGACCGATTTTGATGATTCGCACGTCAATCGATTCGTCTTAATCATGGGAGTGTCACTAACGACATGACAGTTATCAAAATTCAAAATGGCGACCACCAGACGCCATATTGTAAAAAAAACGGGGCAAGTGCGACACTCGCGCATAAAGGGTTCCGTACCACTATCACAATTGGATACGGAACCCTAAAATGGTTTACAACAACCAATTTTTAAATTTTATAGGAAAATATGAAATATTTATCTTCGATTCTTACTCCCATCAAACGACCGAATCACTCAAAAAAAAAAAACCTTGGCACAAAGAAAATCTGAAACATAAAAGAAACTCTTTGGTAAGTGAAGGCAGACTGGTATATTTGACAGATAGGGCAGCCATTTTGAATTCCATGACCAACTCGATTTGTCCTCCTGTCCCTCTTCCTGTCCTCCCGCGATTCTCGACTCCTTGTTATGTTTGAAACACGTTTGTTGTATGGGAGCCCCTTTTAAATAATTGTTTTATTTTGTTTTTAGTATTTGTTGTTGTAGCGGCAACCGAAATACATCTTATGTGAAAATTTCAACCTTCTAGCTATTACGGTTCATGAGATACAGCCTGGTGACAGACGGACGGACGGACGGACGGACGGACGGACAGACAGACAGCGAAGTCTCAGTAATAGGGTCCCGTTTTTACCTTTAGGTACGGAACCCTAAAAAAGAAAATTTGAGTTACCATATCGAGTGGGGTACCGTCGAATAAGTATTTAAAAATCATTCTTAGATTCCTTGTTCATTTTTCATTTAGTTTAACTATTTGGGATTTACACCGACTTTAAATTGGTTAAGTAAACTAAATTTGACTGACTATATCAAGTGGGGTATCGTTGAATAGGTATTCGAAAATAATTGTTAGGTTTCTTTAACCATTTTTCATTTAATGTAACCATTTGGGATCTATAATGGTTTAAAGTTGGTTAGAAGTCATCCATCCGGTTTAAAGTTGGGTAGAAGTCTTAGATTATCGCAACTTACTGAATAATCCTCAACTTAATAACCCCCTCAATGAAATGATGTGATTGCGATTAAAATACAATAAAATTGATATAATAACACGTCTTGCACCTAATGCTGACCAAAAAGCGCAAAAAAAATAAAAATAAAAAACCCGCCTGCTTAAAAAAACTTTAAATAAAAACATATCTATTACTATTATAAAGCGGAAGAGTTTGTTTGTTTTTTTGTTTGAACGCGCTAATCTCAGGAATCACTGGTCCGATTTGAAAAATACGATGATTAAGAGATGACTAAGTTTTGTAACATTTGTCTCTTCCGTCAACTTTGAAACTTAATCTTCATGTCACTACATATTAAACATTATTTCTTAGTGTTAATCAACACCTATGAACGCCTTCTTTTTTTTTTAATATTTAATACTCGGCGGGATTCGAACCCGCGACCATTGTTTTTTTTACTCGAGTGCGCGACGCAAAGAAGGGTTATGTGTTTATCAGTCTATGTATGTATGTATGTTTGTTCCTTTGTGGCGCTCCAGAGGCCAAACGAATGGACCGATTTTGATGATTCGCACGTCAATCGATTCGCCTTAATCCTGGGAGTGTCACTAAAGACATGACAGTTATCAAAATTCAAAATGACGATCACTAGCCGCCATTTTGTAAAAAATAAAAAAATAAAAATTAATTGACTATGTCGAGTGGGGTATCGTCGAATAGGTATTTAAAAATCATTCTTAGGTTTCCTTGATCATTTTTCATTTAGTTTAACTATTTCGGATCTACAACGACTTAAAGTTGGTTAAGAAAACAAAAGTTGACTGACTATTTCAAGTGGGGTATCGTTGAATAGGTATTCAAAAATCATTGTTAGGTTTCTCTAACCATTTTTCATTTAGTGTTACCATTTGGGATCTACAACGGTTTAAAGTTGCTTAAAAAAACTTTAAATAAAAACATTATACATAATAAAAACTGAAAAGAAAATAAAACAAGTCCATTAGTCACAGAACATAGCGACTTTAACAGTCGGGACCCATATTGACTACCTAAAATCTAGCTCATCGTATACCTTTTCAATAATGGGTTCCGACTGTTAAAGTCGCTATGTTCTGTGACTAATGGACTTGTTTTATTTTCTTTTCAGTTTTTATTATGTATAATGTTTTTATTTAAAGTTTTTTTAAGCAGGCGGGTTTTTTAAATTTTTATTTAATTTTTTTATTTATAGCTTGCATCCACAATTTTACTGCTAAAATCATTTTAGTGGCGTGCCTAGAATTTGGCGGGAAAGTTTAAACAGTGACAATTTGTCCGCCATATTTCCAAAATGGTGGGGTGGACGGCCTATGGGGTAATTTATTTAAGTAATAAAACCACTAAGTCTTTAATATATCAAAGATTTTTGATTTCACGCATTTTTATTGTATTAAATTCGCCTTTACCGATATTTAAAATACCGGGATCCCAGGATTAAGCTTTTAATATCTAAATCATTCCCGGGATTGAAAACCTTCTGATATTGCATGCCCTAGTCACAGAACTTAGCGACTTTAACAGTCGGGACCCATTATTGAAAATGTATATAACGAGCTAGATTTTAGGTAGTCAATGGGTCCCGACTGTTAAAGTCGCTATGTTCTGTGACTACTGAACTTGTTTTATTTTCTTTTCAGTTTTTATTCAGTTTTTATTAGGGTTCCGTAGCCAAATGGCAAAAAAAAGGAATCCTTATAGATTCGTCATGTCTGTCTGTCCGTCCGTATGTCATAGCCACTTTTCTCCAAGAGCTATACTGATGAAACTTGCTAAGAAGATGTATTCGGTGAACTGCATTAAGATTTTCAAACAAAAACAGATAAAAATAAAGAATTTTTGGGGTTTCCCATACAAAGAAATGAAACTCAAAAAAAAAAATCATCAAACCTATACATGTGGGGTATCTATTATAGCCTTATTAATAAACGTGGAGTAGGGTCGGAGAAGGAATATCATGCTTTGTCTTTTTCCGTGACAAGAGCTTTCAAAGTTGACAGACAGAGGCAAAACGTAGTAAACCTCCTCCAACGTTATTCCACTTTTATTAATAAGGCTTATCTATGGATAGGTCTTCAAAAATATTGGTTTCTTAAATCATTTTTTTCTAAACCGAATAGTTTTCGCGAGAGACACTTCCAAAGTGGTAAAATGTTGGTCCCCCCTGTAACTTCTAAAGTAAAGGAATGATAAAGCTAAAAAAAGTATATGATGTACTTTACTAAGCAAACTTCCAACGAAAATTGGTTTGAACGAGATCTAGTAAGTAGTTTTTTTTTAAAACGTCATAAATCGTAAACCGCAATTTACCTTTCAAAACAAAATCTGTTGTATAGATAATGGTACGGAACCCTCCGTGCGCGAGTCCGACTCGCACTTGACCGGTTTTATGTATTTGTTTTTATTTCAAGTTTTTTAAATTGAGTTCTTGAAAGCATTTTTTTCGAAACTATACATAGTTTATGCATCTGTTAATGATCGTTTATAAATAAGTTATTAACTTATTATTACTTATTAATAGGTAGGCAGGTATATACGGTCATGTTTTACGAAAACCGGCTAGTTACGAGGCGGGGGGAACAAATGTCTTGCTATCCACCCGGCCGCGGCAGATTGGGAAGACGCAAGAATTGCTGGATTGACGAAGTAAGCTCGGATATGCTTGCAAATGGCCTTACTACGCGGGATGCCGAAGATCGTGCGAAGTGGAGACGTAAAAGTAGGAAAGCGGACCCCGGGCTCTCGAGAGGGATGCAACCGGGAACATCGTGAGCGATGATGATTATATATTTACGACTTGTCGATATTGGAGAGGCCCCGCCTCTCTCTCTCGGTGTACGGTCTAGACTGGAAACAACGATATTTTGGTCCATGTGGGTCAACAGTCATGTGACCGACTTTTCTCTTACAACCAAATAAAGCCACTTGGTGAATTCTTTATTACTTGTTATACTGTCCTCATTTAAAAACTTCATGGGAGAAGGGTGTTTCCCTCCGGTCAGTCTGGTGATTAGATTTATTCTGGACTAGCTGTTGCTCGAAACCCGTCGGGTTTCGGCTAGTTCCGATTCCATCCGGTTGCATAGTGAATTAAATTCAATTGTCATATTGTTATTCAATATCGCTATGAGTTATTCAGCTATCTAAATACATCAGATATCTGAAATAGCTCTAATAGAGAGGTAGAGGCCTTCGACCTGGTGGTCAAATATTGCGAGAGTCCTCAAGCAAGCCAAATTGGCAATAACGACAATCCGAGACAGATCAACTTGCAGCTGTTAAGTGAGGAGACACGTCCCTAAACAACGGCGGAATAAAGGGAAGGAAAAAGAAGAAGATTCAGCTATCTAAATACTTAATCGTAATCGGTCCAGCTGTTCTGAAATTTAAATTATAATGTACCTACCAACAACATACCCAACTTAATTTTGTGTATATCTGTATATCGCCTACTTTCAGACGATATGGACCGTATATCTAAACTTTTGGCCTCTCTCTTCCAACACGTTACCTCCCACTGTGCAAAATTCCACACTTAAACGGTGGCCCATTGAAAGGCACTACCGCGCCTTCCACGGTCAGTACTTCCCTGGGCGACCGTTTAAGTGTGGAATTTTGCACAGTGGGAGGTAACGCGCGCTGCTCATCTATAAATAGATACCTACTAATATTATATAGAGGTAAAGTTTGGGTATATGGAAGGACGTTGGTATGACGGAAACGTATGGTGATCTTCGTAAATAATAAAAACAAAAATAATCGAAGAAAGAGCAATACAACATTTAAACTAATTAAGTAAAAGCAGTAAAAATCACCAAAATTGTAACCATAACTTTAATAATTTAGGAGTTTTTTAATGAGAAGGTGGTTTCGGGTTGTCTATCTATTTCTACCTAGTTCTTTATAAGCCGATTCTATCGATGAAAGTCCAAAAAATTGTAATATACTGCATTGTGGGATGCTATTCTGCTCATCATTCCGAAGGTTCTCATTAGATTTTCACCAAGATTTTATGGAAGTCCAATCCGGCACTCTCACCTCTCACAATAAAAAAAGATTTATCGAAATCGGACTTCATATACGGAGTACGGCGGGAACATATTCACAATACATACCTACATACAAACAATATACGGGTCGAATGGAGAACTTCCTCTTTTTTTGAAGTCGGTTAAAAACAGCCATTATAAAGAATTTTCGTACGTTCCGACAGATCTGGACATATGGAGACACATACGGTATTTTAAGAATTTCTGGCTATCCAGTTTCGTTTTTCAAATGACTGGATATCCGGATATTATGTGTTGATTCCACACAACACACTTCTTCAATACAACAATCAAACTAATTTAGTAATATTTCCGGATATCCGGCTTTTTTTTAATTGCCGGATATCCAGCTTGTTTCAAATGTCCGGATATCTGGATATCATGTGTTGATTCCACACAACACACTTCTTCAATACAACAATCAAACTAATTTAGTAATATTTCCGGATATCCGGCTTTTTTAAATTGCCGGATATCCGGCTTTTTTTAATTTGCCGGATATCCGGACATCACTTGTTGATTCCACACAACACACTTCTTCAATAAAACATTCAAACTAATTAAGTAAAAGCAGAAAAAACACTATTGCCGGATAACCTGACCGGATATCCGGACAAAAAGTAGCCTATATGTTAATCCGGATATGTAGCTATCTGCATACCAAATTTGGTTAAAATCGGATTAGCCGTTTCTGAGATTAGCGGGACAAACAAACAAACAGACAAAGTCTCTAAAAACATTAGAATCGTGTTTAGCTACCGATTTTGAGACGACCTGCATTTTTTTTTTCGGGATATAATTCAATTACAGATTTTTTTATCGCTACAGATTTATAATATGGATAGATGTAACTGTTCTCATTTTTATATTTGACAACACTCGGATACTACAAAGTAACAGCTGAACACTAAAATAGTCTTATTAATAAACGTGAAGTAAGTGCGGAGTCGAACCGACCTTAGGCCGTATTCAGAAAGAAAGCTGGAAACTTATAAGCGCTTACCAGAGCTTGTCAGCGCTGGTCCGTTCTACACAAAGGAAGCAGGTTGAGGCAGACCAAGCAAAATGTCGGACTCATCGGACGATGATTTGACGTCAGCAGCCCAGCGCTGACCAGCGCGTGTTGAAGCTTGTCGGAACTTGTCGGCAACGATCAGTGCTTATCGGCGCGGGTTCATACATTTTCCTGCGCGGGTCACCAGCGCTGTCAAGCGCTTATAAGTTTCCAGCTTTCTTTCTGAATACGGCCTAACCCTGTGAGAACATGTTTTTCTTTTTCTGTGACAAGAGCTTTCAAAGTTAAATTGACAGACAAAAACAAAAATTGGTAAAATTACTTGGACACTTTTCCACGTTGATTATTAAGAGGACAGTCTCCATTCTCTTTCTCCATACAAAGGCAGTCGACGTTTTCCTCCCTGGATAAAGACATTAGAGCAAATAAACATATTTGCATATTTGATATAGGTTTTATGGCACAAACATATGCCATAAAACCTATATCTGTCATGAGTAGTCATGACTATGCATCTACCTTTTGATTTTTTTTTAATTTTATTTATTATTATTCTAATTAGAAAATGAAAAACAATCAAAAGGCAGATGCATAGTCATGACAGATATAGGTTTTATGGCATAAACATATTTGCTCTAGTCTTTATCCAGGGAGGAAAAAGTCTACTACGTTTGTATGGAGAAAGAGAATGGAGACTGTCCTCTTAAGGCTATTAAGGCTTGTCGTAATCTATACAAATGAAATTCCACGTCCTGACTGATTGTCTTACTAGCTGATCGATATAGGTCTTATAGGTTTATCAACGCACAGACTAAACCGCTGGTCTTAGAGGCAAAAAATAATAATGAGGATGTGCTCCTTGTTCCTTCGCGGGATCGGGGCATCCGCGGGTGAAACCGTGTGCAGAAGCTAGTCTGACGATGTAGAACTCCCAATGTATTAAGTCGCGCAATGCGGACATCTCTCGAAACCAGTTTGTATTGATTAGATAACGGCATCGATTTTATTTAGTTACGTTTACGATTTCTATTGGTTAATGACTTGCCTTCAATAGGTACATCCAGGGTATGTTTCCCTACTTTTCCCTCTCTTAATCCAGGACATTTTACATGCTTTTTCCTGTCATAATCCAGGACATTTTTACCTTATTTCCCACTCGTAATCCAGGACATTTTTATCTGCTTTTTCCTCTCGTACTCCAGGACATTTTACATGCTTTTTCCTGTCGTAATTCAGGTAATTTTACCTGGTTTTCCCTCTCCTAATACAGAATAAATGTACCTGCTGTTCCATCTCGTAATCCAGGACTTTTTTATAGGCATTTTCCTCTCGTAATTCAGGACATTTTTGCTTTATTTTCCCTCTCAAAATCCGGTATATTTTTTCTTATTTTACTTTCGTAATTTTAACATTTTAACCTGCTTTTTTTGTCGTGATCCAGAATATTTTTACCTGCTTTTCCCTTTCGTAATCCATATCATTTTTACCTAGTTTTCCCTCTCCTACTAAGGAGGTTTTTACCTGTTTTTCCCTATAGCAATCCAGGTTATTTTTACCTGATATTCCCTGTCGTAATATACAATATTTTTACTTGTTTGTCCCTGTAGTAATCGAGGACATATTTACCAGCTTTTCCCTCTTGTAATCCAAAACATACTTATCTGCTTTTCCCTCTAAAATCAAAAATCAAAATCAACTTTTTTACTTATTTTCCTTTCGTAATTTTAACATTTTCACCTGCTCTTTTTGTTGTGATGCAGAATATTTTTACCTGCTTTTCTCTCTCGTAATCCAGGTCATTTTTAACCTGATTTTCCCTCTTGCAATCCAGGACATATTTACCTGCTTTTCCCTCTGGTAATCCATAGAACCTGCTTTTCCTCCTTGTAATCCAGGTCATGCTACCTGATTTTCCCTTTCGTAATACAGAATTTTTTTAATTGGGTTTCCCTCTCATAATCCAGGACATTTAAACTGGTTTTTCCTCTCATAATACAGATTTTTTTAACTTGCTTTTCCCTCTCGTAATCCAGGACAGTTTACCTGCTTATCCCTGTCGTGATCAATATCATTCTTAAACGTACGTAGATGTACCTAATAAACTATAAACCTGCATTATTTAATTTAAAATTAAGAAACTGTATGTCCTTCCCGTCTCGTGCTATCGACACCAGAGAGGCATGTGTCAGTTACCTACGTCTTTAAAGGCTTCTGGAACACCATACCCGGTATTAACTGCTTTAGACAGAGCGTCGTCAGAGAGTATATTGCCAAGTCATGCGGACAATGTGTAACAGACAAACTTTATACCGAACGTAGGTACGAGTATACTAACTCACCCTATCCTTAAATAGCTTCTAGACTAGGTAAAAAAGGCGTTCCAGCATCTAACAAGAAACTATAACACCGTGCTAATAAAATGCAAACAAAAAACAATGCAATATTATTAGTTATATTTATGTTTAATACATGAAAGTAAAGAGAATGTTCGAGTGAACTGTTGCACGTAACTCTTAGCTCGGACTTAGAAATAGTTGTACATCGCTTGGTCGGTCCTAAGCGCCTATTTTCCCATGTAAGAAAGCGAGTAATGGATGCCGCGCCGGAGTCTCGGAAGGTATATGGCAGTGAGGAAAGAGCTGATGGCGTATCTCCGCGGGTGTAAGAGAGACCGCGCATCGAGGTTCAATGATCTACTCTCGTGCAGTTTGTTGAACTGCAATCATTGCTTTGGAAAATTGCTAGGGCTGCCGATCTATTGCCATTTTTTTTAAATATAAAAACACCTTATGAAAATCAATATAGCGGAAATATGTTTTAAATGCTGGTTGTTCGTTGTGTGGTTTTTGTTATAAATACCCTACTATAAATTGATATAGAAAGGTGAAATTAGTTAATTGAATTTTATGAACTCTCAAGAACTTGTATAGTACTTCTTATTCTAATATATAAAATTTCCATGTCACAATGTTAGTTACCTTACTCCTCCGAAACGGCGCGACCGATTTTTACCAAATTTTATATGCGTATTCAGTTAGTCTGAGAATCGGCTACTATCTATAATTTGTAAGGCAAAACAACGTTTGCCGGGTCAGCTAGTAATATTATATACTTAGATATACATGTTTTTAATAAAAATAATTAAAATATAGATAGCAAATAATGAAAAGAGTATCAATCAGAAAATATTAGGTAGGTACTAATATCCAGATTAGAGACTGTTCTGTTTTCTTAGATTATTCACCATTATTATTACCGTATAAGTATTATTTAATAGTTTTATCACCATTAATACATTCTGGGGGTGGATCCTACTATTTCCATGGAAATACAAAATAATGGAACTAATTAAACTAACTTTTTTTTTAAAATTATTTTCCATTTTTTCTATTGCGACCAAAAACGCAGTTGTGTTATTTGAGAATCTGTTTCCACTTTAACATTTATGACGGCTTGATAAAATACTGATTCATAAAATTACTTGAAAATAGACTGTAGAAAAATCTTATCCCACTGAATCTGTTCATCAGGTACTGGCAGTTAACGTAAATGAAAAAAGTTATTTTGTTTATACGCCTGTTACTTACTGTCTAGTTTCGTTTCTATGTTTCTATGTGCAAGTCATCACAGGATGTGATGCAGCGATTTTTTGTTGCCGCGTTTTTTGTTGTAATGGAAATAGTGGGAGAATCTATCCCAGTATTTCCATCAATGGAAATACATAATGGAAACAGTGTGATCCACCCCATTATAGCTCGATTTGACTAAATTGGAAAAAGCAACGAATAGCAATTCTACGCATAAATCGTGTTTTGTTCGAGTGATTCTCGAGCTGTTCAATCAAAAAAAATATGATTTTATGCGGAGAATGGTTATTTAATGTTTTTTTTTACATTGGTTGAATCAAGCCTATATTAATTGGGTTCAAGTATTTATGCCTCAAATCATTTATGGCCTGGGTGTCTCTCTATTTATACCTATATAATTGTACGTATGAAATAAATATAACTATTATCCGTTGTTTAGTCACCGAAATACAAGCTTTGTAGCTTAACACCGGGCTAGATGGCGCTGTGTGTTGTTCACAGAATTTATTAGTTATTACTATTTATTTAATATATTATAATAAACGCACCTGCTGTATCCTATTTCAGAATCTCAGATCAAAAATGTAAACAAAAATCCCATACATATTTAAAACGGGTAATTTTTACTTTTTCCAGACATATGATATTGACAGAACAAATGTTTTTGATCTAAGTTTCTAAAAAAGGGTTTAGAGGTACATTTGAAAACCCTAAATATCAGAGTCGAGTGTCTCTCTCCCTCAGAGAGCGGGACGCAACATTCGCGGAAGAAGAAAGCACTAGTTACGTAACTGGTTACTTTATATCGACAATCACTGACACCTAATATACAATTTACTTTGATTCGATGCTTTAGTTTGGTCGGTGTATGGATTAGGATAGGTGCCTAAATCTGATGGCAAATGGGGCTTTTTTTTAATACTAACAGCAACCCTTGGGTAATCTTGATACTGTAATATAAATGTAAACTATACTCTATTTCAGAAACTTAGATCAAAAGTGTTTGTAAACAAAAGAACTCCGTAATAATGTTACGTTCTTTTAAAAGTCTACTTTTTTCCATGAATTCCCCTATTGTTGTTTTCATCTAAGGATTTCCCACGGGAATGTAACGCTTGCGATGTTGCACTAAATACCTATACTTTGCTTGAATTTTGACATAATAAATATTGAACGACTATAAAAAGAGTTAAACGTAATCGACAAAATCTCTAAAATGAAAAACGGAAATCGAAAATCATTACATCTAAGCTCAGATCGTCTAAAAATGTATAATGTGTATAAAATGTATAAAAATGCCGATAGTTATTATATCGAAATTCTGAATGTCAACATTGATTACATCGAAATTCAGTATTTATCTACGTAAAAAATACAAAAAAAATAACACTGGCTAGCCCAACCAATCCGTGAACGTAACGCGAACATTAAATTTATTTTTCTACTGGCGCCAGGTAAAAATACATCGCAGTATCGTTGCGTTTTTATGTCAAAAATCACGTTCGTTGTATTCAAATAAATAATTTAAATATTAACTCTCCTACGCCCCCCTTAAACATTTGTTTTACTGTGTTTCATATTTGTATTTGTTGTTATAGCGGCTACAGAAATACATTATCTGTGAAAATTTTAACCGTCTAGCTATTACGGTTCATGAGATACAGACTGTCTGTCTCTCCGTGTGTCGCCAGGCTGGCCAGGCCACCAGGCAGACAGCAGTCTTAATAATAGGGTCCCGTTTTTACCCTTTGGGTACGGAACCCTGAAAAAACAATTATAAAGTTATGTGGCTAAATTAAAAAAATAGTATCAAATCAACATAAAGTTCGTAATTATTTTATAGCCCTATTAATAAAAGTAGAATAAGGTCGGGGTAGTGAAAACATCTTTTTCCGCGTCAAGTACTTTCAAAGTTGACAAAAAGAAACAAAAAGTAGTCAAATTATTCCGACCTCACCACCTACGTTTATTAATAAGGCTATTAAAGTTTCTTCTGTTTTCGCGATGTGGGATTGAAATTAACCGACTTCAAAAAAAGGAGGAGGTTCTCAAATGGGTTATTTCCGGTTTTTATCGAAAAACATTTCCGTTTCGTTTTGGATAGACTGGGATGCGATAGTCGGTAACCCTATCTCACCTGGTACCAAGTTAAGACTATTACGAGTATGGTAAGAAATAGACTAAACACGGCTAGCACTACTCAGCCTGGGCCCGTCTTCAGTCAGCCCGTTTTTAGGGTCGCATTTTAGGCTTTCAACCGGAATGAGACTACTACTGGTAAGGAATTAGGCGAAAAGTTATGCATAAAATTAGGCAAGTGCTTGTCGGGCCACGCGCAGTGTAGAGTTTCGTAGTTGGGACACGGCGGGGTAAACAGAAAAATAACATCCCCTAAAATAGAAGTGTGTGTAGGTAAACAATTTATTTATGTAGGTACTTTTTATGTTTACCCATGTAAAGTTACAGCTTCTTAGTACTAAGCGTCTCTGAGCTAAACCGCTGACAGAAAGACTGACGGATAAGGATTTTTGTGGACTACGACACCCAAAGAGACCTCTTACTCACGGGTAGACTGAGATGTAATTTGTTATTATCATTGTTCTAAAAAGACGGTAAGGACGAAAAATTTGATAAACTTCTAAAAAACTAGGTAATCGGCAAGCGACGCATCGCGAATATCATACTAATATTATAAACGGTGTAACACGTAAAAACTACTGGACCGATTGCGATGAAAATGCCTGTGTGTAACTGGAATAACACAAGGCTACTTCTGATCCCGATATCCCGGGAGCGGGAGTAACGCGGGTGAAACCGCGGGTCGCAGCTAATAGTACAATTCAGGTAAAAGTCAAAAGCTCAGCTTCTAAAGCAGTACCAGTAATATCGTTCTGCGAATTCTCGGCGCTCTATTCTGGGTAATGCTCACAGTGTGCATTTACCCGTAACATGTGATTTAGTTGTATCTACCTTACGTTCACTCTTTCTTAAGACGACAGTCAACCTACTCTTTCTTCATACAAACGTAGTCGACGTTTTCCTCCCTGGATAAAGACATTAGAGCAAATATGTTTACTTATGCCATAAAACCTATATCTGCCATGGCTATGCCCCTACGTTTTGGTTTTTTTCCTTTTCTAATTACTAGAATAGATGTAAAATTCGGAAAAATTTGAAAACGTAAAAAATCAAATCATGGTCATGGCTGATATAGGACTTATGGCATAAACATATTTACCCTAATATTTTTATCCAGGGAGGAAACAGTCGACTACGTTTGTAAAGTTTGTATGGAGAAAAGACTAGGTAGACTGTACCCTTAAAATGACGCGCTCGTGCAAAGACTCGACGAAAATAGCTTGTTCGGTGTAAATCTAATCCTAGAATCGGCTAGGGTGAATTAAAAAAACCGGTCAAGTGCAACACTCGCGCTCGAAGGGTTCCGTACCACTATCACAATTGGGTACGGTACCCTAAAATGAACACTGGAACAACGTGACAATTTATTTAACCATTGGCGCCAGTTTTTCTCCAGTTTCACTCGATGGCGTTAGTGGTCAAAATACATTGCGGTATCGTTGCGTTTTTCTGTCCCTTAATCACGTTTGTTGTATGGGAGCCCCTCTTAAAAATATTTGTTTTTTTTGTTTTTAGTATTTGTTGTTGTAGCGGCTGTTGAAATACATCTTCTGTAAAACTTTCAACCATTTAGCTATAACGGTTCATGAGATACAGTCTGGTGACAGACAGACGGATAAACAGCGAAGTCTTAGTAATAGGGTCCCGTTTTTAGTCTTTGGGTACGGAACCCTAAAACAGCGAATACTGAAGGTTCGTTGCTCGTTGTACGGCTCAAGTCTATCTATTCCCAGAATACCCACCCACCTATTGTTGGTTCACTGAATTTCTGAAGAAGTATTTATCCTTTATAATATTTCTAGTAAATCCGCTGCAATTCCAAACAAAAATACGAATATAGAATTGTAAGATCACTTAGATATAGTTAACAATGTCGTCTGAGGGGGGATTAAGCCGAAAGGGGGTTGTTTTGTTTTAGACGTCTAAGCGAACAACTTTTGTTCCACGCCTTTTAGAAATTCGAACTTTTTTCCGAAGTTTTTTAAGTTGTTTCACCAACAAAAAACCAACTGTTTTTTTAATAAAGGCAATTCATTTTTAAGAAACAACTGATTTTCACGTAAACCTCATCAACCTTTGACGTCATTTTAAAAGTTGTAGAACAAAAGTTGTTCGCCTAGACCTCTAGAACAACCCCCTTTCGGTTTAATACCCCCTCCTCGGAACACCATGTAAGTGATGGTAGTAGAGGCGAGACAACGATAGCAGGCAGCCGTAGCACGAGCTACGGCTTTGAACTCGTTGAAGTCTTTTACAAGGTGTCTGCGTTTGATATTCAAAATAGGTTAGGTAATTAGGTTACCGTGTCTTACCCGACTGCGAGAGAGTTATGTCTTTTACTTCATTGTCACTAGTATCGTAAACAGTTCAATGCTACAACTACTGAGGTTTTTTTAAACACTAGTTCCAGTTTTTATTACGTTGGTAACCAATTTTTTCATCGTAGGATGTATTTATTTATTTCATATTCGAGATACATAGAGCTCTTAGAAAGTAACTTGAAATATTAAAAAAAACTGAAAACCGGCCAAGTGCGAGTTGGACTCGCACACAAAGGGTTCCGTAACACTATCACAATAATATGTGCGAACGCAACGCGAAAGTTGAAATTTATTTTACCATTGGCGCCAGTGCCGCCAGTCTATCACTCGCATCACTAGATGACGTCAGTGGTAAAAATACATCGCGGTATCGGTGCGTTTTTATGTCAAGACTCACGTTTGTTGTATGTGAGCCCCCTTAAGTATTTGTTTTCAGTATTTGTTGTTATAGCGGCTACAGAAATACATCATCTTTGAAATTTCAACCGTCCAGCTATTACGGTTCATGAGATACGGCCGTGATAGACGGACAAACAGCGAAGTCTCAGTAAATGATTCCCGTTTTTACCCTTTGGGTACGGAACGGAACCCTTGAAATAATAAAAACAACAGGCAACTTACATGTGTCTACTAATAGAAAATATAAGTAATGAGATACTTGAACTCAAGTAATCTGAATTTAATTGAGTCTTATTGTTCCCTTCGTACCATTTGAATACAAAGATAGAAAAACACTTCGTATTTTTATCAAGTGTTTTTGCAACATTCTGATATTCAAAATGTAGAGAAATTCAACACTTTAGGAATTAATCACTTTGTGAAATTCAAAATTTTGGAAATTTTAACATTTTGGCACTAAAGGCTTCGTTGTCCGTCTGTCTGTCTGTCACCAGGCTGTATTACATGAAATGTGATAGCTAGCTAGTTGAAATTACACAAATGATTTCTGATGTATTGCTGTTGCCGCTATAACAACAAATACTTACTAAAAACAGAAAAACAAAAAAGAACTATAAATAACTTTAAGTTAAACTCCCATATAACAAACGTAATTTTTAATTGTCTCAGTGTCAGTGGTCAAAATATTCCGCGACAAGGATGATTTTGATCGAGGAGTATATGCTTAGTATATGCTAAGGAGTATAGTGTTCTGTGGGCGTAGTGTTTATAATATCTTCTTAGCCACGATGCCGACGCCAGAGGCTAAGAAGATATTATTCGTGGGTCGTTATTAGGGTTTCGTGCCGAAAGTCCCAAATCGTGAAAAAGCACCGGACCCAATTCTATCTATTTTAGGTACCTATTAGGTTTTGTGATGATCGTACGGAAACCTTTATAAACTTGGCCGGTTCTATTTTGTTCGTATTATCATTAATAACAACAAAATCATTCCGCACTGTAACTTAATACCTTACAATAAAATGAAAATATAATATCATATGTTTTTCTAAAGAAAATGCTTAGGTATTGACGCACGCTGTCTTCCAATTATCAGTTCCAACAAATATCAGACATCAGTAAGTTTATTAGAGTCGATACAACTGGCGATACAACTGGCCGGCAATCGGGCGATTTGATCGACCTGTCGAATTGAAAACTTGAAAAAAAAATCTTCGACCCTAATTCACTTGTCTATGAAATTCATATATTTAATAATATAAGGATAAAACCAATATAATTAACATTTTTGCATATTAAAATTTAAAACTAAATAACAAAAAGAGGTAAGTATATTCATAGAGAAGAACCGTGTTCAGACGTGCATTTTTTCATTAAGGGCCCTATTCTGAAAAACTGAAAATCCATGTCGGGCGCATCGAAAATTGTTGATTATTTCATGACGGAATGTCGTAGAACTTTTTTTTGTGTACAGATTGTAGGCGACATTGTTTCCGATATTTTAGTGCAGTTTCCATACAAATATGTCGAAACGTATTGAAGCCTATCGACATTTTAGCCAAATCAGACATTTTTTGTCTAAAATTTGGATAGGCTTTGCACCAATAGGAGGTTCTTGTCTTAAAACTACACCAAAATGTAGAAAACAATGTCACCTACAATCTGTGCACAAAAAAAAGTTCTACGACATTCCGTCATGAAATAATCAACAATTTTCGATGAGCCCGACAGGGATTTTCAGTTTCAAGGTCGTTGGCGTGTATATACTCCTCTTAAAATGTCTTTTATTTTTATACGCGAATTGACGACGAAAAGAAGAACTCGAATAAGTCTCGAGAGACGAAAAAGTCTCGCGAGCGTGTTACATGACGACTATTTTGTCGACAACAGTTGCGAATCGCCAATCCACGCATCTAGATACACAGCCTGTAATAAGTATGTAAGTACTTGCACGATCTATTTTCCTTTAAAGGATCATTTATAGTTGAGCACTGGTGCAGTATAAACATTGGGGTGGAGGGCTCCCACATTAGTGAGTAGCAGGTGTTGAAGGCTACAAAAATGATTACGGGGCCGAATATGTCCTTCAAAAAAATCGCGACAGTTTACATGTGCGTGCCCAATGAGCATTCAGTGGCGGAACCCGAAATACCGTCCGCGCCGCTCGGTCGTCCGCTACCGTCCGCGCCGCTCGGTCCGCCGCAACCGTCCGCGCCGTTCGGTCCACCGGAACCGTCCGCGCCGCTCGGTCGTCCGCTACCGTCCGCGCCGCTCGGTCGTCCGCTACCGTCCGCGCCGCTCGGTCGTCCGCTACCGTCCGCGCCGCTCGGTCGTCCGCTACCGTCCCGCGCCG